>JAENPR010000558.1:0-416874 GCA_018135685.1 Themeda triandra | reverse complement strand
AGTGGATCGTACGCTGGTCGCTTCCACCATTACGCCGCCCATCCCGAAGATTCCGAGGATGGCGAGGCCCGCTGTGACGCCACGCCGCGCCGCGCACCCCACGTACGGCACCCCTTTAAAATGCCATTGTCAACTCCCCGTACCACCCAACGCGCCGCTCAGTCCCATCGCTCGGGCTCTCGATCCCTCGAGGTGGCCTTCGACCGCTCGAAATATGATGACGGATGTGACTGGCGTACGGGGCGCAGTGACCCGTCCGTCCCACCTCGACGGCCACTCGACGGGGTTCCCGGGCACGCCATCATCAACCATCCCTCCATTACGTCATCCCGCGTAAGGCAAGGACGAGCAGGACCCCTCTGCCTATGCATCTACAGGCTCGAACCAGGCCAAAGCATGAATCTACAGGCTCGAACCGGACCATAGGAAGCGTCTACAGTACCGACGACTCGATGGAGCGCCATGCCTCGACGTCATGCATACGATCGCCCTACCAACTCTTGTACTCCTGAGCCTCCCCTTGGCCTATAAAAGGGGACGCTAGGGCATAGCTTAGGGCAGGTTGACACACACACACACACACGCTCTCCACTCGCTAAGTCTCAGGACTGCCTTGTACACACCCCTGTACGAGCACCTAGGTGCAAGATAATACAAGTCTCCTCCCCCCGCTGGACGTAGGGCCTTCTTTTGCCCGAACCAGGATAAAAATCTTGTGTTCTTCTTGCATCACCATCCGGATTAGGGAGCATGCTTAGAAATTTACTTGTTGGTGTGATACCCCCCGGGGTACGAAACACCGACACTGATGGTGTCCTTCCGATGAAGGCATCCATTCGAGTTGGTCGGGCGTAGAGTCGACGGTGGTGGCGGCAGTTTGGGTGAAAACCTTGTCCGGCATGTTATGCCAGGCCAGCGGTGGTGGTACTGACTGTACCGCACTCCTTGTTGAAGGCATCGCTGAAGCTGTTGGTCAGTCTGTCCACTACTGCGTCCGCGGTTGTTCAATAATTGGGTGAAAACCTAGCCTGGTTTCTCCGGGCCGGCGGCTATGGCGCAGGCGTATTGTTGAAGTTATTGTTTGCTAAGGCTGGGTTTCTCTCACGTGGTCACCCTGCTCGCTGTGTAGCCAAAGGCGGAGATGGTATTCGATGGCGTAACAGTCCGGCGTTTGGTGGGCACCAAGTACCTCGTGCTGTTGCAGAGGAAGAGGCATTCAGTCTTCAATGGTGTCGTCTGACAAACGTGACTGGCGGCTTCGTCTTGACGTTTTCAGTACCTTTATTAGGTCTGACAAACGTGATTGGCGGCTTCATCTTGAAGTTTGTGTTCTTATTCTAATGAAGTTGACAACATGGTGCAAATAGTAATAGGTCGTGTATGACTACTTAAGCCCCTTGTTAGGGATGAATTTTCTTCCGTCATTTTTTTTCTCTTATTTCTAATGTTGTAATAATTTGGTCTGATTCTACCCACGGGTAGATGAAGTCGGATAGTTTCTTTCCTTTATCTAAACATAATATAGGCTCTTTTCCCACGTGTGTCTGAGAGGAAGCATCAATGAGAAGCATGGAACAAGTGGACACAATCATGGACAACCTCACACCATACCGTCTAGTATATATACCACATATTATAGCCCGATCCATGAGGCTGTGAATTGTTGTTCTGCGCCAACCATTACTCCTGTAGTTGGTTGATGCACATATATTGTACATATGTTCCTCAGTCCTGATATAACTCCCCTGCGACTGCGACCTGGCCACAGGTGAGCGGCTGGGGTAGGGGCATCATCTCGGGGGGAGTTTAGTGGGAGTTATCGGTTTGAGAATTTTGGGCAAGACTTGTAAGCTGGCATTCCCAGCAGTGAACCTGTCTACAGCTTTCAATATAAGCTGGGCACGTCGTGCCTTTGGTCTAAAAAAAAGGTGAGCGGCTGGGGATGATGATAATACTCCGTACATGTACATCAAAGACCATGCAACCAATGACTGCGACGCGCTACAAGCGGCGAAACAGATGTGGCCGATCATATTGTTTCGTCATTATTAACTTTATCACTAATGTATCGACCTAACATACACTAATTCCTCTGTTCTATTTTTTCGGGGGCCCTCATGTGACCGCGCTGCAATTTCTAAGCGAAAACATATTTTCCAGAACAGCAATGTAAACCAACAAATAGAGTAAATCAATATGTAGGTTTTTCAATTTAAAAAGTAACACCTGTTTTTGGTGTCGACCAGGACCACAGAACCTGTTTTTGGTCTCGACGAGGACCACAGAACCTTAGGATATATATAGCTCATTTTCCTGTTGAGTCCAAGTGGCTAGCGTCAACGAGAAGCTGCATGGAATCAGTGGACACAAGCATGCATGGACCACGTCTACCTCTAGCTACCACAGATTGAGATACGCACACCCTGAAAAGATGTGAGTTGTTGTTCTGTCGTGTCGTCTTCTGCCAAATAAAGTTTACACCTGTGGATACTATTCATCCATTTTCTTATATCTTATAATTAATCCCAATATCGATGCACTACAGAATGTGTATATGGATGAACTCATCATCAAATAAAGGGACAAGTAATTCAACCTGAGACAGAAGTATTTAGAAATATAAAATATTTCAGTTCGGTGGCACAATCACATATACCAGCGAGTGCGAGATGGACGACCATGCAAAATTCTTGAGGTTGGAGGGCGGTGAACCAACTCAATGTACCATGACGCCCAGCATCTGAGCGTCACGCAAATCCTATCTACCAAGGCACGTATTTCTACGACAGAACCGGCCATTTTTTCTTTGCTCCATCCGGCAACATCACATCTCAGGTAGTACAAGCATCTCAGAGAATTCAGACAATAGACCGACATGCCGCTTGTCCTTCAGCTGCGGCTTCCGCTGCCGCGTGTCCTTGTCGTTGAGCAGAGCAGGCTGGGGTGGCTCAACACCCCCTCACGCCTCTCAGTAAGGTAATTTGTTCCATGCTGTTCTGGTTCTTCCTTTGGTCATCACAAATAAAATAAACCTCGTTCAGCACCATAGTGCTCCTAATAAAACTTGCGAACCATGTAGTATGTCAGTTGTTGTAACGGCAGGCACCATTGGCAGTGGCTCACGCCGCCGTTATCGGTGTTGACAGGGCAGCGGCGGCAACAGGGTCGGCCATGGTGTCGGCAGCGCCATCATCGGTCGTCATTGATGAACCCTGCTTGCTACCCTTCTCGCCAGAGGATGCTCCACACCACCGCGAGCTCGCCGCAGCCGTCGCTTCTGTCGAGCGCGCCTGCCGCCTCTGCGTCGATGTGAGTTATTCATCGATGACCCTTACTTCGATGGCTTTGCTAGTTTTGAGCGGGATTAATTGTACGATTATCATATATAGCGCAGTACTAATAAAATACTGAACATTCTCATCACTCCGTGAAGATGTGTTTCTCAATCAACAAAAAAAAAATGTGGAACCGTTTATGAAGCATCTCATACTAAATATGAAGATGGTTCTGCCTGTAAAGATAAATGTTTTTTTTTTCACGAGCAGGCATATAGCCTGTAAAGATAAATGTCACTCGAGTGATTTAACGCTTCCATCCTCTCACTAGGATTTTCTTTTGATCAATACAAGAATGCCACTAGTCATCTTTTGTAATGCTGGTAAGATTGATTGGAGGTTTAGTGACTTACCTGACTCCAGCGGAAATAGAAGGATTGCTAGGACCTAGGAGTGGTTGACCCAACAATGATTTTAGCGAGCTCGGGGATGAGTTGGGCCAAGACAACAATAGTAATGCCAGCCAGGCAGTTGGGGATGTCAATTAGATAGGAAAAGATTAGGAGCACCACGGAGAAAGCCCGATCACCTACACAAGGGTAGAGTCTTGTAACAAGTACAACGTAGGCAGAATATTCGGCGAAGTAGACGGGGATTGGCGGCGAGGCCGCGCCTGGCGGCACGCATGGAGGCGGTGGCACAGCGGTGGCGCACGGTCGAGACGTCGGCGGCTAGGGTTTGGGGGGGAAACCGAGAGCCAAGAGCTGTAGAGCTGAATAAAGGACCTTGCGGCCACTTCTATTATTGGTTCAATCTGACTACTTAGCCCCTAGGCGATCTAATACCCTAATCTACGGCGGTGGCGACAATGGCGCACAACGGCGACGCGTGGAGCCATGGCTGTGGCGTGCGGCCAGGGGGGCGCATTCCTGGGCCTCCTGTATGGGCTTTGCCCTTTACTTGTTATATCTCACCCCCTTTTCCAAGCAGCGCGTCCTCTTGGTAGCTCCATTATGTAGGTGTCGTTGCTGGCGCCTGATGGCACCTTGAGACGACGCTTTGCTAGAGCGGGCATGCCATCGAATAGTTGGTGGGCATCGTTGCGAACGTCCTTCCTGTCGATGTTGGTGGTGGAGAAGATTGTGATCTCCTCCTTGATCGTGTCCTCCAGATCCAATTTGGTGCTGGTGATGAGGGTGGTCGTTGGCGGCGTGGCCATGACGTCGGCGGTGAAGGCGCTGTGCATATGCGCGTTCTCCTTCTCCTTGGTGGTGTCGTTGGTAGCATTCAGATCAAATCCGATCTGAACCTTGTTCTCATGCTGCAGGGAAAAATTTTTGAGGTCCTGCATGAATCCTGCGAGTATGGCGTGGATGTCGTTGCAGATCCCCTCGATGTTCATGGCGGTGTTGGTGGCAGCCACCATGGATCGTATTTTTGCTAATTCTTTCGCGATGGTGGCGGCGTTCATGGTGGTGGCGGCCATTGGTGGTGCCCGAAGGATCGAACCTGCTCTGATACTAGATGTAACAAGTACAACGTAGTAGGTTAATATTCGGCGAAGTAGACGGAGATTGGCGGCAATCGGCGGCGAGCGAGGCCCCACCTGGCGGCGTGCATGGAGGTGGTGGCACGGCGGCAGGGTGCAGCGGATACGTCGGCGGCTAGGGTTTGAGGAGGGATACTGAGAGCCAAGAGATGGAGAGCTGAATAAAAGACCTTGCAACCACTTTTGTTATTGATTCAATCTGATTACGTTTGCCGTGTATTTATAGCGTGGAGACTACTTAGCCCCTAAGCGATCTAAAACCCTAACCTACGGCGGCGGCGGCAACGGCGCACGGTGGCGACGTGTGGGCCCATGGCGGTGGCGTGCGACCAGGGGGCACCTTCCTAGGCCTCCCGTATGGGCCTGGCCCTTTACTTGTTACAGGTCCTATTTCCTAAACAAAAGAAACTAATGATCAAAATAATATAAATTGTTTTGACAGAATCAAAATAATATATGTTCCTAATATATAAATATACTGTTGTTACTATACACTTATGTACAATACAAAATCCATGAAATCGATGATTACATTTGTCATTATCCATTGAAATTGCCTGAGAGCACCCAATTTCTCTCCAAAAGTGAGCCGTGGACAATTGACACAGCAAACGGTCCAGAATCAGCAGAATGCTTGGCTGTGGACACCAAATCCCTATACAACAGTTGTGTGTCTGTGTGCTTGAGAGCATGTATAATAAAGGGATGTAGATGGGCACTGGGCTGTAAGCTGAGGTGGACAAAAGTGGAGACACATGAGAAGTAGGTTGTAAGATTAGAGCCAGCTTAGACACAAAAACCAAGAAACTTTGTGAAAAAGACAAGTGAGCCATGTGTATTGAGATACACCTTGCATACCAAGATAAATTTCTAGTAGCAAATAATAGTGAACTATTGAGATACACCTTGCATACCAAGATAAATTTCTAGTAGCAAATAATAGTGGATTGCTGAGGTGGACGCATTGTATATCAAGAGAAATAGATAGTGGAATTGATAATGGGCTGCTGATGTGGACGCGTTATATGTCGAGAGAATTAGATAGTGGGGTTTGTGTATATAAGAGTTATAGATAGCAAATTTGGGTTTCATTTTGGATTCTTTTCATTAATTTGGGTTTCAGGAATTCGCATTAGTGTTTCAGCTTTGCCCAAGTTTCCCCTACTTGATGCTTTCATATACGAACCTCAGCAATATGTTTCATTCAAGATAACCCAATTACAGCCGTGCACAATTGACCATCACATTTATGCAAAAAGGACCTGAATCAAAAAATATATAACTAGGTTTTAAAATTGAACAACAGCAAGTAGCACTAAAACTCTAGAAGTTTATCGGATATAGCGGAGACACCCTGTTCTGATCGAGGGCGCATAATTTTATCCTTACTAATCCAACATACAAAATTCTTTATTAAAAATTAGCAATTGTGTCTATTGAATTTCATTCATCACGTTTATAAAAGACAAAGTAGATCGAAACTGATAGCAAAATTAATGATGCCTGTAATAGGAAATTAAAATCATGTCAGGAACAAGAATTCACATACAGGTGTCTATGTGAAAATCGTCATAAAAATCGTCATCAAATTAGGTAATAACTATTTTTTTATTAATGTCCTTGTGTTCAAATAACAACAAGTTTATTGCATTATTGTCAGGTGTCCTAAGATTACCGAAACAGGTTCTAACTACAAGAGTACAACAAAGTACACTAGACCAGAGGTTTCGGAGGCAAAATTTTATACTTACCCCAAATGTTAAATTTTCTGAGCTGTTACCATTGAATTGTGACTCATTAGATTCATATATTTGTCTGACATGCCACTGAAAATATATCCAATGACCTGAGCTAAATTTTGCTGGTTCAATTGACAGGTGAAGGCATCAGTGCTTTCAGGTGACAAAGTTTCTTGAGAAGAATGACCAAACTCCTGTAACAATTGCCGATTTTGGTGTTCAGGCCCTTATTAGCTTTGGTAATTCATTGCGTGACCTCCTTAGTTCAGCTTATGTTTTGCACTTTGCACCATTGTCTGATACTATGTTTGCAATGGTGTGTCCTTTTGGAAGAGCTACAGCAAATGCTTCCATCAATACCTCTGGTGGCAGAAGAGGGCTCAGCATGTCTACGGTCATCTATTGCTGATGAAAGCACCAGTAATGCAATTGTTGAGTCAATTTCAAGTTATGTTGCAGGCAGAGTGAGTAACAATGGTTCACCATTAAGTCATGCTGATGTATTGAGAGCTATTGATAGAGGAGGCAAGGATGCTGTCTCCTTTGATTCAAATCCAGCCACTTACTGGGTATGTTGTGAAAGTTTCATAATTATTATTTGTCCAGATCTAAAATAGTTGGTAGAGTAAAATTGCTCTGTATTTTTGGTGCTTGACCCAATTGATGGTACTAAGAGTTTCTTGAAAGGAGCAGATGATTCCCTGTATGTGGTATGTAGTCTCTCTTTATTTGCTGTATGGCTCGTGATTACAATTTTTTTATCACCACATAATGACTGAAATATGGAACTGAGCCATTTTCTGAAATGCACAAGCATACGATTTGGTATGGGCTGCAAATTTCAGCATGCACAAAAAGTTATTCCCATTGAACATTCATAGCGCTCATTGTTATTTTTAGTAGGTACTCTAAATATTTACCATACTCCTCTGAAATTCCTTCAGCCACAACCTGTAGAATCACTATTGTGTGGTTTATCAAAAGTTTGGGGGTTATGTTTATAGTATACTACTGAAATATATCATTGATTAACTGCGGTCCACTGTGATGATTTACATTTACGAGGTTTAACAGACTTGCATGTCTGAATACCATGCCTCTTTGCTCTTATATCTGACTACTGTTCCACAAGGATTTGCTCCTTATTGATCCCTTAACATTAGAACATTATCATTTTTTTACTCTTTCGAACATTAAGAATCTTTTTGGCATGGTTCTTAGGTGGGCTTGGCTCTTGTGGTTAATGGAAAGCTAGCACTAGGAGTGATGGGATGTCCGAATTGGACGGATGGTATCACAGGCAAAAAGAGAGATCAATCGCTTGAAGCGCCTCCTGGCCGAGGTGTCCTTATGGTGTCTCATGTCGGCTGTGGCACTTGGTCTAAGACCATGTCTGCTGAGATTGATCAGTTCACTACAGCACTCGATGCTTGGAAGAGATGCATTGTTGATCCTTGTTCAATTGCACACATGGCACGCTACTGCGTTGTTGATAGCCATACATGGGATATGATGCCACTGTCTCTCCATTTCAATTCAACAATGGATGAATCTGATCCCAGAGATGAGAATAAAATTCTTCTCCAAAATTCTTGTGGTGGCAGGTCTGTTGAAGTTTCCTACAAAAATACGCACATGGTTGTTTATGTTCCGAACCATTTGAAGCATGGTCCTAGAATGAATTCACTTTTCTACAAAACTATATTAGCATGACAAGGAACTAACCTATACGGATAACGAATTCTCAATAAATAATTTATCATGATATGCTGATATTGTTTTGTTGTTTTCTAGCTTGTCCAAGTATCTCATGGTAGCCTCTGGGAAAATGTCGGTTTTTATCCTCCTAGCACGAGCGGAAAAACAAATCAAGGTGTCCTCTGCATAAATTTTCTGTTGTACTGCATGACAAGTTAAATAGCTTGTCAGCTTAGTTTGCAGTTCTACTCACCCTTTCTGTTCGGGCTGTTCACGTAGGCTTGGGATCATGCTGCTGGGGTAATTTGTGTTCAGGAAGCAGGAGGGCAGGTATGCCTTATTTTCTAACACAGGCATAGAAGTATATATATACCAAGTTACCAAGTGCCTTTTCGTTCTAGACTGGTATTGATCTTTAACATTATAAACATGCTGACTTTGTAACTTGAAAAAACTGACAGACATGTGACTGGAGTGGGCAACCTTTGGATTTTGCTGCTGATCTAAGCGGGCGCAGAATCATCTACCCTCGTGGTGGTGTTCTGGTTACAAATGCTGCTCTTCATGACGAGCTTGTAGAAATGATCACAGCAACTTATAAGTAGCAGTGCTGCATTGCTTTGCACACGACGCACAGTTATGAATTTTGATGTACTAAAATTTTAGTATGGTGATCCAGCTAGAGCACCAGATTGTATTCCTTCTAGTCTTTGATAGATAATCCACAAACATGGTCCGGATTACTTCCACTGTCATTACAAAATCAGCAACTAGACAAGGTCTGGATTACTTCCACTGTCATTGCCTCAACTGCTTGAGCCGCTTATTTGCTAAACCAACTAGACGACGTCACAAGGAAGTGCACTGAACCATTTTTTTTTTTTTTTTTTTTGATACGAGGGCCACCCCCCATTTCCATTATCTCTAATGGAAATACCGTGTACAAAGTTTACAGAGAAGAAAACCCATAAACCCCATAAACGGCTAGACACCTAGCATACGACTCAATTCGACTTCGAAGGGATTGCAAAGATACAATCAGCCAGAAACATAAGACGTCCACGAACTCCAGCTCAAACAACCCGGGCGTTTCTTCCACACATTGCTCCTTAGTCCAGGTCTCCGGTGTCATCAAGCGGTTGTCGGTGTGACATCTTCTTCTTCTTCTTCTTCGCCGCCAGCCTCGTCGCAATGGCCAGCATAACATTCATACCTTCCATGATTGTTTCTTTATCACCATCAAGAAAGAGGCTTGCTATGTACTCCACATAGGAAACAGCATTCCTAGATCAAACTTATTCAGGTTTGAAAATCACTGGCTAGAGCATCCTGGCTTCATGGACACTGTCAGCCTCCACTGGAATAACTCCCCATACTTTGGCAATGCAGCAAAACATCTCTCAACCAAACTGAAGCAAGTCAGGTTTGGACTAAGATAGTGGAGCAAGTCCCTTTCTAACCTCAACAAGCTTATTCACAACTCAAATTGGGTTATTGCCCTGTTAGATGGCTTGGAGGAGCAGAGATGCTTGTCCAGAATTGAATCTACATTCAGAAAACTAGTTAAAGAACATCTGCAGAATCTGCTTGAAGCAAAAAGAATGTATTGGAGGCAAAGGAACACTGTAAGATGGGCAAAGTTCAGTGATGAGAATACTCACTTCTTTCATGTCATGGCAAGTATTGCACACAAAAAGAATTTCATTGTCTCACTGACCAATCCTGAAAGACACCTTATCACTGATCATGAGCAAAAAGCCAACCTACTTTGGCACTCTTTCAAAGATAGACTGGGGAGATCAGATTTCACTGCCATAAGCTATGACCTGCAAAACATACTTGTCCAGCATCATCTTGAGGAACTCAGTGAAGACTTCAGTGAAGCTGAGATTCAGCTGGTCATCAATTCCCTACCAAATGATCATGCACCAGGACCAGATGGTTTTAATGGAGCTTTCATTAAAAGATGCTGGCAAGTTGTGAAGAATGACTATGAGAGATTATTCCTTGATTTCTGTCACCAGAACATAGACATCTCCTCCATCAACTCCTCCAACATAGCTCTGATTTCTAAACATGACAACCCAGAATCAGTCAATGATTATAGACCTATCTCTTTGCTCAATTATTCATTGAAATGCATTACAAAGATTCTAGCAAATAGAATCCAAGGTGTGATTCTAAACCTGGTGCACAAAAATCAATATGGCTTCATCAAAGGAAGGACCATACAAGATTGCCTGGCTTGGTCCTTCCAATTCCTACATCTATGCCACAAATCAAAAAATGAGATTGTTATACTTAAACTTGACTTTGAAAAGGCCTTTGACAAACTTGAGCACCCTTTTTTGCTTGATATCCTGAGACACAAAGGCTTCCCTTCAAGATGGGTTGATTGGATTCGAACCTGCTAAGCGGTGGCACCTCCGTGAGTGCTCTTGAATGGTTGTGCTGGAAAACCTTTCCAATGCAGAAGAGGTGTCAGGCAAGGTGACCCCCTCTCCCCACTGCTTTTTGTGCTGGCAGCTGACCTGCTACAAACTATTGTAAATCAAGCCTGGGCAGCAGGAGTCCTAAAACATCCACTAGCTGATGACTTTGCAGAGGATTTCCCCATCATTCAGTATGCAGATGACACCCTGCTAGTGCTACCTGGAGAGGCAAGAACCTTGTTTAATCTGAAAGGTATTCTAAGAGGTTTCTCTGAATCTAGTGGACTGCAGGTAAATTTCTCCAAATCCTTCTTAGTCCCAATTAACATGACTAGTGAGAGAGCTAGTCATCTGGCAAACACTTTTGGGTGCCAGGTGGGGGAATGCCTTTCACCTACCTGGGTCTACCCTTGGGAACCACCAGGCCAACAGTAGCTGATTTTGCTCCCCTGACCTGCAAGGTAGAAAGAAGACTCACTGGCATAAGTAAACTACTCAGCTACAATGGCAGATTAATTCTTGTTAATTCAGTTTTCTCGGCTCTGCCCACTTTTTATATGTGCTGCTTAAAATTGCCTCCTTCAGTGGTCAGCCAACCGGATAGAGCAAGAAAGGCCTGTTTGTGGAATAAAGGTGATCTGAATTACAGAGGTAAGGCCCTTGTTGCCTGGGAAGAAGTCTGCAAATCCAAAAGCCAAAGTGGCCTGGGGATCATAGATATTGAAAGCCAGAATGATGCCCTCTTGATGAAATATTTAGATAAATTTTACAATGCTGCTGATACTCCTTGGGTAAGTCTCACTTGGTCCGGGCGTTATCGAATACAAACATCCCACCTCGGGGTAGATCCCCTATTGGCTCATTTTGGTGGAAGGATGTTTTGAAGTTGTTTCCAAAGTTCCAAGGACTAGCAACTTGCAATCCAAGCAATGGGAATTCTGTACTTCTGCGGTCGGATCCATGGTTAGATACGACCATCAAAGACAAGTTTCCTGAACTTTTCTCCTTTGCCGGAAAGCCTAATTGCTCCATAAGGTTTATGCTAAATCATCGGCTTGATAGAGTCCTCTGCCCAACTTTGTCCCCTGAAGCCTTTAATCAGCTAGAAGAACTTCAACAGTTAATGACTGAAAGAACCTGGGATCCAGATATTCTTGATTCCTGGAGCTACATTTGGGGATCTGCTGTCTTCACCAGCAAGAAAGCCTATAAAGCTATTAGCAATCACACTTGAAGACTCTCGCCTTGTTCAAATGGATTTTAAAGCCGGTAACATGGGGAACTAGAAGTTCTTCTTCGGCTACTAGGTAGAGATAGATTAAACACCGAAACATTCTCGGGAGAAAAGAAATGCAGCTTACGGATTACTCCTGCTGTCTATGTGATGCAAACATAGAGGAAACATGCTTTCATTTGTTCTTTGAATGCGATTCGATCGGCAATGTTGGGCAACCATCTCCATCCAATGAGATTTTAATGCGAATCCGGTGGATATGCTCTTTTGAGAGCAAGGGAAAACTTCAACAGTGTCATTTTCAGAGAAATCCTAATTAGTGCCTGCTGGTGCTGTGGTGTTTAAGAAATAAAATTATCTTCGACAACGGTAGAAAATCGGTGCAAGATTGGAAGAAACATCTCCTAGAAGATGCGGGGATAGTTTCCATGAAGGCCAAGCCCATCAAAAGCAATCTGATCAAAGAATGGTGTGACGGACTTAGATAGCTCTTTTCCTTTTTAAAAATAGTTTTGGCACGAGGCCTTGTAACAATCTTTTGTACCCATTCTTTCATTCTTTGATATATATATATAAAAAAAAAAGTAGGCCGGGGCCTCCCGACCGATTCGGTCAAAAAGAAAGAGGCTTGCCCATAACCCATTAGCGAGCAAGCAAAGCGGATGATAGTTGTAGGAACAGTTAACTTTCTCTTCTAAATAGACAGAATTACGCGTTTTCCACACAGCCCAGCATACAGCCGCCACACCCAGGGTGTGAAATTTCTTCCCAAGAGGAAGTGCACTGAACCACCTATCACATTTAATCTGCCATGTCCTGGCCGCCGCCAGCACCCAGTAGTGAGCTATAGCCTTCAATGTTCCTGCTGGCTGTACTTGATGACGAGGAATGTGCTGCACCCTGCTGGAGAACTCCATCCCCTTTGTCATGGCGGGTGTCTGTGGGCCACGCTAATGCCCATGACATGAGCCGCATTGGCAATTGCCTTGGATCCTTCTTCGCTAAGTTCATGCATGTCAATTAAAGGTTGAAGCAGAAATTATTCCTAATGCGTCCAACTCCCTAACAATATATGTGAGAGGTGGAAGAGTAACCTCTATCACTCCATTCATTCTCACCACTTGGATCAATCAAGAGAAAGGTTTTTTCATCTAGAGAAAATAGATATAAACTAGGAACATGAGGCAGCAGGAAAGCAGTAATGATAAGAGCCATTCCTTGCAGGATTTCTGAGACGTGATGGACATGGGCTGTAATGGGTATTCAAAAGCTTGGACCCCATTCTTGCATTCCTGTATTGCTTAAATGTGTCGGAATGTGATATGGCATGTGCACCTGCCGGGCTCCCAACAATGCCTATATGTAAACGCTGATCATTTCTAGTAATGCATCGAGTATTATGTAATCATATTCTTTCATGTTATCACGAGACGGTTCGCTTTCCACGGCCTCTCATTTCCTCAAACCCTAAATCACGCCATCGCCGATCCTCATGGTCAACCGGTCGGCCGCTCACTATCGTTGCTGGGCGCCTAACACTCGTTGGCCCTAGCCCTCGCGGACGTGCACACCCTCAGCACCTACACATCGCGATCCCATCCCGCCGCCGCAGAGCTACGCCTCGCGCGACCCCCAAATGCCTTCACAACTCCATCGTGTGGCTGCTACGCCATCGCGGTCATCGTCGCAGTCCTCATCGCGCTGTCATCACCTGTTGCGGTCATCGTCATGTGATCGGTCATTGTCGCTGATTGCTCGGCCTCGGTACGCAAGTCCTCGCACGCGAGGACTAGACCAGATCGCCCACACGTCCACAACCTCGCGGCGCCGGGCGGCCAGATTGCCCACGACTACGTTGCGTGATAACCTCCTATGCCACATCATGTGACCCTGATGCCCACTGCTCCCGCCACGTCCACGTGGCCCCGCACCTGCTACGATGGCAGAAACCGATGCCGAGTGCACAACTCATGAGGAGCACAACCAGCGAGACCGTGACGCTGATGTGGCTCGTCGCAAGGCGGCAGAGGACCACACCGCAGCCCTCAATGCGTATGAAGCCAAGTACGCCGCCGTTCACGCTGCGGCCATGGCCGTCGTGAACATCAAGGTCCTCGTACCCTTGTCCTGGATCACGCCGCCGACAACTATATATAATTGGTGGCAATCCATGTTCCTCACCGTCCTGGGCAAGTATGCCCTAACGGACCATGTCCTCCCCGACGTCATCATCACCAATCGACCGCGTGGGTGCAGATGAACTGCACCGTGCTCATCTGGACCTACTGCACGATCCATGCTGATCTCCCGCAGTCGACCATGAACCGCATGCCAAACCCACACGGCGCATGGCTCTTCCTTGAGAACGAGTTTCTCAGCCAGCGCGAACCATGCACCCTGCTACTCTGTGGAGTTTTGCACGGCGAAATAGGGGTCGGCCACCCTCACCGACTTTTGCCGCCATCTCGAGACGATGGTGGCCACCCACAGCGGCTTTGGCGATCCAATCGGGATCGGACCCTTGTCCTCTCTCTACTCCATAGGCTCAACGGCAAGTTCCGAGAGGAGGTGGCCCAACCAGGCTAATCCGTATTATGGCTGTTGCCTCGGCCAATCAGTGGGCACAGGCACGGTACGATAAGCTCACTGTTCTGTAGGTGCCGGAGATATAGGTGTGTCATGTGTACGCATGAATAGATCACTACTAGAAACGCCGTCTTTGCCGACTGCCGAAGGCAGTCGGCAAAAGGCCGAAAGCAGTCGGCAAACCTCTTTGCCGCCTGCTTTCCACGTGGCAGTCGGCAAAGAGCAGGCGGCAAAGGCCAGGTCGGCAAAGACCTTCTTTGCCGACGCCACGTGGCGGCCCGGCGGCAAAGGTCTTTGCCGGCCCGCCTACTTGGCAGGCGGCAAAGGAAACACGCTTGACCATCAAGCGCGTCGGCCGTTTGCTTTTGCCGGCTTCTTTGAGTTGGCGGCGGCAAAGGCCTTTGCCGCTTCGACAGTGGTAGTCGGCAAAGATTTTTTTTTTTGCCATCCTGGCGACGAAACCCGGTGGGAAAAGCGATCGGCAAGGGCTTTGCCGGCCCTTGTCTGGCAGTCGGCAAAGCTGGAGAAAATTGCAGCAGGAAACCCAGCTTTGCCGACTGCTAGGGCAGTCGGCAAAGCTGGGTAGCCTGCTTTTTTTTTGTGGTTTTTGCTGCATTGCCTCACATGTCGCACCGACCAAAGCACATATATGAATATACAACAGAAATGCACATAGATATCGCACAAATCCACATTTATATCACAGAAATCCACATATATGTATCACAAATCCACACATAATCCATAACCACATCCATCATCCATCTAGTCCTCAAATGAATCCATGAACCAACATCCAACATAACAAAATAGCAAAGTGGCATCCATGCACCTGAGCTGTGGTGGTGTGAGGAGCTCCCTGTCAGCCACGTACCCCACCCGCTCGGTCCAGCCTGTGTCGCGCCATACCCCCACGCATCGAGCTGTGTGGTGAAATGCCCGGACTCGGACTTGGGTGGTGTGGAGAATGTCCATCTGCTGGAGTCGGGTTCGAACCCGCCGACTGCAGCTGCACAGAGAAGCGATCTCATTAGTACCTAAGGGATGGCCGCACAAGAGAAATCAATGGACAGGCCGCTAGAAACTCACCGGGGTCCGTACAAGGTATAGTGGAGGGAGTGCAGGGAGAACAACCGGCGGCGGTTGAGGGATCCTCACTTGCAGCGGCGGTGGTCCGTAGTTCAGGATCTCCATGCTCTGCAAGTAGCTGGAAAACGACATGGTGAACTCGGACCATTCTTCTTTGGGGCTAGCTGCTTTGCCAAAGTTGCAATCACTTGCTGATGGGCCTCCCGTTGCTCCGCCAGCTGTTGCTGATGGGCCGCTTGCATGGCCGCCTCTCTCTCCTCTGCGGCCACCCTGTCGGCCCCACGTTGCCTCTGCATCTCTTCCAGCTGGGCCTGCAACAATCCACAAGCGATGCTTAGACAATGCATATAAGGCTTCGGCAACATATGTGAAATCAATGAACGACGAATAGTTACCTGAACCGACGCCATCATCTCGTGTGGAGCTTGGCCGTCGAGGTTGTATGGGGACGGAGGAGGTACGGCGAGGGTGGCCTTACGAACCTCACGAAGGGAGGGACGCCTCGCGGGTCGATGACGTTGTGGGCAATGAGGTAGCAGCCGTCTGCTTCCCTCCTCCCATCCTCATGAGCGTGTCCGTATCCGGGGCGCGGTCGAAGGTCGTAGGTGTCACCATGGCGCGCGCGAACCGCCTGGGTGTACTAGACCAGCTTTTCGGCGATGTTCGGGTTGGTGATCGCCTCGGTCCCCCGCGCCGGGTCGTAGACGTTCTCTGGATCTGCCGCCCTGCCCTGGTGAGCCAGCTAGAAGCCCGTGAACTCGTTGATGACCTGGCCATCATGCGAATCGCTCTGCGAGGAAAACACAAGGACGATTACACGTAATGAGAATGAATGACTCGGTAAATGAATAAACAAACAAATTAATGCGAATGGTACCCATGTGTCCATGAACCCTCCGAGGCTGCGGCTCCCCTGGTGGTGTGACGGCCCCACCTTCGACTTGGCATATTCGGATTTCTTCCTGCGCTCCTCGTACGCTGCCGGCGTTCTCCACCCGGCCACAATCGCCTCCCAGTAGTTGTTGACGATCGTTAAGTATCAATTTTATACCGTCAACACAGCAAGAGAAAGGACTAATATGAGTTCACTTGTTAGATATAGGGGTTACAACGACAGAATTCCGCGAGTTTTGGTGATTGTCTATTTACGGGGGGTTATCGAAAGAGAACCAAAGGAGGCCCACATGTCATGATTACATAGAGATAAAGACCGAACGGGTAAAATTGTATAATCTAGAAGACTCCGAGAAGGCGACCCACGAAGGCCGGGCCCCACACAGCGGGGGTGGCGGTCGGCCGACCCGGGGGAGTCGGCGGCTCCCCACCTCCACCAATCGGGTGGAGTCTCGTGGATCTGCCTCCACCGCCTTTGAGGATGAATAATTATCGTCCATTTAGGTCGGTTTGATCCGAGGGCTGTGGTTCATCCTAGGGGGCTATATATTCGTGAGCCCCGGCCCCGGGTGAAACCCTAATTCATTCAAGAGTTCATTCTCTCATCGAATTCGGAAGCTTGAGCCACCATCTCAATTAGAGCTCCATAGTTTAGTAGCATAGCTACATAGGAATAGATCTAGAGGGAATCAAGCCTAGCTTGGAGTCCGGATCGTCGGAGTTCTTGGTAATTCCCCTCTACATTCTTGTAATATTCATCATTGTTCGTGATACTATGAGTAGTACTTTATTCTATTCTATTATATCGAGACTTGACTTTGCTCTATTTGATTATGTTCTCAATTATTTCGTTCTTAGTTTACTTTGATTATATGTTTAGCATAGTTGGACTAGAATTATGTTTATGCATAGGATCGTATAGCGCTTGCTCATTAGGCCAATGGGTGAGTGATAGATATTGTGTAGGCATGGTGTCTATACCGTATTTATCTGCGATTGCACCCTATATTCCGGATCGTGAGGTAGATCGCGGGAGTGATGATCTGTTGAGTCCTTTGTAGCCCTTCTCCCGAGTATAGGTCTAGCGAACAAACCTATTACATTGAAGTCGGTGCTATGTCTTAATCGTCTTCTCGGTAATATCACTATGCATAGATGTAACCTTTTCCCGCCATGATTGCTAGATGTTCTTGCACTAATCATTGTATGCTTTGACTTTATAGTTAGAATAACATAGGATTATACCCTAGATCGTCCTAGTCCATGCTAGTGTTATAAGCTTAGAGTGCTAAGTTGAGATGGCTTATTACTATTATTTTATGTGGCTAAATGCTCTCATTTATCTTATGTCATTTATCATTCATTCCTATATTTTATGTGACACTTACCCTGTATGAGATGATCGATACGTAGACAAGGTTAAGCTCTCCATTATAGCATGTGCATTGCTCATCACTCATTATCCAGTGCATTCCCTTCCCGTGGTAAAATTATAAATAACGATACGGATTACTCCTGGTTAAAATGCTACATCGGTATTATCCGTAAACTGCGGATCCCATATTTATTTCTAGTAGCGAGTTGCATTATTTAGTACCAGCATTTTTGGCGCCATGTTGGGGATGACAACCTAACACCGAGTGGCGTTAGAAATGTCAACAAGCATTTTTGGCGCCGTTGCCGGTGAAGGTTGAAAGCCAATGGATAATGAGCAAGCATTGCACTAGATAATGTGATTGAGTTGTCTTTGTCATACTAACCCTTCTCTACAAAGGATTACCCTTGTTTTCTCTACTTGTGTATCTTATGCGGGGTAATCAAGACAATTCTTCCCGATAATTATATTGACAATCCGAAGCTTTATTCGGGAAAGCCGAAAGCGGGTTGAAGAAGACCAATCAATCATCATCATCATCAACTCAACTTGGAAGTTTGTCGGAAACGAAAGTCGACCTTTCGTTCGAGACTTGACACCAGCGTTTGAAGCCATGGCGAACAAGTCACTCCACGAGTTCTCGGCTCCAACTACGGACAACATTCGTGCTTGGACCCGATTTGCGGACATCGAAGGAGCTTTTGAGCTCAAGCCTGCGCTAATCAACATGGTGCAAGCAAGCCGGTTACGTGGGAAGGCCCATGAAGATGCTAGTGCTCATCTCCAACACTTTCTCGGAGATTTTAGCACATTCACTATCAAGGATGTCCCCGAGAGATGCTATACTACTTCGCCTCTTCCCATTCTCACTCTTGGGGAGAGCGAAGCAGTGGTTCTACGCCAATAAGGAGAAGAATACTACGTGGGCACTATGTTCCACTAATTTCTTGGCGAAGTTCTTCCCCATGGGCAAGACAAATGCTCTTCATGGGAAGATATCAAGCTTTCGGCAACACCATGATGAGACTGTCCCGAAGCTTGGGAGCGCTTTCAAGATTACATCCTCGAGTGTCCTCATCATGGCATGGAGAATTGGCTGCTTATGCGGACATTCTACCATGGGCTTAGCAATAGCACACGTGAGACGATGGATGCTTTCAGCTGCTGGAGGTGCATTCTTATCACTCACTATTCCTCAAGCCACGGCTCTTGTGGAGAAGATGGCATCCAACCAAGGTTGGAGTGAAGAAAGAACTCAAACCGCAAGAGAGTTGGAGGAATGCACCCGGTGAAAGAGGTAGACATGCTTTGTACGCCAAAATGGATTTGCTAATGAAGAGGCTCGATGAGAGAGCCCCGAGAGAAGAAAGAAGTCATGCATATACATGATGCTCGCATGACATGTGAAGAGTGTGGAGAGACCGGGGCACACAGTGCTAAGCGCCCCGTAGCTGAAAGAGGACGTGAACTACCTCAACAACAACAACAATAATAATTACTATCGTCCTCGGTAGAATCAAGGTTGGAATCAACGGCGAGGCCTAACTACTCGGGCAATTATCAAGGTAACAACTCCTCCTACAATAATTACAACCGGCCGCCTTTGAGAGAGTTAGTGCTTGAACCAAGGCAAGATGATGGACAATCTGTCCAAGAAGCTAACATCAAATGACAAGGTCCTAGAGACACTCGGCAACGAGAATGGATGGCTTTTCCAATGCCATCAAGAGTCGCTCGGCTTCAACAAGATACTTAAGTCGCGAGTACAACACTTGTTAACCTTGCTCCCTCCACTGTCAAGGTAAGCGGCGGGACAACCCGAAGAGCTCGAAACGCAAATCTTGTTGATATATTCAATGTAGAAGATAGCCGGAGTGATCCATCGAAGGGGTCATGGATTGACTCAACTCGCCAATCAAGAAGGGCGATCCGGGAGACCGGTCATTCCAATCTCCATTGGAAGTACTAACTTTAATGAGGCAATCTGTGACTTCGGTGCAAGCATCAACATCATGCCAAGAGTGATATATGAGAAGCTATTCAGATGCCCCTTAGCATACACAACCATGTGCTTGCAGCTTGCAGATCAGTCACTTCGTGTTCCCTTGGGAATACTAGAAGATATATGTGTACGAGTGGGTAACTCGTATGTTCCTGCAGACTTCGTGGTAGTGGATACAGGCAGTGATGAAAGGTCCCCTATCATTCTGGGACGACCATTCTTGAACACTGCTGGAGCCATCATGTATGCCAACACTGCCAAGATCATCTTCAATATCAAGGGCAAGAGAGAGACCTTCTTCTTCAAGAACAGTCTTTGCAGTTCCCGGACACCCTCATCGTGAGAACAATGAGAAGAAGAAGAATCCGGCTAAAAAGAGCAAGAACAAAGATAAGAAGACCAAGAAGACGGAGACAGTGAGGATGGTCACTGCAGGTCCACGGGAAGCATGACCACTTACTCGAGATCCCCACGTCTAATCAAGAAGGATGACCCGGGTGTCCCAACCATTCAATGCTCCATCAACGAAGCTCTTTCAATAAAGGCATGCGTGACACCGGATCGGGCGTCAACATCATGGCCAAGGTAACCTATGATTATCTATATGGCACTATGCCTTTGGAGCCTACCTATGCGCAGTACGGATGGCGAATCGGACATTCCGCTTCGTCGAAGGAGAAGTGAAGGATGTCCTCATCCAGATAGATGATCACTATGTCCCTACAGACTTCCTAGTCATTGACATGGGAGATGACTATGATCCTCCAATCATCCTAGGAAGACCATTCCTGAACACCACCAGAGCTATCATCTATATTGGGACAGGAGAGATCCATTTCCACTTTCCCACCGAGAAGGTACGCCGCTACTTCAATAATAATTATATAATCGGTGAGGAGCCCAAGAAGAACGAGCAAGGAGAAGACAGCGTACCCGTCGCGAAACAAGAAGAACATTACTACGAGATGGATGGGCCGACTATGAGGGAGAAGTGTCTAGATATGAAGATCGGTACCCAGAAGATAAGAACATTATAGAAGAACCCGAAGAGGTGCTACCAGAAGAAAACCAAGTGCCCCAAGAAGCTTCCTCCTCAAGGTCATCCTCTCCAACAAAGAAGGTGTGGAAAGTAAAAGCAAAATCAGAATCAATTCCTACACACGAGGCGACATCATCTGAGGCGCCAGCCAATGCGCCCCTTGAAAAATGAGCGAACATGACAAGTCCTGTTCGGAGGACTTAAAACCACCGAACGCCGCGCCAAGAGGTAACTTGGTATTTATCGGCATTACTTTTCAGCATTGTATTTTTACCTTAGCATATTTATTTTCCTATTTGCATCTTAGTTGCATCTTTACTCTTTTATCTTTGCATTAGAAAAGAAAATAAAGATGTTGTGCATTTGCATCCAGAAAATCATCAAGCCCCATGTGAATAGTCATTCACCGTGGGTGGCACAAAAATAATTTCTCGGCATATTTATTTCCCCATGTCTGCATTCCTTAAATAATAAAAAGATAAAAATATTTCTTGTGATCTGTTAGAACAAGTCTAAGTTAAGAAAGTTCTAGACAACCAAGGCCTAGAGGTTTTATCACTAATGCTTAATCAGTTCCACATGCTTTGTTGTCTATTTGAGCTTCACAGAACATCAAGGATCAAGAAGAGCTAACAAGCAAAAGGACATCCAGTCCCCTGTCGGAGTGCCGCTCGCGACAATTGAACGCTGTCTCCAACAGCAACTATCTACAACACTCCTGGAGGACTAGAACGTATTCAGTGCCTGTCAGCAACATCAGCAGACTATGTCAACATCCAGCTTGGGGGAGAGCATCCCCCGTGTACCAAGCTAAGTGTCTCCAACTTATCTAATTATGCTTTATTAAAGTATGCTTTGTTAAAACCACTAAAAAAGATGCATAACCATAGAAACCCAGAAAGATTTCCTTATTTATCTTTTCTACTTTTGGAGAGCTCTTGCAATCTGTCTTTAAAAGTGATCCCTAGAATAAACTCTACATGGAGATGATGAATAGTTGCTCTGCCGTAGTTCCTTTCAAGTACCTAGTTTTCAACCTTGCACTCTCCCGAGTTTTGGACACAACTGTTTAGATTTGAGATTTGCTCAACACGAAACTTGTGGGTAGCGAACACTTGATCTAAGTCTAGGTGGTTGACGGGTATGATATGGGAAGGTTTTGAGCTCTTGTCCATCTTGCTCCTAGAGATACTAGAGTTCGGAGAATTTATCTCGTGAAAATATTAAATTCCCGCATGACGAGTTCCTTTATGATGAGAGTTCAAATTCCTACCACACCATATATTCATGCTTACTAGATTAGGAAAACCCATCTTTTATATAGATCATATTGTAGGCTTGAGTGTAGTCTTTATAGGCATTGAGTGTGGTTATCTTTGTGGACCCATAAGGAATTAGTCATACGGTTAAAGTCAATACTATGTGCTCTCCATCCATTGATCTCTCGCTACTACGTCCTCGAAGCATGCACCCATTTTATAAATGTTACATTCATTACGTGCTACTACGTTCCTCGAAGTACCACCCACATATAGATCCATATCCACCACATATTATGCTATCTCTACCTTGGAGATACGCACTTATGCTGCTCCTACACTGGGAGTACGCATCCATCCATTCATCCATCCACATATACATACGTCATTCATTTCACATTATCCAGAAAAGGTTCTACTCCTATTCTGGGAGTGAACATCTAGACATAATCATTGCCGTTTCATTGCCTACATAAAAAGCTCCGTCATTATCATTTCAAGTTATACACTCCTGTGCTAAAGTTTCGTTTTCGGAGGATTGGTTGCTCTAAAAAAAAAAAAGAAAGAGAAAAAAAGAAGAAAGAAAGAAAAAGAAAGAGTAGCCAAGTCCTTCCATTCAAGAAGTTTCAAGGTTTTAGAATAAAGGGAGTCATGTTATCCCCAAAGGAGCGAGTGTAGAAGTAGATGTTCACCGTGAGTACCCCTCATAATCATTTTCTTATCACCATCATACTATCATCATCCTATCATCATCCTATTATCATCTTATCACCCATTCCACTTCCTCATTCACATGCACATATGACTTTATTATTTTAGTTCCTAATGGATCCATGTCTTAACTGTGCAATATATGCAAGTGAGTTTGAGTGTCTCCCCACCTATGAGCTCCACATAAGCCTATTAGAAAGTAGGGTGAGAGAGAGAAGGCACTTTCCACTATGCCTTAGTTCCACAAATACCACATATTCTGAGAGAAGAGAGAAGGCATACACTACTCATGCCTTAGAGAGGATCCAGAAATACCACAAAAGAGAGACTTGAAAGGTTCATACAAGGAACTCTGAGTTTTATTTCAAACCTTGCAAAAACTCCGGGATAATAGTTGATCAAAGAGCGAGAAACATGGCGCTTGACTTGACTGTTCTATCTTTCAACTACTCAAGACCCAAGTGACGGTTACAAGCCCCATGGTGAAAGGTAATATGAGTGAGTTTTGAGTCAGGATAGTTCACTCTAATCCGGAGGAGAGTTCTTGTTTGAACGCATGTGTACTTGTGAGGAGTGAAAGTATTGCAGCAACTCCTGATCCATCACTGAGTCTATCTTTGCTCAGGGACGAGCAAAAGGTAAGCTTGGGGGAGTTTGTTGACGATCGTTAAGTATCAATTTTATACCGTCAACACAGCAAGAGAAAGGACTAATATGAGTTCACTTGTTAGATATAGGGGTTACACTGACAGAATTCCATGAGTTTTGGTGATTGTCTATTTCTACAGGGGGTTATCAGAAAGAACCAAAGGAGGCCCACATGTCATGATTACATAGAGATAAAGACCGAACGGGTAAAATTGTATAATCTAGAAGACTCTAGAAGGCGACCCCTGAAGGCTGGGTCCCACCTGGCAGGGTGGCCAGTCGGCCGACCCAGGGGGGGAGTCGGCCGACTCCCCACCTCCACCAATCAGGTGGAGTCTCGTGGATCCTGCCTCCACCGCCTTTGAGGATGAATAATTATCGTCCATTTAGGTCGATTTGATCCGAGGGCTGTGGTTCATCCTAGGGGCTATATATTCGAGCCCCCGGCCCCCGGGTGAAACCCTAATTCATTCAAGAGTTCATTCTCTCATCGAATTCGGAAGCCGAGCCACCATCTCAATTAGAGCTCCATAGTTTAGTAGCATAGCTACATAGGAATAGATCTAGAGGGAATCAAGCCTAGCTTGGAGTCCGGATCTGTCGGAGTTCTTGGTAATTCCCTCTACATTCTTGTAATATTCATCATTGTTCATGATACTATGAGTAGTACTTTATTCTATTCTATTATATCGAGACTTGACTTTGCTCTATTTGATTATGTTCTCAATTATATCGTTCTTAGTTTACTTTGATTATATGTTTAGCATAGTTGGACTAGAATTATGTTTATGCATAGGATCGTATAGCGCTTGCTCATTAGGCCAATGGGTGAGTGATAGATATTGTGTAGGCATGGTGTCTATACCGTATTTATCTGCGATTGCACCCTATATTCCGGATCGTGAGGTAGATCGAGGGAGTGAGTCTGTTGAGTCCTGTGTAGCCCTTCTCCCGAGTATAGGTCTAGCGGAACAAACCTATTACATTGAAGTCGGTGCTATGTCTTGTCTTCTCCGGTAATATCACTATGCATAGATGTAACCTTTTCCCACCATGATTGCTAGATGTTCTTGCACTAATCATTGTATGCTTTGACTTTATAGTTAGAATAACATAGGATTATACCCTAGATCGTCCTAGTCCATGCTAGTGTTATAAGCTTAGAGTGCTAAGTTGAGATGGCTTATTACTATTATTTTATGTGGCTAAATGCTCTCATTTATCTTATGTCATTTATCATTCATTCCTATATTTTATGTGACACTTACCCCGTATGAGATGATCGATACGAGACAAGGTTAAGCTCTCCATTATAGCATGTGCATTGCTCATCACTCATTATCCAGTGCATTCCCTTCCCGGTGGTAAAATTATAAATAACGATACCTGGATTACTCCTGGTTAAAATGCTACATCGGTATTATCGTGCTTGGATCCCATATTTATTTCTAGTAGCGTTGCATTATTTAGTACCGGCATTTTTGGAGCCATGTTGGGGATGACAACCTAACACCGAGTGGCGTTAGAAATGTCAACAGTAGTCCACGTGCGATTTGCACCAATCAGGAGGAAACTGCATTACAACGTGCATTTAGGTAAGTAACAAGATGAATCAAAATGGAATCAAAATTATTGTTTCCTACTTACGAGCAGGTAGTGCTCATAGGGCATGTCGGTTTCGGGTGACTGCATCATCTGTCTGGCGTCCTTCTTGTCAAGCTTCTCCTTGCGGACTTCGGCATAGTAGTCGATCATGCACTGGATGTGCGCCTCGTAGAACATGTTCTTCAGCACGGAGGTGTAGACCTTGTCCTGGTGGACCGACGCCTCCGCCTCGTGCCCCGGCTCGCACTTGAACCATTCCTGCAATAATCAGATATCACGTATCAGTTCATTATTTGAAGGACATTTGTTGAATGCGTAGTATTGGCAAAGCGGAGCGATGAAGACTCACCCAGAACTCCCTCTTGATCTTCTCAGCCAGGGTGACAGTAACTCCTCCATCAAGCTCCTCCACCACCTTGGAGTAGTCCGGCCAGTGCTGGGGCACCTTTTGCACACCGTCTACCCAGATAAGGCCAGGGAAGTTCTTCTTAATGATGAGGCCCTGCATGCTATTAGGATGACGACTTGGCACGCCTTTATCCACACGCTTCCAACCGCTGCACAAGCCAATAAGAAGAAATGTTAGTCCGAAGTTCAATTTTCAACATGGAATATGAAAAAGAAACTGAAAACATGAATGGTTACTTACCTATCTCCCTCGGGTCGAAGCACCGGACGGAAGGCGGGGAGTGGGCTTGTCGCGCGGGAGGCGCGTGATCCCGCGCTTGTAGGGCTTCCTCTGCTCGCTGTCCTCCCCGCCCCCGTCCTCCCCGCCCAGGTACTGGTCGCCAACCACCTCGTCAAACAGGCGTCTGGTAGCGGGAGGTCTACCCCCTGCCTGTATCTGGCCCACCGTCACGTGCTCGTCGACCTCCTGCTGCTCGGCCTCCGGTCTCTTCGACCCGTACAGCGACTTGACATTTCTCATCGGTCTCTTCGACCGGTTCACCCTCCGCCCGGCATTTTGCCCTACACCCGCAATGACAAACATTAAACCAATTAGCATAAATAATCGATAAGTAATTGTGAAGAGATGCAAAATTAACGAAACATAAATGCAAAGTAATAATAATAAGAATAATATTGTATTACATGAACTAGGAACCGAAGTACTCATCGGCACTATCAGCATTGTCATCACCATGGTCTTCACCATTGTCAGCATCACTGGTATCGTCACCACTATCAATATTGTCGAAACGATCCTCGTCTCTCCCTGTTGTCTCCTCACCACCTCCATCGTCCTCAACACCTTGTTCGCGAAGAGCCCTCCATCGCTCAAGCATCATTAGGTCTTTAGCATCTTGCACCACTTCTCCCTCCACTGCATCACTTCCTTCCTGTCGGGCCTTTTCAGGACGTAATCTGCCGGGCCCCTTCTCCAAGTCTTGCCTGGAGCAGGGGGCTTCATCACTAGCTTGGGTCGCGAGGCGCCTCGACGTCCGCTAGCCTTAACATTGTCCTTTGACTTCGTTTTATGTCCATGAGTGTTCCCCAAAGTGCCTCGGCGATGTTCTTTTCTCGTGTGCATCACATCGATGTTGTGTGGAAGAAGGAGGTGCTTGTAGTAGGGGAGCCTAGTCAAACCCAAAATATGGGTCCACATGTGTTGCTTACCATATCCAATGAAGCCTTTATTGTCTTTGTCCATTTTGAGAACCTGTAACTCGGCAAGGACCTGTTCACTGCTCATAATCTGTGGAATAGGGTTGGTGACTTCAAGGCCTTTCATGAAGTGTTGGGTGTCAAGTCTCAATGCATGGTTGTCGCGGGGAATTGGCGATGTTTGTCAAACGAAGAGTACTTGCCACCCTTTTTCAGCCGGGTGAACAACACGAGAATCCTTGCATATCGGGCAAGGGAACTTCCCGTGAACACACCACCGGAGAATGTGCCGTACGCCGGGAAGTCATGCATTGAATACGATACCACACATGCATTGTGAAGTTCTTCTTTGTAGCTCGGTCGTACGTCCTTACCCCCTTTTCCCAAGCATGCTCCAATTCATCCCACAGTGGCTGCATGAACACACCCATATTGTTGCCCGGGTGTCCAGGTATTATCGGCGACGTAGCACGTTCTTGGGTTCAAACATGACGCCGGGGGGGGGAGAGAGGGGGATCACGAACACGGGCCAACAAGTGTACGGGGCCGCATGTGTTCCATACGGCTAGAACCCATCTGTTGCTATCGCTACAAGTACATTCCGAGCTTCCTTAGCTTTCTTAGGATACTGGACATCGAAGTACTGCCATGCCTCAGCATCCGCTGGGTGTGCCATCTTGTCACTGTATCTTTTGCCAAACTTGTGCCATATCATCTGCTTCGCCAACTCCTCTATCATGAACATCCGTTGGAGCCTTGGAATGAGTGGGAGGTACCGTACGACCATCTTGGGGATCTTAGACTGTTCCTTCGTGCCATCACCCTTGTCCACCTCCACATACCTAGAGGCTTTGCACTTTGTACAGTGCGTTTCTGCCTCTAGTTCTTTTCCCCTAAATAGGACGCACCCATTACGACAAGCATGGATCGACTCATACGGCATATTAAGTGCACGCAGGAGCTTCACCGACTCGTACGTGCTCTTCGGCGTGTGGTCATCCGGAAGCAAGGAGCCCACCACCGCCAACAGGGAGATTGAATCCGTCTCGGCTCAGGCTCAACTGTGACTTCAACCCTAGAAGACGTCCAATGGCATCCAGCTGGGACTTTGTTGTCTTCTCATGAAGGGGCTTCTGTGCCGAAGACATCATTTCATAGAACGCCTTTGCGGTCTCCTCCGGATCCTCCTCCATCAAACCTTCATTGCCACGGCCCTCGTTAAAGTCTACCACCATGTCGGCCACGCCGGCATCTCCCTCAAACTCATCGAGGCGTGCTCTAACCTCCTCCTCTCTAATGGTAGCTTTTGGTTCACCATGGAAGATCCACCTCTCGTAGTTTGCCACATATCCATGCTTCAGAAGATCTTTGTAGACATCCTTGAATACTTTTTTTTTGGTTCTTGCAGTCATTGCATGGGCACCGCGCCTGATCAGACCCTTTAGCAATCGGGCCAAATGCTTTACTCACGAATTCATTGGTACCATGAACCCATTCAGGACTCTGCCACTTTTTGGTCCAGCCCTTGTACATCCACTCACGGCCAGCCATCTTCTGTCATTCGCCAAAGTAAGGGGGTAATAAAACCAACATTTGCATGTACAAGGCGTTCCTACCATCTAATAGGTGAAGGATAGGTCCTAATCCCACCCGCGGATGCGTAGATGAGGTTAGCTTCCATGCTCCGCTCACGCCCGAGACAGAATTTCGGCAGCACCTCCCCGCTGTTCTCCCGATACACGTCCCGGTTTGGGGAGAGTGTGTATCCGGAGAACAACGGGGAGGTGCTGCCGAAACTCCGGCTCGGACGGGAGCGGAACATGGAGGCTAACCCATCTACGCATCCGCGGGCTGTCCAAGAAATGTGGACAATCCGAAAGAGATACCATCGTAGATATGCACTGATCAGCATACCAACGACCGCGTATCCCTTTCGGACGGGAGACGCCTAACTCGGTTACGTCATCTATGACCAACAACTATAAGGAAGAGAGGTGAATATTTATACCTAGGGTGGCGGTGGAGACAAGCTAGCGGGGCAGTGGCGAGGCAGGGCAGTGGCGAGGCGACACGGCCCCGACGAAGACAATCGGCGTCGCCAAGCTACTCCAGGAACACTGCAAAAGAAAGAAAGAAAAAAACAATATCAGCACAAAATTTCGGCAGAACCTCCCCTGCACGGGGAGGTTCACAAAACCTACAAGAAAGAAAGACGGCTCGATGGCCGACAACACATATACGGCACGAAGGCCGTAAACAACACATACAGGGCACGAAGGCCACACCTGCACAATCTAGGCACGAAGGCCGTCAGGCACGAAGGCCAACAACAACACAACATGGACCTTTACCTTCTTCTCCGGCGACGGGCGAGGTGCACGGCGTGGACGAACGTCGTCAACGTACGGCGTCGACGATCATCCCTTCTCCTTCCACCTCCTTCTCTTCTTCTTCTTCCCCTTCCTCCTCCTTCTCTTCTTCTTCTTCCCCTTCCTCCTCCTTCTCTTCTCTTCTTCCTCCTCCTTCTTCTCTTCTCTTCTTCCTCCTCCTCCTTTCCTATTGCACGACAGTGGAGGATGGTTGGCCGGCCAGGAGGACACGGCAAGTCGAGCGGGGGGCTACGGCCAGGGGTGGCCGCGGTCGGGCGTGGGCCCTGCTGCCTCGCCGGCCCACCTCCCTGGCCTTGTGTCGGTGGGGCGCGGCACCTGCTCCCTGCCCTTGCTGCGGGACGAAGCAGCAGCGGCGGTGGGGCGTGGAGGTCGTCGCGGCGGCGGGGAGATGCGGGGCGGGACCAGGACGCGGCGGAGCCGGCGGATCCGGGCCGGGGAGAGGCGGCGGAGCGGGGCCGGGGCGGCGGATGCGGGGAGCGGGGCGGCGGATGCGGGGAGCGGTGCCGGAGAGCGGCGGCTTCGCCGGCGACGCTCGTCGGCGGCGGAGGTGGCGGCGTCGGCGAGAGGCGGGAGGAGCGGCGGCGGCGGGGGTGGGCGCTGGGGGCAGTGGCGATTGGGAGATAGGGTTTGGCGGGCGCGGGTGGGAAATGGGCCGGTGCGCCGGCCCACGTGGAAGACGACTAGCGTCGGCAAAGGACTGGGCAAGGTGGGCCAAAGTGGGCCGCCACCGTAGCCTCTTTGCCTAAGTGACCGGGCAGTGGTCGGCAAATAATTTTCTTAATTCTTTAGAATTTTGGCTCCAAATTTTTTCTTTGGCCTAAATAAATAATTTTCAATGACATATCACAATTTGGGGTTTTTTTTACAATAGTTTGCTATATTCCGTTGATTTATTTTGTTTCCATGCATTTTCCGGGCATAATTCAAGTTTGAACTGCGGTGCATGAAATATCGGAACGTAGCCATTCAAAAATGATATTCATGTTGGAGAGTGTATTTTGAGGCCGTGTGCGAAAGGACACCGAAAAGTTTGAAGTGCTTGTCCACGGAACAGGGACTTTCCCGACGTGTTAGAGGTGTTTTTTAATTATATAAAATCCAAACGAAGTCGAAAAATCACGAAACTTGTCGAGGTGTCGTGTTATAGTATGTGCAGGCTATGATTAAAATTTGAAAAAGTTTGAAGCAAGTTGCGACGTCGGATGTTCAAAACCCAGACCTATCCACATGTGATCACGACAAGGACTTCAAACTTTTGGGTGAGCTTCTGCACACGGCCTCAAAATCTCTTCAACATGAATATCATTTTTCGAATGGCTACGTTCCGATATTTCATGCACCTGCAGTTCAAACTTGAATTATGGCGGGAAAATGCAAGGAAACAAAATAAATCAACGGAATATAGCAAAACTATTCAGAAAATCACGAAACTTCTCGAGGTATCACGTTATCACATGTGGAGGCTAGGAAAAAATTTTGATGAAGTTTGAAGCTAGTGGCCACGTAAAATGTACAACACTCAGACTTGTAACAAAAAAAAAAAAAAAATAAAAAAAATCTTTGCCGACTGCCTCACGGCGTGGCAGTCGGCAAAGAAGACGGCGCTGGCAGGCCGCCAACCGCATGCTGTTAGTTTTGCCGACTGCTTGGCCTGGCAGTCGGCAAAGACCTCCTTTGCCGACTGCCAGGCTTTGCCAGCTGCTGGAGCCCAGTGGCAGTCGGCAAAGGGCACCTTTTGACGACTGCCTACCTTTGCTGGCTGCTGGAGCCCAGGGGCAGTCGGCAAAGGGTGCCCTTTGCCGACTGCCATGGCCAAGGGAGGCGGTAAAACACGTCTTTGCCGACTGCCCTGGCCTTGGCAGTCGGCAAAACTCCTCGGCAGTCGGCAAAGACGGGTTTTCCCGTAGTGGATGGACAGAAGGAGAGCGAGGGGCGGATGGAGTGTGCGCATAGGCTTCAGCGCCGTTGCTGTGCTTGCTGTCGCTTTGTATCGTGTGGGAAGCCCCCTTTCCTGTGCCAAGCGCCACGGCGGCCTGCTGTGCCTGCGTGTGGGGTCCCAGACGTAGCTTATTAGGTCATCCAGAGCGCGTTATTGTCAGTGGCGAAATTCCCCTTTCCATTCGCGTCCCCACCCGCTCCGCTCCGACCGCCGCCGCAATATTTCCCACCGCTGCCGGCGCGTGCTCGCCCGATTCAACGCCCTCCAGCAGCGGATTTCACCTCCCAGTCGCGGATCTGGTCTGCTATGGCGTAGAGGGCGACGCCGCTCCGTCCAGTTCCAGCAACCGCTAGCTTCGGAGCCTCCTTCCTGCGTTTCCTTCCGGCACCAACCCGTCCGTCCGCCTCGGGAAGCTTTACGTCTATAGCAGCGACGTCCGTCGTCGGTGCAGGTCCAGCAGTTCTCCTCCACACCCGACACCCGACCCCTACTGCAAAGGCACAGGTGAAATCAATATTTTAACACTTGACTGAAGAAGAGGTCGGATTCAGATTTCAGATTTCAGAACAAGCTTTTTTCTGCTTATTAGATCGACCTCGTTCAAGGTACCTACATACGAGGCCGACTTCAGCTCTACTTTCGCTATCTACGACCTGCTTATTTCCCGTCCTCCTTATTTTGCACACTCCAGTCTCCAGCAGATGCCTGCATGGAAGGCTTGACCGCCTATATTCCATGTCGCGGAAAATGCTCTACTCGGATTCTTTGGAGAAAAGAGTGGTCAGCCCTGTCGTAGACATGCACGAAACTTAGTCGTGTTTTATCTATCTCTGCCTTATTTGGCAATTGACATAGCATTTCTATTTGTGTATATATAGTCCGCGAATCAATTAATTTGATGTCAAGGTTTTCTTCATTTCTTACCTGTTTATTGCGATATATATACATGTGCAATTGTCAATATGGCTCGTTATGATGTGTTCTGTTCCATGAACGAACTAAGATGTATAGTCTGCGTTCTGCTGGGATTTACACAATCAAGCCTGCTAGTTCCTCATTCCTTTAGTAGTTCTCTGTTTCAGCCTAGTAGCTATATCTTACAGCAGTCTCGACGGAACAAGATGCCTATGACAAATTGTGCAATAATGCTTCCGGTTTTTTTCAGGGATTTGCAAGGTGCTTGGTTCGGTTCCAAGCTAGGTCACAAGACTGAAGTGTCAGTTGTTCTGCACGCTGTGCTCCTAGCAAATGGAAGACGATGCAGCTGCTCGTGCTCGTAGAGCTAGAGCAGTGGAGGAGCTACGGCGGCTATCTAAAATTGCTGATCAAGCTGATGGCACACAAGCAGTGAGTCATATATCAACAGGTGCTGAATCTGATGACAAGGAATGCAATCATTTCTCCCTGAGGTAATCATTTTCTATATCCAGTACACGTCTGTGTTTCTTGACTACTGTTAAACGATGCATATCTTTCTAGCACTCTAGCAGTGTATATAGTGGGTGCTGTGTGAACATGTTAATTAAGTAAACTTATTATACAGTCATTTGTTGTATGCGATACGTTGCCATTTTTGTGACACCAATTGATCAACGTCCAGCTGAGAATGGTTTATCATCTTTCTGCCCTACACAGTCATATATATGTTGTCTATAGGCATGTTGCATGTAATATAAGGAGTGAGCCGGTAAACTAAACCAGAATATGCCATGTGTTGTTTTTTAGATTTTTTTATGAAACATTTAATGGAAGTGTTTAGACAGTCCAGAGAGTTAATATTATCTATTCCTTTATTAGCCTTTCTGTTTGCTAATGATAACAATAAATCCTTCATCCAATTTATGGTTAATAATATGCCAGCTAGCTGTTCCCACACCAATATATTTCTCCCATTCCCTCAAAAAAATATATTTCTCGCACTAAAGTCTAAATCATGTTTTCAGAGAAGGTTTCAATATATTAGTTTTTTATTATGTTTATAACACAACTGGATTTGCATACATTGTCTCTTCCTTGGTGAGTTTAGCCATATGGTTATTCCTTTCTTTTTAATAACAGCTCAGCAGAAATGAACGAATGTGGTAGTTTCTTTCTTTCCTGATTTCACATTCACAAAGTGAGAGGACAAAATGAGATCTATCAGTGAAACTACCTATGCACAACTGCTAGTTGAGAATTGATTTTTTTGGCTGTTGTTCTTTTTTCATATGTATAGCCAATATTTGATGATTTCTATATGCATATTTCAGGGGTTATGTTGCTATGCTCCAGAAGAAGGATCCAACACTTCGCTCTCATCTTTTCCGTAACCAGCCACAATATGATGAGCACCATGATTCGTCCCCAGTTTTAGCGTCAAAGCATCTTCGATGGAATTGCTCAAAATGTCTCGATAGACTGAAACTTTCAGGCCATAGACCAACAACTGAAAATGTTTCTATGCAGCAGGATGGAATGAATAATTTCTCCATTCGACGCAGGATACATCCATCCATCCATCCGTCAATTCAAAAAGTTGATCCTCCATATCCTGCCTCTCCACCGGCAGAAGAAACAAGAAGTGAGGTGGCCTCCAACTTCTAGACTGGGGATGGTGCAAGTTTAAAAGAAGGTGAGGAAGTTGGAACATTACAGTAAAATTGGCCGTCTTCGCGAAGTTCAGTTGGAACTTTATGAATTGTATTCAAATCTAGTGTTTTGCTTTATTCATGTTGTGCCCACCAGTCGGGCTAAACTTTGTTTCTTTCCTTCCAGTCGGGCTAAATTTTGTTTCTTTCCTTGGATATGTATGCCTTTATGGCATTGGTGTGTTTCTGTGACTTTCAGCTGTTTATCATCCATGAATGGTAGAGGCTGGAACTTTGTACCATTATCTAAAAAAATGAAGCAGAGAATTGAGGAATGTATTATTGAAGTTATTATATATGTACTATCATGACAAAAAAAATTGAGTAAACGGTAGAGGTCGGTAATGCAAATAGTTTAATTTTTGTTGTGCAACTTTTTGCCCAAATAGATAAATGGAAAAACAAGAATTGGTTTTGCACCCATAAAATCAAATAAATGATGCATGTGTATGTGCTACTAAAATTCTGGTTGCAACAGTACAATGCAATTGTGTAAAGATTGGAGTCAATGTGATATCTGTTTCCGAGTGTAGCAGAAAAGAAACAAATATCGATGTGAATAATCGGTGAGCATGTATGATGTTCACAGCTTGATTAATGATGTTAGTTGTTAGGCTATATTATTACTCACGATAGCAATTATTTTCCTTTTTTTATTTAGTGTTTTCCACACATAGCCTGGATTATCTTTGTGGTGTAGCTCTGCTTTGGATTGAATATGTATGAAAGGCTGTAGCAGGATATACAATGTTTTGTATTTGTGAAGATCAGTTTCTGCCGTGCTGCAGTATTATATTTTAGCACCTCTCAGTCGGCACTGCCCTTCATATATAGTTGAGGCAGATTTCACAGTCCACGAAGCTCTGGCTGCCATGATGAGGCTCCTCCATGAGACGATCCATATCCTCTTAGTCAGACAGCTTCCCCACCGCAGCGTTGAACAACTGAGTTGGTCTCCAGTTTGTAGAGTGGGGGGATATGGTGCAAGCTTATAAAACACTAAATTTAAAAATGGAAATGAGTTGGTAGGTAACTTAGATAGCTTTTTAATCATTTCTTGGCCTCTTTTGCACCCTTAAACATACAAATAAGTGCCAGGTAAAGAATCGGTACGTGTCGTAATTCTCAAAAATAAAGGTTTTTGCATGTATGTATAACTAAAATATTGACCATCCCAGAGGGTATCAAGTGTGCCTTGGCGAACCCTAGTACAAGCTAAGAACCAAACAGGCATTGAGGCCTTGAGCCCATTGGGATTCGACACATGCATTATTTGCCACTCAGCTTGACTCAGCTCAGCTCATGATACTTTCCTAGTACTGTCATCGTCAATGTAGTTCACAGGTCTTAGATCTGTACCTCTAATTTGTTTCTCACATATGCTATCACCACGACTGCCTCTCTTCTCTTTTGTATACTGCCATCGCTCTCGACAGAGTACTGAAAATTTCCAAATACCTCCCACACCTATTACTGAATCAAGTATGATATACTGAAGATTTGGTCATGTCTCGGTTGACTGTAGGAGCTGGACCTACCTGCATTTGGTAAGCACAACTTTGAGAGCGCACACTTCCAAGTCCATTTCTCTATAGCAAGGTAATATATTTATAGCGGACTCTATTGATGAGTGACTATAAAATTAAACAAAAGAAAAAATAACAACAAACAACTTTCATTAGGAAATGATACAAGCATGTCACGCCTATGCAAACCAAGGAAATGCTGCTACATTATTTTTTTTGAGACAACGTCCTTCGACGCGTTTTTCATTAAGCAGGAGAAAGTTCAAAGGAGTACAGACCAGCTAGTATCGGTAACACCCTGATTACCGAGCCTAGCAAGGCCAACAAGCGAAGCGGCAAACACAAAAAACGAAAACACTAGCTAGCAACACAGTGCCAAGCAGCAAACGGCACCTAGCTAGTACACAGACGCTGCCAAACCATAGGAGACTACATGGTGAAGAAAACTGCCACGAGAGGTGCCACCCGGGTGCTCAGCGCCTGGAGAGCAGAACCCCGAGTTGGCGAAAACCCGCCAAGCACCAGTCCTCCGCCACCAACACAATGTCATCGTCTAGCTGCGCCGGGGTGCGAAGCTGACCGTCGAAGGTCCTCGTATTCCTTTGCTTCCACAACATCCACCCGATCAGGAACACCAAGGTGTCAAAGCCTTTCCTGAAGAACTTTGGCACACCCTTCCTGGCATCAAGCCACGAGTCGAAGAAAGGTAGAGGCCGAACCAGTACATCCTGCAAGTGTAGCCATCCCCACCAAATTGCTCAGACTTCCCGACTGTAGACACAACCCAGGAGGATGTGATCTAAAGTCTCAGTGCCCTGGTCGCAAGTGATGCAGGTGTCTGACGCCTGTAGCCCATGGCGGAAGCGGCGCTCGGCCGTCCAGCACCTTCCCTGCAGCGCCAGCCAGTAGAAGAAACGGACGCATGGTGGGGCGGCCGTCTTCCAAAGCTGTGCCGCACCGCGCACCGGTGAGTACCCGAAGAACATTGCCCCATACGCCGAAGCCGCCGAGTATTTCCCGCTTTCAGTGAGAGTCCAGGAGAAAACATCTGGCTCGGTGGTGAGGTGAATACCGTCCAACATGTCACACAGCCTTCCGAACTCAAGCAGCAATGTCATTGAAACCGCACCAGACAAGTGACTTACCCACGCATTGCCCGGGAGCGCCATCTGTCCGTCCAGAACAAAGTTGTCCTTCCATCTCCCACGACGAACGAAGTTGCCGCCTAGAAGATCTGCAGCGCCGTCTTCTCGGGCGACACCGGCACGACGCCACGCTTCCTGTCCCGCCAGATCCGCCACACCCGCAGTGCGACCCCAGCACGCCGTAGGTCGGCAATGCCTAGACCACACAGGACATGCGGGCGACAGACGTTTACCCAAGCAACCTTACACTTTCCGTCGGAGATGCTAGCGGAGCCTGCCCAGAGAAACGACCGTCGTAGCTTGTCAATTGATACACCTGGAGCATTATATAGTTGCTACATTATATAGTTGCAGGAACATAACTTCCTCAACTTATCAACCTAAACATACTCATCACACACCTGGAGCACATAACAAGAACCCTTTTTGCTTTCTAACATATACAGGCATCACAACAATTGACGCAGGTGGCCAAGGATTTTTTTTCCTAGGCACATGGGTGGCGGTCTAGTTTAAGAATTGATAGTCACTAGATTGTGCCAGGTTTCTTCTGTCTCTTTGGCTGTGTGCCTCATGTTAGGCAAAGGCTAGAAGTTGCCTTCTGTGGCTTTGTATTAACTCGATGTGATGCCACTAAGGTTTTAATAAAAGCTTCCTTATAAAAAAAAACATGAAAAAAGATAGTGGTAATTAATATTGTGTACAGAAACTATGTTTTATCTTTGTTCATGTGGTACACATGGCGTAGTTTGCCTGTCAGATTGAGTGCTAGGCAATTGATGTTGATGACTTTTCTAGTCACACGCCTCAAAATATTAAGTTCTCGTGCTACGCAACACAACACTTACCAGTGAACCTAAAAATACCCGGCCAAATAGGTTTCGGGAGAGATGTCGCGAAGACCCACAAATGCCTCTCATGAATAACCATGGGGAAGACATATCTTGTGTTGATCTATGGTCAGCAAATCGACCTAAATCATCCACGATTTCTGCTACGAAGTGTGAAACAACAAGATATAGATCTGGAAAAGTAGGAGTTCGGGGATGAAGTAAAATAATAGATTCATTTTATTTTTGATCGATTGGATGTCTCATTCACCCATAGGGGGTGGTCTTATCCTAGTAGGTAATGCAGGTTGAAGTCCACATGTTTCCTAGTTTTTCATTAGAAGCAACAACCACATCCAAGAGAGAGAAAATAATCCTAATTACATACTAATCTATCACTAGAACCTCAAAAAGTTACATTGAATAGCATTTACTTGCCTTCTAGAGACTCCTCCGCTAAATTAATCAAAATCAAAAGATAAACCCCATATAGAATTGCATTTTTTGGGGGGTAGTGCAAGATCCCCCCTCCTCCTCCTTAGGTTATAGCAAATGTCCCCAAGATCGAGAAAGAATATAGCTAGTATAGATGCATGGAGGATTTGTAGACGCGGCTTCATATCCATCGGCCTTTACATATGCATCTTCCGAGGGGGATCATGTTACAAGTCGTTCATGAAAGTCTTATTTTCAAGAGCAGTTACTAATACAAGCCCGACTCGATGTTGCATTTGTTGAGACGGCTAGCTTAGTGGGGCCTTGAGCCACCTGTACCCTACATGGTAGAGTTCTCTATAAATCATTTGGGTGGGACTAATACAAAATTAATGGTGCTACTAACACAAAATTAATATTTTCATTATTTTCTCTATACCTTTTCTTATTTTTGTCTCTCCGTTTATCATATATATTTATAACATGGAGATCCTTGTTCTTTTAACCATGATCAGAATCATATCGTACTATTATTTTGATTCTCCCTTGTACTTAGTAATCATATCGTACTATTAATTATTGTCCCACCTTGATAAATTTAAAAGGAACTATGGCACCTGTTAAGCATGTGCACTGTCTTATGCGATATTTGTTTCATAGGGCAGCTGGGTATGACATCGGCTGTTTCATCAACCAGGATAGTTGTGAACACCATAGCACTGCCAGTCACCAAAGGAGGTGTTGGGGAGTTGTATGCTCCAGTCTTCGATTCCCCGTACGATGCCATTCCACACGATTTCTTTGCTTTCCATGATTGTTGAACACACTCCGTGCAACATTAGAGAAAAATCAAATTATGCGAATTCACCAGCCGAGGCAACAGACAAATGAGTTTTCATCATGTCAAGGAGCTAATGGTTGATCGCCAATATCGTGAAGAACTATTGTAATACTCCTCTTCTAAAAAACTTGTACACTTCTTGAAGTAGCCCACCAAATAATTATTCGTTTGTTGCTAAAAAAAATTACATGTTTTGTTAATTACTTATTGTATCCACCTGGGTCCTACATTAGCTGGCCCAACACATGCATGAACTATCATTCTTCTATTACGCAGAGAGCATGTCACCCACCTCCATTCTCTTTCACCGCTGCCACTTCATGATGGATATCCAAAGTTGGGCGGCTCGCTGCTACTCATGTTCGAACTTCGAAGTTAGAAAAAGTAACCACTGCACCGTCTACATCATGGATGGCGATGCGGCCACGAGGGTGTTGAGGATAAGGTAATACCCTCTCAACGCATGGCGGTCATCACTACTTTAAGACGTAATTATTACACTTTTCTCGCCTGCTTTAAGACGTGTGCAATTTTATAAAAGAGTATTAGATCATTTGTCTATTTTCGCGGTTGCCGCCAGGATAGGTTATCACTACTAAACACTCTTTTCATCACATGTTGTCATACCCTATGTCACTGGCGATGAATGTGGGCTGTAAAAATGTTACACTTTAATACCAATCTCTCTCATCTAGCTCGCCCTCCAATCACATCGTTCTCTTTCTCTCTTTTCTCCCTTCTAACAAAATGGAAGCCGGGGAAGAGAATACATCAACAAACTAGTTAGAAATTATCACCTAATTGGATACTGAAGCAATTGATTCATATTCCTATAAGAAACTAGGTCAAGTAAATCAGTGGAACTAATCACACAAGATGTTTGCTGATTATGAATTTTCTGTACACTAAAGATACAAGACAAGTACCAAGGCTTGGAAGCTACTGCAGTGACCTGACCAAGCCGTCACAATAATGTACCTTTGTCTTTTAGCCAGTCGCTCCATAATTTAACTGAATATCCTAATACCTCCTATGCCTATTAAAGAACCACTATAGAAAACCTTTTTTATATGCATATATCCATCTCTATGGCTATTTTTGATTGATGGTAACAAAAACATAGAATACTGAGCGTTGGCATATATAGGTTTTTCGGGCTCTCTTTTCTTGTTTATTTATTAACAGTTATATGGCAATTAATTCATATCTTTGCCCTTGCTTCATTTACTTCATATAAGGTTTTCCTTTTGGCACCTGCCTAGCTAGTAATGAATTACATTTTGTCCTTTTAGAGAGATAGAGAGGTTTCGGAAAATCACAACACACCCATTGTGGGGGGTGCCTTCATGTATATGAAGCCATTTACATGTACAATGCATACAATACACTAGCTATACCATTGACAATGTGCTAGCTGTACAATAATCCTGTTGCCTACAATTATAGTGTTAGGATCATGACCGCACAGACTGGTCAAAAAATCTGAAAACAACTGTACGAGAAGACCCTTTGGTCATGATGTTTGCAAACTAGTGTGTCAAAGGAACATGGAGAATGTGAACTTATCACAGAGCAAACCTTCTCACGGATGAAGTGGATGTCGTTCTCATTATCCTTGGTATGACAATGATGGACGGGGTTAGTGGTCAAATAGACAACGTAATCGTTATCACATTAGACAATTGTCACCAATATATAGAATCGAGATTTGCAGCTCCTGGAGGAGTTACACCAACCAGCAGCAATCGGTCGGGCCGCCACATGAGCCTCAACATGGTACTCCGCCTTTGCACTGCATCAGGACACCATATATAACCTGGCGCTTGGAGGACGAGTACACTACATGGCCGAGGAAGATGCATGAGATGGAGGTGAAGCGTCATTTGTCGGGAAAGCCCGCCTAGTCAGCGTTAGAGTAGGCTGTGAGCTGGCCGACAGGTCCGGTACCCAGGTGATGACTAACGGAAAGGGAGCCCATGATATACGAAAGAATGTGCTTGATCAACGTGTGGCGAGGAGCACGAGATCATGCATGAACATGAACACCTCCTGAACAACATATGCCACATCAGGCTGCGTCAAAGTGAGATATTGGAGGCCACCTATGACCAATGTGCCAGTAGTGGCGGACAGCTTGTTCCATGTGTTTGTGGATGTGGCACTGGGGTGTCATTAAGTTATGCCAGCCTGATGGAGAAGGTCAACGGTGTATTTTTGCGACGAAAACAAGAACAGCCCCGAACTATCACTCGTCATGGAGATGGCAAGAAAGTACTTTCAGTCATCTACGCTGACCCGCTCATCAGCCTGTGTGCTAGGAAACCGAAGAAATTTGTATATGAGTAAATCTACTTGACTAGCCAGCAGCAAGCACTCCCAAAAAGTCAGGAAACTGAATTGTAGTGAATAAAGTAGTACATACACAATGGCATTGTACACAATGCAAGGATTTGATACTTCATACTAGAATTGAAGAAAGTAAAAGCTTTGATTATTGCACAATTACTCTTACAGTACTATGTCGTTCCCTCAACTTTCATTCCATGAGTTTATAAATAGTTAAAATAACGCTAATTCATTCTATTCGTACCTCTTGTCAGTGAAGCAATAATTCTGTTTCACTACATTGAAATGCGTTGTGATGCTAGCAGGACTTGTCTGTCCGAGCACTCAAATGAGGCCTTGACCCATCTCCCTGGGTTCAAGCAAGCCAACCTGATGGACTTAGCCCCAAGGCCTTGGCTCGATCGGAGAGTAAAGCGATGTTTTGGGTTTTCTTGGGTGCACTTGTTCAAGAAATTGTTTGGATTCATATGGTGCTCAGCCAAATATTAGGATGTGAGTTCGCCCATTAGTCTATGTGCCCAGTGTTAATGAATTTTAGTTCATAACGAAGGCAATATTGTATTATTAGCAATGCAATAAACCGGAAGAGGATTGGAACACTATTTGCACAAGTGAGGTTTTATAGGGAAATTGAAACACTACATGCACAGTCCCATAAGTGAATTACATGGTTTCTAAAAGATAGTTGAAGCATGATTATTGCATAATAATCCTAAGAATCTATCGCTCTTCCATCTGAGAATGAATATTCCATATGTTATTAACCTCTATTTCACTTTTGTCATAACCTTTGAGTGAAGCAATTTTGTTTATGTTGAGGAAACAGCTGTCTCGGCCATGTTCAGAAGCTGTTTTTGTCTTAATATATAGGGCAACTTATCCATAGTGTTTCTCTTTCTCTATGCATATATAGGGCAATAAGTACTGTAGTTCAAACAAAGTTGGGTCTTCCGGCCCGTTACACTTCAAGCGGCATGTATGTGGCCTTACGGGCCCAAAGATAGACATACGTGGACATCCAGTTTGAGACGATGCATGATATCATCACCTCCATATTTTTTTTCAACTTGCCCTCTTGGTTATGATGGAGGTTTGTTCTTCCAAGTCACCCAATTGGTTGGTTAAGCACAGTTTAATGGCTCACGGCATAAATAATTTCCATCATAATGGAAATAGGGGATGGCCCTCGTATCAAAAAATAAATAAATAATTTTCATCTTTGTGAAAACAATTGTTTGCTACCTATTGTTCGTCATGTAGTTAAAACCAGCAACTGTTCAGGAATGACTTCATCAACTGCTCGTGGTAATGCCGGCCTCAGCTGAGAGACTGTATCACACAAATGGAATTTACTTGAAGTTGGCAACTGTAGTTTATATGTTACAGAACCAATATGCAGAAAAATTAAGTATGGTCCAAGTTACATGAAAATCCCAGTTTATTATTATATTGATCAAGAGAGAACCAGATAGACGCGTTTGCACTTATGATGTGGATGGGAGCAAGGATATTTAGTTAATTTTGTATAAACAACCTGTCATGCATAGGGATGTTTTGATAATTCTCAAATTCTTGCATGTGCATAGATCGAACTACTTTGTGTGTGCACGCAAAGGCCATTTTACCTAGAACATGGTGCATGTATGTAATGTAGGAAAGACAAGCACCTTTTTAATTAGTTATTAACAACTTGCATCCTAAATTTCTTCCTATTTATTTTGGATTACTCTTTTAATGAACATTTTAGTGTTTCCTCATTTTATCTCGGAAACCTTCAATTTGGAGGACACAAGGGACCAAATACTAGAGCATCCAGAACCTGACGTCAAACTCATGTAATATTTGTAACTTTCCATGTGTTCATGTGCTTATTTATTCCTGGATTATATTGTTTGCATTAGGATTTTTCCTGAGTAATATATTTGTGTGTCTCTCTTGTCCGTCCATGCCATACTCTGATCATGCTTGGGGCTCGTATGGTTGATCTAGATTGAGTCCATGGAATGAGTCCAGTTGAAATTGGTACACTAATTTGTGTAGTTTTGAAAAGCTAGAATTATTTCTTGTTCAAATCCAGGTTAACCGAACACAGCTTTTTTTTTTTTTTGTTTCTGTTCTGCCTAAGTAGTAGTGTTTTTTTCCTCATTGCATAGGGTACACATGGTCTCAACCAGGGGCACCAAGAACGCTATAAATTATCTTTCATCAATGTTTTCGCTGGATTAAGTTCATTTTGGCCCCTCAACTCTTATGCTTGTCTAATTTGGATCCTGACTACAAAACTGTTCTTCCAGATTATACTCGTGTGCTTTGCAACACAAGCTCAGAGGAGTCCCTAGCACACCTTTTGCTCCATTGTCCGATGGCTGCAAAGTGTTGGGCACTGATCAACTTGCAGGTTGATAGCTCCCTACAGCCTTTCCAGATCTTGCAGTGCTTCAATGATCAACTGGGTCAACCTTTCTTCATGGAGGTAATCATCCTGATGTCTTGGGTTATCTGGAGTTTAAGAAATGATTTCATATTCAGACAAATTATCCCGTCAGTTCAAACGGTGTCCAGGCTTTTCAAGATTGAAATGCAGTGGTTATTGCTAAGGGCAAAGAGAAGTTACTCACCCTCAATTGCTTTATGGCTGGTTTCTAGCTGTTTTAGGCAAGCTTTTCTTTATTTGTCTCCTTTGTATCCTAGATCCCTCTCTTCCAGCCCCTCTGATGCTTTTCTATTTCTTGTTGTAACTTGTTGAACCTTGTTTTTCTCTAATAATTTTGGCTGTAAGGGTGCAAACCCCCTCCAGATTCTTTGAAAAAAAACAAAACTGGATAAGTTTTTGGCACATCACCAGTTGAAAATCACCATTGTTTGTTCAAGCTTCCTACCATGGAGGTGCCTGAAAACGTAGAACAAAAAGGCACCTGACAACTGACTGAAAGAAATCAATGAAGAAGAAGCTCGAAAGCCATCTAATTTAGATCCATTGAATGAGGATGATTGCCAGATTAGATGCAAAATTTCAAGCACCTGAAATATAGCAGGTCTCTTTGTTATTCTTGTTAAGTGATACTACATATGTGTAATTATTAAACTATGCTCTCAGTTTGTATGGGAACTCATCCATATTTTTTATTCATAATTTTATCGTACCAAAATACCTTCTGAGTTTTATGGATGACTGCTTATATGGTTGCATAGTGGCGCGAAGTTACTATTGGTTGCCAAGCTGGAGCAGCTAGGGACTGGGTCATGCCCTCACCCACCTCAGCATAAACCCTTCCTCGTGTTCCTGTTTTCTGATGGCAACGTTATTGCTGTGTACATTGTAGTCTATGTGGGCCTTGATCAAATATTATATTAGTACAGATCAAGATATGAACATGTCTGGTCCAATGGAATGGAGGGCAACTGCTGAATAGGATTTTTTCTAGAACTATTGTGGAAAAAACAAATCGACATTTGTGTTTGTAGAGGAAAAGTCAGGTTTAATTATCCATCATATATACTTATTTTGCCTGCTATTTTTGTAAATTTATTAGTCCATCTAATGTAAAATAGTACTTCTATTTGTTTTTATCCAACATTGCCATTGGGTAACAAACCCCCTTGTCAATCATGTACCAGTTCATCCCAATAAATTGTCAATCTTTTTTTTTTTTCTAGAGACAAGCTCGAGCTTTGTATTGCTGTCCCATGAAACCCTTGCTCATGGCACCGTAAGGGTCTGGTGAACTATATCACTTGGCTCATGGCACTACGTCAGGGTCTTGTATACATGAAACTGGAATAGCCTTGGCAGCCAGGAATTTTCTTGTCGGCCAAAATCGAACTGGTTGTGCTATTAGACCCTCAAGGATGATCAAAGTAGCACATTGCCTGGTGGATCCTGACACGAGCGCTAACCTAATCTAAGGATGGGAGCGGTGACTCCGCCGCTGCCCAAAAACCACCGCAGCCACCTCCACCGGCCATCGTCACTGCCCTGCGAACGGCGACGGTGGCCAGCGCCGGGCCCGAAAAAAGGCAACCCGTGCGCCACCGTTGGCTCCCTCTCCCTCGCTCCTCCATCTCCACCTCTTCAACTCCGGAAACCAAGGAAAGCCGTCGGCAACCCAGGCCCGCCAGATCCGTGACTCGGGTGGCCGGATCGGACGCCACCCGGCCGGGATCTGGTGAACGGCAAGTGGCCGACGAGCGCGGGCCGGACGCGGTTCCGTGGCTAGATGGCCGGCTGGCGATCCTAAGTGATGGCCAGTGGGTCGTGTGGCCCATATCCTAGCCGGTGGCAGTGACCGGTGCCGACCATCAATGCAGCAGGCACTCGGCTCGAGACCACGCTGCTCCCAGACGGCCCGCGAGCCAGCTCCGACGTCCACATCAAAGGACTCTGTGCTCGGATTTGGCGACCCTCGCCCCGACATGCATCCGGCGGGTGAAGGGGCGCGGGGGCCAGCGGGCAAGATGCCCCGCACTGCCTGCGGTGGCCGCGGTTGGGCACAACGCCTGCCGGCCACCTCCTGCTTTTCTGCTGCCTCGCTGTAGCTGGTGAAGACATGACATGGATGGTGGGGGGCCCTCGCTGTCTCCATCAGATGCAAGATAGTGGCGGTTCGAACTATCCGACCAAACTCTAACACTGCCGATCATCTCTGGCTTCTCGTCGTCTGTAGGTTCGGCTTGGCGTTGGCCTCTGGATGTGATTTTGCAGGATTTTGGAATACGGGTGAAAACTCTCTTCCTGGTTGGTGCTCTGGGCCGGTGGCGATGGCACAATCGGCATCATATTCCCCCTTGGAGGCATCGCTGTAATTCCTCTTCCGTCCTTTGCGAAAGCCTTCTTGAGCTTGATGCATTTGCTACGGAAGGTCTCGGGGCGAAAGCCCTTACGAGTCTGGTGCTTCTCATTGATGATGGTGTCTGCGGGCGTCATTTACCTTATTGAAGGCATCAACACAAGCACGTCTGCTCCTAGCCATGCCCTACAGTGTGGCACAACCTTGTGCTCTCTTTGTTCAGGGGAGCATATTAGCTATGCTTCTGGACTCAGCTGTGGCGTGAAGAGCAAGCCAAGACACCCTCTCGTTGAGATTTCAAATAGAGGGTGGAAGCATTTATATCGTTTGCTTTAGTGTCCTAGTCTATGTATAAGACTCTGGCTTTCTCTCTTTTGGTGACCCGCGATGTTGTAATAATTGGCTGTGTACATCTCTGGATATAGAGGGCGGATAATGCTTATCCTTTATCTAAAAAAAATTAGACCCTCAAGGAAACCTATATTACTTGGCGGTTAAAATAAACCGTCAAGGAAAATGCTTGTTTCCTTGGCGGTTTTCAGTAACCTCTCCAACAACATAACTCATTTCCTTGAGTGCAATTATAAACAGTCAAAAAAACTACTATTTCCTTGAGTGTAACTCTAAAAATAACCATCTCCTTGGGCGTTATTATAAACCGTCAAGTAAATTATTATTTCCTTGAGGGTTAATGAAATTTCTTGGAGGTTGGCACTCAAAAAAATGCTTATAAGAATTTTGGTGACTCTACCAAAAAAAAAAATAATGTCGTAATATCGTCCAAAAATAAAAAAAACAGTATGTTTGTACTATCTTGACATAAAATTTTGAAATCGTATTAAGGAAGTTGAACTATACATGATTCAGAAGTTCCATATGTTTGTGGTTCATACTAGCATCGTTATAAATCTATAATGAATGACAGACTTTTAACGACCGACCATCGCACTACTACACACAAATCTTTTTCCACGCGGTCACTTTTGATTTATGGGGGCGGGCAAAGGCAATCACTACCATTGAAAGGCCACCTTAAATTTAGATTAACGGAGGCAGTTGCCTTGTGCCAAACAGCTGGTGGGAAATGAAGCCATTCTAACAAAATGGCAGGGAAATCTTGTATGTTTCATTTGCAATGATAACGAATATATTTCTCATCTGTTGTTTTCATGCCCAACGGCTAGAGCAATCTGGACCATAGTTCCAAATGCTTTGGGGACAATAACATCCCTAGGAATTTGTCTCAATGTTTGCAAATTTGGGTACTCTAAGGAAGAGTTTTTTACTTGTGGGGAGTGGCTGCTATATGCATCTTATTACAATTTTATATCAGGCTGGTGCCTTAATGTGGTATTGGACAGGTATGTGCAAAGAGATGGATCACGAAGCTCTCATGGAAGGCGTCAGCGGAATGTTGTAGCTGGCGAAGGCGACTCTGGCTTCTCAATGGCAGGGACAGAACCTGACGAAGGATGACAATGGAAGCAATCCATTGGAGGACAAGAACCATTCAGCATAAGGTGTTCGTGGGCAGGAAACGCCCCCATCCCCCTCCTTGCTTTCGGTGCCAATGTCAAAGTGGTTTATTGATGGTTGGTCGCTGTAGATAAAAAAGACATCCTTAGTGTTTCAGTTCTTTTTTCTGCTCCCTAGCTTAAGCTAGTCTGTTGCGCTTCTGTTTCTTTGTTTATTGTTGGATGGCTCTGAATCAGAAGGATAGCTTCTCGTCTTATACTATACTGTCTTTTGCTATCCTGTTAACTCCTTGTATTTCCGTTTACTGTTGAATGGAAATGGGAAAAAGTGCCTACCCCACTGGCACACCTTCATGGTAGGATAATGGTACTACAATATTTTTGTTTTAGGCATCAACTAAACGCCCCGATACCTCCCACACCTATAGCATTGTAACTTATGGTGGCCGAGACTTCATAGTGAAAATTCATTCACAAATCTGAAAACTTCCACAAAGAAACTGAGAAATGTAAACGGCAAGTGCGGCTGGCCTTATATGTGGTTGAAGGGGTTATTCCGGATGGTCATAGGTCTGTTGCACTTTTCCCTTCTGGTATTGATGAAGGGATTAAATGGTTGGCAGTGAGGTGATTGGTCCTCTTGTGTCCTATCTGCTGAGAGCAAAGGTGACTCAAGGGAATCATGGTCACTCCTTAAATCCAGTTAAGGCCCGGTGCAAATTTTCTCTAACGTGTGTCCGCCATCGAGTGAATGAACACCTAATCCTTACCCAGACTTTCAATAGCCACTGTATATAGTCGAAGCGATACATATGAATATATGATCGACAACATCTCTGCCTTTTCAAGCATATGTGTCATAAGTCAATGGACTTGAAGTGCATGAGTGTGAGACGATGTTGTTTTGCATTGTATTATTATCAGAACCAACTGCTGCAGTGGGCATTGCAATTGCAGTAGATCGTCGGAATCACAATCAGGACATCAGTTTCAGAAAATGGGAGAGACTATAAGTCTGCAAAAACCTGAATTTTATAAGAATAGATTGGCAGGATGGGTTAATGAGACAAGGGAAAATTTACTTTTTCAACGAATAATCTATGGCAGGTCCGAGACCGTCTACAAACATGTTCTACTTGGTTGGCGGATGAATTTAGAACGAGCCATTAAATTTAGACGATCGGATTTCTTCTAGGGTTACATTGTCTATTCCTCTCTGGCAAAAAAAAGAAGAAGAAGAAGATGTATCGAGTTTTTGCTGTTCATCCACGCCGCCGCAGTCTCTTACTTTTTTTTTTTTTATGAAAGAGGAGGGGTGTGATCCCCTACTGGACTTTATTAAAACGTACAAAAGGTCCAAGTGTTACAATCATGAAACATAAAAAGTGTGAAAGAAAATAAGAAAGATTACAAATGACTTGAACTCTTTTCCGTAACCAGCCACAATATGATGAGCACCATGATTCGTCCCCAGTTTTACTGTCAAAGCTTCTTCGATGGAATTGCTCAAAATGTCTCGATAGACTGAAACTTTCAGGCCACAGACCAACAACTGAAAATGTCTCTATGCAGCAGGATGGAATGAATAATGGATGCTCCATTCGATGCAGGATACATCCATCCATCCATCCGTCAATTCAAAACATTGATCCTCCATATCCCTCCTCTCCACGAGCAGAAGAAACAAGAAGTGAGGTGGCCTCCAACTTCTAGACTGGGGATGGTGCAAGTTTAAAAGAAGGTGAGGAAGTTGGAACATTACAGTAATATTGGCCGTCTTCTTCCCTCAAAAAAAATATTGGCCGTCTTCACGAAGTTCAGTTGGAACTTTATGAATTATATTCAAATCTAGTGTTTTGCTTTATTCATGTTGTGCCCACCAGTCGGGCTGAACTTTGTTTCTTTCCTTGGATATGTATGCCTTTATGGCATTGGTGTGTCTGTGACTTTCAGCTGTTTATCATCCATGAATGGTAGAGGCAAGAACTTTGTACCATTACCTAAAAAAACTGAACCAGAGAATTGAGGAATGCATTATTGAAGTTATTATATATGTACTATCATGATAAAATAATTGAGTAAATTTACTATCGAAAATAATGAGGTCGGTAATGCAAATAGTTTAATTTTTGTTGTGCATCTTTTTGCCCAAATAGATAAATGGAAAAACAAGAATTGGTTTTACACCCATAAAATTAAATAAATGACGCATGTGTATGTGCAACTAAAATTCTGGTTGCAACAGTACAATGCAATTGCGTATAGATTGGAGTCAATGTGATATCTGTTTCAGAGTTTAGCTGAATAGAAAAAATATCGATGTGAATAATCGGTCAGCATGTATGATGTTCACAGTTTGATTAACGTTGACAGTTTCTGCCGTGCTGCAGTATTATATTTTAGCACCTCTCAGTCGGCACTGCCCTTCATATATAGTTGAGGCAGACTTCACAGTCCACGAAGCTCTGGCTGCCATGATGAGGCTCCTACATGAGACGATCCATATCCTCTCAGACAGTTTCCCCACGGCAGAGTTGAACAACTGAGTTGGCCTCCAGTTTGTAGAGTGGGGATATGGTGCAAGCTTATAAAACACTAAATTTAAAAATAGAAAGGAGTTGGTAGGTAACTCTTAAATAGTTATTTAATCATTTCTTGGCCTCTGTTGCACCCATAAACATACAAATAAGTGCCAGATAAATAATTGGTACGTGTCGTAATTCTCAAAAATAAAGATTTTTGCATGTATGTAAAACTAAAATATTGACCATCCCAGAGGGTATCATGTGTGTCATCGCAAACCCTAGTACAAGCTAACAACCAAACAGGCATTGAGACCTTGAGCCCATTGGGATTCGACACATGCATCAGTTTCCACTGAGCTCGACTCGGCTCAGCTCATGATACTTTCCTAGTCCTGTCATCGTCAATGTAGTTCAGAGGTCCTAGATCTGTATCTCTAATTTGCCTCTCTCCTATGCTATCACCACGACTGCCACTCTTCTCTTTTATATACCGCCATCGCTCTCGACAGAGTACTAAAATTTCCAAATACCTTCCACACCTATTACTGAATCAAGTACGATATACTGAACATTTGGTCATGTCTCGGTTTATTGTAAGCGCTGGACATACACTGCATCTGGTAAGCACAACTTTGATAGCGCACACTTCCTGGTCCATTTCTCTATAGCAAGGTAATATACATTATATAGTTGCAGGAACATATCTTCCTCAACTTATCAGCCTAAGCATATACCATACTGCATACTCATCCCACAACTGGAGCACACAACAAGAACCCTTTTTGCTTTCTAACATATATAGGTATCACAACAATTGACCCAGGTGGCCAAGGATTTTTTTTTTCCTAGGCACATGGGTGGCGGTCTTGTTTACGAATTGATAGACACTAGATTGTGCCAGGTTTCTTCTGTCTCTTTGGTTGTGTGCCTCATGTTAGGCAAAGGCTAGAAGTTGCCTTCTGTGGCTTTGTATTAACTCGATGTGATGCCACTAAGGTTTTAATAAAAGCTTCCTTATAAAAAAACATAAAAAAAGATAGTGGTAATTAATATTGTGTACAGAAACTATGTTTTATCTTTGTTCATGAGGTACACATGGCGTAGCTATCCAACAAGGCAATCCACTATCACATCCACTAAGCAAAATTTAATGCAAGATGTCCAACTATACAATGCACTACCATATACAATGAAAATTCACTGGCACATTCAATTGTAATGTCATTGTCGACAAGACTACTTTATTAACCACATCATCATACCATGAAATCCAATAATTCGTAATTTCCACAGCAACACGCGGAGAATTTGCCTAGTTTATAACATGGAGATCCTTGTTCTTTTAACCATGATCAGAATCATATTGTACTATTATTTTGATTCTCCCCTTTACTTCATAATCTTATCGTACTATTAATTATTGTCCCACCTTGAGAGAAATTTAAAAGGCACTATGGCACCTGCCAGGTTAAGCATGTGCGCACTGTCTGCTGCGATATTTCTTTCATAGGGCAGCTGAGTATGACATCGGCTGCTTCATCAACCAGGATATTTGTCAGGCCATATAAACTATGCCGCTGCATTGTTTCTCTTTGCATCGTGGAGGCTTCAAGATTAGAACAGCTGATATGAACTATGGACCTAATAGTATTTTCCTTGTACTCATATTCAGTGCTCACTACCGGAGAGCCCACCTTTGCCGAGTGCATTGGGCTTTGCCGGGTGACAAATCTCGGGCACTCGGCTAAAGCCACTCTTTGCCGAGTGCCTGGCCCTCTGGCACTCGGCAAAGAAATTACTGGAGGCCCTTTGCTGAGTGTGGCACTCGGCATAGCCTTTGCTGGAGCTAAAGGTTGATGAACAATATCGTGAAGAACTGTTGTAATAATCCTCTTCTAGAAAACTTGTACACTTCTTGAAGTAGCCCACCAAATAATTATTCGTTTGTTGTTAAAAAAATTACATGTTTTGTTAATTATTTATTGTATCCACGTGGGTCCTACATTAGCTGGCCTAACACATGCATGAACCATCATTCTTCTATTACGCGGAGAGCATGTCACCCATCTCCATTCTATTACGCGGAGAGCATGTCACCCACCTCCATTTCACCGCTGCCGCTTCATGATGGATATCCCAATGTTGGCTGCTAGCTGCTACTCATGTTCGAACTTCGAAGTTAAAAAAAGTAGCCACTGCATCGTCTACATCATGGATGTCGATGCATGGCGATAAGGTAATACCCTCTCAACGCATGGCGATCATCACTACTTTAAGACGTAATTATTACACTTTTGTCATCTGCTTTAAGACATGTGCAATTTTATAAAAGAGTATTGGATCAATTGTCTATTTTCACGGTTGCCGCTAGGATAGGTTATCACTACTAAACAGCCTTTTCATCAAATGTTGTCATACCCTATATCCACAGGCGGAGCTACCCATGGGCCAGACTGGGCACCGGCCCCCCCTTACCCAAGAAAAGTTAGTGAAGAGTTCAACTCATTCCATTGATTCAGATCAAATAAACATGTAGTAATTTGAGTACGTCGTGGTCCATCACTCCATCTAGAAGTCTAGAACTAGAATTAAACACAAGCCTATGTGATCTTGAACTCTTGATCTTATGTGACATTCCTTATACCGAACAATAACGCAAGCCGCATCCAATTTTCTTTACCGGAACCACAACAATAGGTCGCTTCGTCACTCACCAGTGCCACCACAGCGCGGTAATCACAAGCTAACCGCTAGTATACTGTAGCATTGGCCCCCCCTAGATGGACTGCTAGCTCCGCCACTGCCTATATCACTGGCGACGAATGTGGGCAGTAAAAATGTTACGCTTTAATACCAATCTCTCTCATCTAGCTCGCCCTCCAATCACATCGTTCTCTTTCTCTCTTTTCTCCATTCCAACAAAATGCAAGCCGGGAAGAGAATACATCAACAAACTAGTTAGAAATTATCACCTAATTGGATACTGATGCAATTGATTCATATTCCTATAAGAAACTAGGTCAAGTAAAGCAGTGGAACTAATCACACAAGATGTTTGCTGATTATGAATTTTCTGTACACTAAAGATACAAGACAGGTACCAAGGCTTGGAAGCTACTGCAGTTCATACCATAACATCTGGCACCTTCTTCAGCATGGAGCTGGAATAACCAATGAAGAGGGCAGTGACCTGGCGGAGCCGCCACAATAATGTACCTATTTTTTAGGAATCAGACTGTAATTTTATTAAATAAAAGAGAGTACATAAACGTTTACAAAGTAGAGCTGAAAAAAATAAAAGCAAAGAACAAAAGTAACTAAACTAAATAAAAAACAAGGGGGAAAGCAAAAGCCAAGAAGGTTAGAACACACAAATAGAGAGAGCCTAAGCTAGAAGTTACAAATCGCCAGTCAGCCAAGAGACCAAATCAGGAGCCAGGCTGCTTTTCAGTAGAGACAATAATGTACCTTTATCTTCTATCCAGTCGTTCCATAATTTAACCGAATATCCTAATACCTCCTATGCTTATTAAAGAACCACTATAGAAACCTTTTTCTACACGCATATATATATCCGTCTCTGTGGCTATTTTTGATTCATGGTAAGAAAAACATAGAATACCGAGCGTTGGCATATATAGGTTTGTGGCTCTCTCTTTCCTTGTTTATTTATTAACAAATAATTGGCATTAATTCATATATTGGCCCTTGCTTCATTTACCTCATATAAGGTTTTCCTCCTGGCACCTGCCCTCTCAGGAATGAATTACATTTTGTTCTTGTAGACAGATAGAGAGGTTTGGGAAAATCACAACACACCCATTGTAGGGGGTGCCTTCATGTATATGAAGCCATTTACATGTACAATGCGAACAATACACTAGCTATACCATTGACAATTAATCCTGTTGCCTGCAATTATAGTGGTAGGATCATGACCGCACAGACCGGTTAAAAATCTGGAAACAGCTGTACGGGAAGACCCTTTGGTCATGATGTTGGCGAACTAGTGTGCCAAAGGAATATGGAGAATACAAACTTATCCCAGAGCAGACCTTCCCACGGATGAAGTGAATGTCGTTCTCATTATGCTTGGTACGACAATGATGGACGGGGTTAGTGGTCAAATATAGACAATGTAGTCGTTATCACATCGGACAATTGTCACCAACGGAACCGAGATTTGCAGCTCCTGGAGAAGTTACACCAGCCAGCAGCAATCGGCCGCCGCATGAGCCTCAGCATGGTACTCCGCCTTTGTACTGCATCAGGACACCATAGCCTGGCGCTTGGAGGACAAGTACACTGCATGGCCCGAGGAAGATGCATAAGATGGAGGTGGAGCGTCGTTTGTCTGGAAAGCCCACCTAGTCAGCGTTAGAGTAGGCTGTGAGCTGGCCGACAGGTCCGGTACCCGGGTGATGACTAACGAAAAGGGAGCCCATGATATACGAAAGAATGTGCTTGATCAGCGTGAGGCGAGGAGCACGAGCATCATGCATGAACATGCACACCTCCTGAACAGCATATGCCACATCAGGCTGTGTCAAAGTTAGATATTGGAGGCCACCTTTGACCAATATGCCGGTGGTGGCAGACAGCTTGTTCCATGTGTTCGTGGATGTGGCACTGGGGTGGCATTAAGTTATGACAGCCTGATGGAGAAGGTTGACGGTGTATTTTTGCGACAAAAACAAGAACTGCCCTGAACTATCACTCGTCATGGAGATGGCAAGAAAGTACTTAAAGTCATCTACGCTGGCCTGTTCATCAGCCTGTGTGCTAGGCAACTGAAGAAATTTGTATATGAGTAAATCTACTTGACTAGCCAGCAGCAAGCACTCCCAAAAGTCAGGAAACTGAATTGTAGTGAATAAAGTAGTACATACACAATGACATTGTACACAATGCTAGGATTTGATACTTCATACTAGAATTTAAGAAAGTAAAAGCTTTGATTATTGCAAAATCATTCTTACAGTACTATGTCCTTCCCTCAACCTTCATTCCATGAGTTTATAAATAGTTAAAATAACGCTAATTCATTCTATTCGTACCTCTTCTCGGTGAAGCAATTCTGTTTCACTACATTGAAATGCGTTGTAATGCTAGCAGGACTTGTCCGTCCGAGCACTCAAATGAGGCCTTGACCCATCTCCCCTGGGTAACCTCAAGATATGAGCAAGCACTGAGTTGTGCCTCTTAGCTAGAATGAGCACGCCGCTGATTGAGGCAGTCCCAGCTTGCCCAACAGGTCTCCATGGTCATATAAGTGAGGCAAATTTGTATTACTGTTATGTCATTATTCATGAAACCACAGTCTTGAGCAATTATATTTCTAAGTCTATCTACCACAAATACTGCATCCATATGTTAGTAATTGATCTCCTCCCGTTGGACCCAACGGTCCAACGAGGGACCTTGATCTGCTCCTGATCGGGGAGCCCAGCCCAATCCCTGCCAGGTGGGCCCCTGTCATGCTGGGTTGTATATAATAGGGGGTGAGGGCCGGGGTGCAACTAACGAGGTTCACCGCCGCCACTCTCTTCACCCACAAACTCTAAGCCCTAACCCAATCCAAGGGAGCGCAGCTAGTGACAGGAATCCCCACCGCCGTCACCGCTTGACTCCGCGCTACACCGACTCCATCTCCTCTCCGACGAACCCTGGCGGACTCCAACTCCCGGGCGCAGAAGACTGACAGGGTCCTCTCTCATCCCCTAATCTCTTTTACCATTATGCATTACTAGATCATGTATTAGGCTATGCAGATCTGCCATTATACTATTGAATTAGTATTGTCCCGGCTAATCACACTGTTAGCGATCCTAATTAAGTTCTTCCTAATCTAACACCATAATACAACGATGTTTCCTTTGTCATTCAATTCATCATCAACCCCCCACCCCTTAGATATCAAATAAGTGGTGTTGTTAAACAAGAAGAGAGAGAGATATATAGTAATAAATGGGGGAACAGGTGCCAACAGGAAAGCAGAAACTCCATCGTCATGCCATTCAGTGCAGCATTTGTAAGCCATGACAGAGTCAGTTCTGCAATGGTACCTACAGATTCCAGACTCAGCTCGCTTGCGGCCACCGTGCTCAAGTTCTTCCACTGTTAACCATGGACGTAACATGCCGACATTACTCGGCGCCTGAATCCACTATACCACAGCTAGCCTCTTAGCGTGCCGGCGTCACTCGGCTCCTTTTCAGAGACATACAGTCGGTCATTAAAAATCTATACTGACCCTTGTATATATTTGTGGTTCTTTTTTTTAAAGGAGTTAAAAACTCGGCTTTTTGGAAAGCCAACGCGTCCTTACACGAAATTCAAACCAGCTGGGGTAACCAGCGAACAAAGCGAGTCCAGAACTACCAAAAAACAAAAACAAAGCTCCCTCTCTCTCACAGAAGATAAAAGGAAATTACAGTGCAACTACATCTGTAGAGATCAAATGTGCTGGAACAAAACTCCTAAGCCAACCCAGGATCGGAGATTTTGCTTGATCAACTCGCTTCGCGTCCTTCTCCTTAAGCAGCACGGTCCATTTCTGCATATAAGATATCGCCAGATAAACCACATTAGCCGGAATCTTAGGGAATTTCTTTTCTATTGCCATTTTATTACTGGAATTGCACAACGCCCAAGCAAAACACGCAAAGATAAACATAATAATATGAGAAGGCATTGTTATATAAATCTATAATGAACGACAGACTTTTAACGACCGACCATCACTCTACTAAACAAATCTTTTTGGACACGGTCACTTTTGATTAATGAAGGAAGGCGGCAACCGCCACAATTGAAATGCCACCATAAATTTAGATTAACGGAGGCGATTGCCTTGTGCCAAACAGCTGGTGGCAAATGCCATTCCAACAATAGATAACCTGTTGAAAAGGAAATTGCAGGGAAATCATGTATGATTCATTTGCAATGATAAGAAATATATTTCTCATCTATTCTTTTCATGCCGAACCGCTAGAGCAATCTGAACCATAGTTGCCAAATCCTTTGGGGCCAATAACAACCCTATAAATCTGTCTCAATGTTTGTAAATTTGGTTACCAAAAGGAAGAAATTTCCACTTGTGCGGAGTGGCTGCTATATGCATCCTATTACAATTTTATATCAGGCTGGTGCCTTAATGTTGTATTGGACAGGTATGTGCAAATAGATGGATATTGAAGCTCTCATGGAAGGCGTGAGCACAATGTTGCAGGTGGTGATGGCGATTCTGGCTTCTCAGCAGCCGGAAGAGAACCTGATGAAGGACAGTCAATGGAATAAATCACTTGGAGGACAAGAGTTCAGGAACCCCCTTGCTTTCGGTGTCAATGTCGAAGTGGTTTATTGATGGTTGTTCGCTGTAGATGAAAAAGTTATCCTTAGTGTTTCAGTTCTTTTTCTGCTCTATAGCTTAAGCTTATATGTTGCGCTTCTGCTTCTTTGTGTTACTGTTGGATAGCTCTGCATCAGAGCTTGATGGATGTAATAGGATAGCTTCTCTTCTTATACTATCCTGTCTTCTGTCCTGCAAAATCCTTGTAATTCTGTTTACTGTTGAATGGAAATGGGGCGATCTCCTCATGTTGAAATAAAAGTGCCTGCCCCGCTTCACAACTTCATGATACTCAAATGGTACTACCATATTTCTTTTTTATGCAGCAACTAAACGCCCCGATACCTCCCATACTTATAACATTTTCACTAATGGTGGCCGTGACTTCAGTGTGAGATAGTATTTAATTTCATTCACAAATCCAAAAACATCTACACGGAAACTGAGAAATGAAACAACAGGTGGTTCGCCTTATATGGTTCAAGAGGTTAGGCCAGTCTCAATGGTGTTTAATGAGAGTTTTATGCACATTAAATATGCTGATATGTCACTATATTAATGAAGAGAGAGATGATAGAGTTTCATGGGAGCCGGGAGAGTTTCATCCCCATGAAACTCTTATGCACTGTTTCTAAAAAATTAATGCATTGGAAACTATGCCATGAAATTCTACTGAGACTAGCCTTATATTCTGAATAGTCATGGGTCTGTCGCACTTGTTCCTTCTTAAATGCAGTATTTTTTTTTTGATTTTTTCTTAAATGCAGTTGGCAGTGAGGTGCATATGGTCACTGGAATTAAATGGTTGGAACTGAGGTGCATGCTCACTCCTTAAATCCAGTTGAGGCCCGGTGCAAATTTTCCCTAACATCTGTCTGCCATCGAGTTTTTGAACAACTAATCCTTACTATGTTACCCAGATATGGATATACGAGTATCGGATCCGATACATGCGCTATTCTCCAAAAAAAAAAAACATTAACACGGGGATATGCCTAAGATATATTTTTATATTCATAACTACACATGATTAATATAAAATAACATAATAATACCAGTCAATAATGTTTTTAACAACTTATTAGTAAATCAACCAACACTTGTACATAGAATAATTTGAGATTTTGAGTGCATAGGGCATATACTTGTACTGACAAAGATTCAACAAAATTAAAGTGTCTTTATATCAAATTGGAATACATGATCATGATTGAACAAAATACTATAATGTGTATACCACGATGAGAGAATGACCAGTGAGAGGTTCTGGTGGTGCTCGTTCATGTTGCTTCTAGGTGACCGGATGGGTCTGTTTGACTAGTTGGGCCGTATCCAAATCAGCACCAACGTATCAGATACTAGTATCCATGTCAATACGTATCCACAATTTCTAGTACGGCCACATATCCAAGGTGTATCCATGGCGTGTATCATATCAAAAACATATCGGATACGGGATACGGACACCCCCTGGAGTATCCGCGCATCACAGGGCACAGGATGATGGACTGACAAGGAAAATTTACTTTTTCGACCATAATCAATATGGCTGACCCGAGAATGTTTCTGCATAGAGCTGGTCAAAACGAATCCGTATGACTAGTAACATGTTTATTTGGGTGACAGAAGTATTTAGAACAAGCGACAAATTTAGACCATCAGATTTCATCTAGGGTTACTTTGTCTATATTCCCCTCAGGCAAAACAAAAAGAATGAAGTATCGAGCTTTACTTGGTTCCGAGTTCCTGTTGGTACACGATAGTGGCACTGGTTAGTTAACTCATTAATTTCATTGATCACATGGTCGCACTGTTCTGTAGTGGCCTGGTACACTTCAGCATCGGCTAGTACACGTATAAATCAACACTCACAACATAGTTGGAAAACTGAGGTTTTGATCTATCCTCTTCTACTAGATGCTAGGTGAAATGTTGTTGTTTGGTAGATTAGGACAGTCACATCTGAAGACAGCTCTAAAGAATGCCGGCAAACATCCCTTAAGGAACAATTGACTGACTCTCGGCAACAAACACAATCAGCTGAATCTCCTGGCACCTCCCATTACTATCTGTTTCTCACGCAGCCACAAACCTAACACTAAACTGTTTACAAAATAGGAAAAGATGTAACCACAATAGAATAGGGGAATAGACTAAAAAAAGACTACTACTAGTAGAAGATTAGAACCCAACATCCTTTTTCTACATGTTCTATATATATACCTCGTTTTCTTCCCGTCTCTCGGTTTACACATGTTTTGACGAAGTTTATACATATTTATATCCATGCAACCCTTGTCCATTTAACGAAGAACAGAATCACATCATATTATTGTTTTGATCCTACCTTTTACTTCATATCATACCTTGTTATCTACCATATCTCAAAGAAATAAGTTAAAGAGAATTGCTCCAGTACATAAAACTTGCACGGATCTCAAAGCAGTCCATTAAATAAACTAAATATTTTCTTATTATTATTTTCCACGTAAGTCACCCTCGGGCCAGGCCCGTCCGAACCCATGGCCAGGCCAAGACCACATTCGCTGCAATCTACTACTAACTTCCTATTAGTATTACGATTCAATCCTGCACTAGTATACACTCGAGAGTCAAGGCAAGTTTAGAACTTTAAATGCACAATGCTTTGCCGATTGCAAATTATCAGGGCACTCGGCAAAGCAATATTTTGCCTATTATGACACTTTGCCGAGTGTCACACTCGGCAAAATATTGCACTCGGCAAACCTAGGCTTTGCCGAGTGCCAAGCACTCGGCAAAGTTTCGGTTTAAAAAAAAATTAAAAGAAATTACTGAGTGTCGGGCTGGCACTCGGCAAAGTGCTAACGCGTGGCGTGACGGTGCAAAACTTTTGACACTCGGCAAGTGCCCCGCTAAAAAGCACTCAGCAAAGTTTTTTTGCCAAGCAGAATTTTACCGAGTGCACTTTTGCCAAGTGCTACACTCGGCAAAGCCTTGCCAAGTGCAAAAAGACTCGTCTGTCTGTGCAGTAGTGCACACGCCCAGATATGTTACGCAGGAACAGAGCGCATTGGACGTGACGACGACGAGACAACATGGCTCCTCATGTGCGCGTGCAACACCGACGGCAAACACACTGCATGCGCAGCAAGCCAGCAACCCGGCCCTCGTGATGGCGTGAAATGGAGAATGGATGTGCTGTCATGCTCGATCCGCCGGCTGAGAATGGTCGCCGTCTCCTTCATCGACGGAATCTGGAAGCGATTACTTTGGATTTGGGTCCGGCGGGCTAAACACCTGCGGTTTGATCCGGCTAAACCAGGAGAAAAATAATTAGGAAAAATATAGTTGGCTAAGATCTGTGCAAGATTTTAGAAAGAGGAGTTTTGGAGCAAAAGCCTATGTTAAAAGGCACTCTGGCATCGGCTAGGTTAAGCATGTGCATTCACCTTAAGAAAATTAAATAAAACAAGGAGGCACGTGTATAGTCAAGTGCAAACAATAATATTGAAAATGCGATGTAGTGTAATATTATTGTCAAAGTCATTATTTTCTCCTGATTACTTTGCCGACCATATACACATGTAAGCTACCAGCAGGCTTGTCCAATGCTTAGGCAGAACTGAACACATGCTCAATTAGAGCACTTACATCCTGAAGTCTATCTCTATTAATTACAGTGTCACATAGGCATCTTTGTGATATGGCAAGCAATTTAATAAGAAACGAGAGGAAAAAACTAAGAAACGACGTCCAAGACCGGCCACAATGTGGCCGATGCATAAAAAAGAATTAATTCTGCGACCGGCACCTGTGCCTCAAATTGTTCAAAGCCACAGCGTCGGCACCGCTCCATGTCCGTCACCATGGGCCCAGCCAAAAATAAAAAAATCTGCCTTGCCCACGAGATAACTTTTTCCCATCTCTTCCCTCGTCCCTTTGCTCCGCCGTCCGGCCAAATGGTCACGGGCGCGGGCATGCCACGTACTACGGACTCGCTGGGCTGTTGGGGGTGGCGGGTGGCGCATGAGCGGCGCCTCCCGTCGGTTGTGCGGCCAATCAGCCAAGCTCCAATCGCGGCGCTCGCCGGCAAGCTCTTGCCCGAGATCCTCGCCCGCGTGCCCCGCACCTCGCTCTCGCCACTCCCCGGCGTGCATTTCCGGTTCGCCTCCTTCCTCGCGTCCCCGACGTTCTTCCATGGCGCGCGAGGTCAGCCCCTTGGCGGCAAATGCGGCCACTAGGCTGCTCATGTCAGAATCCAGAATGGCAGGCCCGTCCTCGTGCCAGTGCTGTTGGGGAATGTTGTATCCTGCCGGCCCAGCGGCACAGCCCGGCTCCGTCCGACTTGTCGTCCGTCGTCGTCACCGCCGCCACTGCTCCGCCTAGCCTGTCGGGCGTCGCCAGCGGTGACTTTGCCCTTCATCTCTAGCCACCTCTCCCCTCCACGTCCTCTATCATCTGGGCAGTCAAGCGAGTAGCGAAAGCTAATTTTTATTGTTGAACAGTTGAAGCATCGCTGACTCTACTTGATCCGGTGTCAACCTTTTTCCAGAAGGAAGCATTGGCTGCAATGGTTGGTACCGGTGCCTCAACCCTCTCTCTCTCATCACCAGGCACCGCAAAAATGATACACTGGGGGCAGTTTCACATCGAGGCTGCAGGACTCCACTTCTATTCACGATGGCCGCATCGAGTCTTCAGATCCCGTACGCCCGGGCGCCACCGCGGCCACGATTCCTCTTTCGTGCGCCATCCCACATGCCTGCCAGCCATGTCCCACGCTCGAGGCCTCTATCTCCCGCGCACTCAACAAATCCCCCCTCTTCCGCTCATCTTGTTTAGATTCATATGCATGTGACCAAAAAATAGCCCCAAATCTCCTCCCCCATAGCTCCCTTCGATTCCATCTCCTCCTCCATCCATTGTGAACCAAAAATAGACCCAAGTTTCACAAATGAATCGATTAACATGGACGGATTCTCCGTAAGGCAGAGGTGTCCGCCATCCGTCCGTGGCGCTGGGACTTGTGGTCCGGTCACCGGAGCTGCTGGAACCCGCACTACCGGAGAGCGAGTTTCTGCCGACGGCCCGGGGTACTCGTGGCCGCCGCAGGGGCAGCCCGGGCCGTCTCAGTTCCCTCAGCAGCAGCAGCTCGGCCACTGGCAGTTCGGTGCGGCCCCGCAGCCGAGTTGGCCTACGTGGGAGGATGGTGCTGGGGGCTCGGGGACCCAAGGGGACAGCGCCACGAGCTAGGTACCTTCTCTTCTTGCTTTTGGACCTTGTTGTGCCACGTCGGACATGTTTTGCCGATGTTGGCCTTGTATGGATGAATTTGGACTTGTATGCATGAATTGGGACTTGTATGGAGCCATTTCGACTTGTATGGATGATTCCGGTCGTGCTATACGGATTTGATGCTATATTATGGTTGAAATGGTGTATTATTGCGAATATATGTGATGAATGTTGTATATGTTGCTTGTGATATTATTGCTTGTGATTAAATGTGGTGGAAATGGAAGAAAACAGAAAAAAAAGGAAAAAAAATTTTCCCAGGTTTGCCGATGGCCAGCGAAGCCCAGGTTTGCCGATGGGCGAGGCCATCGGCAAACTGACCATATGTTTGCCGATGGCCATCGCCATCGGCAAAAATCCGGGAAATCATTTTCAAAACAAAAAAAATGTACGCCGACGGCCGTGGCCATCGGAAAACAAAGTTGTTTGCCGATGGCCACTTGGCGTCAGCCCTCGGCAAACCCGCCGTCAGCCTGATGGCGGGGCGGCTGACGTGGCCTGTTCGCCGATGGCTCTGTCCTTTGCCATCGGCACAAAATTGTTTGCCGATGAAGAAATTGCCGATGGGAGTTTGCCGATGGCAACGCGACTTTGCCATCGGCAAACTCTTTGCCGACGGGATCCTGGGCTTTGCCGATGGCATCAAGCCATCGGCAGCCTCTGGATCCGGTAGTGCCATGCTCAAGCTGGAGCCACCGGTGTCCCTCAAGATGTTGGTGTTCCTGGAATTGGTGCTTCTCCCGTTGGTGGATGGTGGCCAATGCCATCTCCTAGCCAATGTTAAGTCTTAAGTGAAGGATTCTTGCATGGGATGGCATGTTCAGTTTGTTTTCCGGTGTTGAGATTCCTATTACTAAACCTGAGAGGCCAAGGTGATAGTTTGTTTTCGTAGTTTCAGTTCAGTTTATAGCTACTAGTTCGTTTTATAGTTCAGAGTTTTTGCTGCCATGTTCTCTGTTTAATCAACCAACCTGGGGTTCTTCATATAATTAATTATAGCATGGAAATTCATATGGTTGCAAGTTATACCCTCAAGGAGGGTTCTCAAAATTTCTGCAGTCAAACCTATTTGCTAACCATCCTAATGGAAATGAAAATTTTCACTTTGTTGGTACTGCAATGAGTCAGTCTTCGGCGTCACCAATTGATCTGGGTGCTACAAATACTATATGTGTTGTGTTTGCCGGCTTTGGTGATATATATCCAGTATGAGATTGGTCATATTGCCGTATCATCTATTGCTGTGTAGGGTGGATCACATGGCAATATACCACGGCTGATCAGCTTTCTTTGTGTTGCGTAATTAATTTTTGTATCTATAGAAACTATTATTACAAACTTTGTATTGGGGAGCATGGAGTCTTGTGATGGAGTCTTAGAGGTATAGACTCTATCGGTAGCTAGAGAGTGCCCTTAGAATGGATAGAATCTGTCGGGATATTGACTCCATCTTTTTTCTTGTAGACAGACGACATCAATGCTGGAAGAAACGACCAGGAGAATGGCTCTTAATCAGGGAAAACAGTCCACTGAAGATGAAAAAAAAAAAACAGTCCACTGAACCAGTTCTAAGCTCATCATCATTGTCAGGACGAGTTAAACTGCACAGAGCAGCTAGGGTACCAGCGAATTGCCAAATCGATTGGCGTACTCTTCTTGTGCATGTGCGTTAATCTTCTCTCGCTGCACATCAATATCCAAATCAAGACATAACAACCCCCATGCCAGCAGGATGTCGGCCTCGGCACGGTGCCTCACTGGCTGCACAGGTTTCTTTCTTGTTGATGTGTGGGATCCGGAGCAGGCTGCCAGGCGTCTTGGATAGTCTCTTGATGAACTGTGCAGTAAGGCTGAGAGGTTGCAGGCTTGAGATGAAGTCATTCACTTCTGAATCCGCCTCGTGGGGCTTCTTCTCCGATGGCTGCGCCGCGAGTAGACTTGGACTGGTAATGGCTCGCATGCTTCCGGTGTTGGTGGTGGGGGCGCGACAGCAGGAGCTTGGCAGGAAGTGACAGTGATGAGGAGGGTGTTTCCTGTTGAGCCTCGAAGCCCCCCTCCTCCACAAAACACTCCTGATAAGGCTGGCTGAACTGAAGAGTGAGTGACCCTCAGCAAACCTACACGATCAGATGAATGTCCTGACACCACCCATTACTATACTTTTCTCATGCACCACTGACCTTATATAAGGTATGGCACATGAGTTTGAAATGGACCCATTACCTAACACTAAACACTGTTTAAAAAGGAAAATATGTACATAGCACTGGAAGACATATACAAGAAACTAATATTAGTAGAAGATTACCTTTTCTCTAAAAAAATATTAGTAGAAGATTAGAACCAAACACCTTTTTTCCGCACTTTCTCTACCTCTTCTTCTTTCAATCTCTTGGTTCACATATATTTTGACAATTGTAAGTAAGGACAAAATTCTATACATATTTATATCCTCATGATCCTTGTTCAATTAACCACGATCAGAATCATTTCATATTATTATTTTTATTCTCCCTTTTACTTCATATTGTACCATCTTATCTAGCATATCTCAAAGAAATATCACATATTGTCCTACCTTGAGAGAAATTCAAAGGTACTCTGGCATTTGCTAGGCTATGCATGTGCATTATTTTTCACCTAAGAAAAAAAGTAAAAAAAAAAAGGAGGCAAGCGTGCATAGTCAAATCACGTTCTTACGTGCCGTGGTTTACTCTGATGATAAGAAGAGAGACAGCACTAGAGTTCCAAAGTATAATCACATGGATATGAGTGTCGAAATACATACAACCCCATGCCCCCCATTTCACACTCATGTGCCATAGCTTATACAAGGTCTAGGAGCCACTGCTAACTTAAATGATTTGTTGTTACAATGCATGGTCTTCAAAGCAGGTGCATGACCTTATCCTTGCTACAATGCATGGTATTGTCTACATGTTTAGGAATGATAGGGAATCAGGATCTTGGTATTTACGACATTCTGTGCATTGGCACGAGTTACATTTCCATCTGTAGTCTGCAGATAACAAATGGGGATGTTGGGGGAGGCTTGATCTAGCAAGCAGACCAGCACTTGACAGCCTCGTGATCATCATTGCATGGTCAATAAGCAGAGAAACAGCGGGATTGACCCCACTTGAGCTGATGAAGAAAATCCTCGAAGATTGGTTGTAGGAAGGATTCTATGGGTTGGCTATGTTGCCGTTGTGTTCACAAAACTTTTGGCTGCATAGTAGTTATAAGTTGTGGATGTGATTTGTGGTTCGTATTGGTGCTCGTCTCTTGTTAGCATCATTACTTAACGTTTTAAACTTTGTTTAATAAAAAATGGTTGCAACACACCTGGTCGCGGAAAAAAAGGTGCGGATGTTGGCCATATCACTGTGTTGCAGTTCAGGGTGATCAGGCCAGGGCGATATATATGGTCATTAATCACTAGAGAAACTAAACCTGATTTTTCAAAAAAAAGAGAAATTAAACCTTGATGTGCCTTGCATGTACTGCCTCAACTCTGACACTCATACCACCAAGTGTACAAACATGTGTACAGTACCAATGATAATATAGCAAGTAATTAACTTTTAGCGAACTCATCATCCTAATAGCCTTTGGATATTCTTCTAAGGTTTATGTATATTATAAACTTGAATTTATCCTATTGTGTCACTCTGATACGTAAACATAGCTGACGCTTAGAGTACATAGCACTACCACAGGAAACAGTATATATGCACTGTCCATTCTCATGTTCTTGTACTCGTTTTAATTTTAGCGACTGTGGATAACCCTAACATTTTGTGTTTCTAAAAGAGTTTACATGTGTCAGCAGTAATGTTGAGGAGAAACACAGTTCAAGAGAATCATAAAAGAAGAAGCTTGCAACCTGCACCTGTAACCTGTACACACGGCAAAGTTGCGCACGGCAAAATTTCCTTTTTTTAAAACAAAAAATAAACTTTGCCGTATGCTAGACCATTGCACACGGCAAAATTTCCTTTTTTAAAAAAATAAACGTTGCCGTGCGCTAGGCCATTGCACACGGCAAAATTTCTATTTTTTTTAAAAAAATAAAAATAAACTTTGCCGTGTGCTAGGCCATTGCACACGGCAAAGTTTTATGTTTGCCGAGTACTATATTTTGCCGTGTGCATTACACACGGTAAAGTTTAGTTTGTCGTGTGTTTTATTTTGCCGTGTGCCTCGATAAATTGCACACGGCAACGTTTGCCTGTGCGGTCGTGCTGCTACTGTGTATCAAACCATGTCTATCAATCCCGATGAACTCATGGATAGCTGCAAATCTTTAATCTGCTGGATTTTTTCCTTTCCTTTTTGGTGCCTTGATTTTCTTTTTTCTGAACCACTTTGGTTCGGTTTTCCCTCCTGTTTTGGCTCTCTGAGCTGTGTGTAACTATACTGTTTTTATTTAATTAATTTCAGTAGGAGTCCCTGGCTCCTTCTGTTTCTTCAAAAAATGTTGAGGGGAAAGCTGTTATGAAGTAAATTATACTCATGGCATATGGTAATTTCCATCATGGAGACAATAGTGTTGAGGGGAAAGCTGTCACCTAATGTAAATGATACTCGTGGCAGTTCAATGAACAGAGAAGTCAGGCCATGTATTAAAATTTCGAATGAAATACACTAAGGGTGCTTGAACTTGTCCCACATTCTCAAATAGGTCCATTTATCTTTAAAACAAGATTATTGGATGGTGAGAAAGTGGGCCACAGACTGGATGGTGACCATACCGGTGCTAGCTGGAACAATTGTGTCTGACCCAATTCAATTTGACTCGTAGGAGCGCCCAGCCCCTCCAGTTTCGACCAAAAAAAAAAAAATCAATTTCATTCATAGATCAAAATCACAGTACATATAAAAGCTCTGAAAGGTTCGAGAAGTGTCTAAGATCAATAAAGGTGGAAGACAGGGGTGAAGCTATATTAAGGTTAGGGGGTGCAAATGCACCATCCAAATTTTGTTAAAACAGTGATTTTATCTAAATTTTCACCATATATGCACCACCCACGTCACATGTATATGCACCCATAAGGCAAAAGCACCACCCTCTAATTTGCTCTAGCTTCACCACTGGTGCAAGAAGATACAACTCCAGCCTCAAGCCATGACTCGGTCTTGCGCTCGTTGCTGGTTCAGGGTTTTGGTTCCTCGATGCGTTCTCCAATTGAATTGTAGTCTGTATTTGGTTAGTGCTGTCGTGGCTTCCTTCTTGGTCCAGGAAATCTGGTGCTAGAGCCCACTCGCTTCTCCAGCCTCCTAGTCGGCCTGGCCAGCCCATGAGGTCCTTGATGGGAGTCATGGAGAAGAGGTGACAGATGAAGATTTAGTTTTTTGTTTGTCCCTATACAATGAACAGTGCAGGTGTATGTGGAACTAAAATATTGCATGCAGCAACATAATCCAAATATATAGCTAGAGGGAGTTAATGTGATAACTATTTGAGAGCGTTAGCTGAGAAGGTACAAAAAGTTAAACTGAATAATCAAGGAATAAATGTGATATTGACTGTTCATCACGCTATATAAACTTCTAGCCTGCTCTCCTTTGGTCCATCATTTTTTTGAATATTATTATCAGATTTTTGAGAAGAACCATGAAACACATAGTATTTTCCTTTTTTTTTTATTTAGTGGCCTTGGCAGATAGCCTGGACGATCGACCAAGCGTAGCTACGTTAGGACGCCTAGACATGGGAAGCAGCAGGACATTCTATTTTGCATTGGCTTAACATTAGTGGCCCTTGTCATATGACACCATAACAGCAATACAGTAGGCACAAGCACAGCTACACCATTTGCATGGGAAGTCTATGCTTCACTTCGGAATTGAAGTGACACCGTGTGCCTACCGGTGTACTCGTCATGCGAGAATCCCAAGTTCGTTCATGACGACAAAGGAAAGACGAGCAGTGGTGGACCCAAACTGAGAACAGAGCTATGGTGAACTTACACTATAATATTTTGTCCAAAAACAATGACATGCATATATTTGTTTTTTTAGACTAAAGACCAGATGACCCTGCTTTATATTGAAAGCAAAAGGTACGCTGGGTTTACCAGCTTTACAACAGAGTTCAGAGTTTTATAAAATGGCTGACAACAGCCACCACAACAACCTCCCAACACAATTCGACTCCAGAAACGCTATGACAGAAGTAAAACCGAAGACAAAAACGACACTCGAACACGCTATCGTGATAGACTCTAGACAAACGCATCCTCAAAACACCACTGGGCTTCGTCTTCCATTCTTCAGGTCCTTGCGTTCCTTCCTTCTTTTCCTCCACCTTTTTCATTTCTTCTATGCCGTCAGCCTGGGGCGCTTGAATCCAAATGCCCCAAAAGTCTTTCCACCGTCTTCCTGATCCAAATCCTCTCCTGTTCCTTTAGTAGAGCACTCCATTTCTGCATTAAGATTATTGCACGATGAATAACAACATTAGGACCTGCTATCACTCTGTCATTGAACACAAAGCCATTTCTGATATTCCATAAACTCCAACAAATGCAAGCAAGAATATAGATCATCATTGGTTTAGGATTAGCATTCCTGTCCCGGCTAAGAAGAAAATATTGACTAAGGTTAGTTGGGGTCATTGACCAATTCAGAGCGTCTCTAAAAGTCCACCAGCAAAAATTTGCCAAAAAACACTCAAACATAATGTGTTGTGTAGTTTCAACACATCCACACATTTTGCAATCCTCCTCTCCAGGCCAAGCTCTCTTGACCAGTTGCTCTGCTGATGGTAGACAATCAGAGTATATAGACCATAAAAAGAATCTAATTTTCATTGGAATTTTGGCCTTCCAGATGGCCATAACCTCTCTATTTTCCATCCTTGGATTTTTAAGCTCCCTATACAAAGATGTTGTAGTGAAAACTCCCTTTTTCTCTATTGCCCAAATCACAGTATCTGACCCTTCCTGCAATTGCACCTCTTGTAGTTGAGCAACCAGTTGTTGCCACTCTGTTAATTCTGTTACTCCAAAGGTTCTTCTAAAGGATAGTTTTATCTCATTTTCTTTCAGGACATCATAGACAATACTCTCTTGTTCATTACATATTGCATAGATATTCCCATATGTGAGTTTCAGAGGGCACTGCCCCAGCCATACATCCAACCTAAACCTGGTCTTCTTGCCATTTTTGAGAACATAGATCAAGCGCCTCTCACTGCAACTTTTTACCTCATGCAGTCCACTCCAAAATTGTGATACTCCTCTCTGTTTTGAACTGAAAACCCCTTATCTCCCATGTATTTTTTCCTAAGTAGGTTGCAGCATGGATTGTCATCTCCTCTCTCAAGTTTATAGATCCATTTTGACAACAGACATTGGTTCATGACTCTTGTATCTGTAAATCCTAATCCTCCCACTGATTTTGGAGTTGCTAGCACCTCCCATCACATCATGTGATACTTTTTCTTTTGGCCTGGGCCATCCAGAAAAAATTGGACCTAGCTGTCTCCATTTTATGATGAGCTTCTCCTCTAAGATAGAAAACACCCATTACATAATTAGGGATTGAACTCAGGCATGATTCAGTTAGGATCATCTTCCTCCCATATGATAGCAGACAACTTTGCCAAGTCGGTACCCTCTTTTCAACCTTTTGTGTCATGTAGCCAAAGTCTGCAGAACTCATATAATACTTATCTAATATTACCCCCAAATATTTCAGTGGAAACTCCCCAATCTTACAGTTCAGTTGATCAGCCACTTCTCTCTGTTCCTCAATTGTAGCTTCCAGCATAAAAATTTCACTTTTCTCATATTTGATCTTCAAACCTGACATTGATTCAAAACAGTAGAGCAGAAATTTAATGTTGCAAATCGATTCCTCATCCAAGTTCAGGAATAGTATCGTATCGTCTGCATACTGCAATTGTGTTAGGCCATTATCCACCAATTCTGGTACCAGGCCCCTGATTACTCCATTTTCTTTAGCCCTCTCTAGCATCATATCTAAGGTATCACCCACTAAGTTGAAGAGTAAAGGGGATAATGGATCCCCCTGTCTCAATCCTTTGAATGTCCTAAAGTAGTTTCCTGGCTGCCCATTAATCATGACTCCCACTCTTCCTCCCTGCACAACCTATTTCATCCAACTTAACCATTTATCAGGGAATCTCTTCTTCCTAAGTACCTCTATTAAGAAATCCCAGTTAACTTTGTCATAAGCCTTTTCAAAGTCTAACTTCAAAATAATTAAGGCTTTTTGTATGAATTAAAGTTTTAGAACTAGAATCATAATGTTACCTTTTAAGTTTTAAGAGAGAACTCAGCAGTAATACATGGCTGCATTGCTGGAGATGGCCAGCCTAGCGACAGTTTGAGTACAACCAATACGGGGTGCTGAAGACCATTTGTGAAGCGGTGGATACATACGTACATGCATGGCACGCAAGTCCAAAGTCCAAGCTGCCTTGGATACAGTAGCAAGAGGATCAACGTGTTCATGGCTTCTTGGTGACAGGTTATGCAAAGTATATGTGGAAACTTGAGTTGTTTTCCTTTTGTGCCACTCTGATACATAATAAGCATATAGCTTATGCAAAGTCAAGAAAAATTTAGCTCACCCCAGGTGGTGCAGTTTAGCTTTACGTCTTGAGAGTCTCAATGCTTTTTTGCTTGTTTTGCAGAGTGGGTTTCCTCACTCACCTGAGTTTTACTTAAAAAAGTTTCTTTTTTCACAAAAGAAATATCATATACGTACCTTCTGCCCCTAATTTTAATTTGTTGTTACACACAAAGGTAGTGTGGGTACCACCAGGCAGTGCCAGATGTACTTAACTCAGGTGTTATACTAAAACCTTGATTATTTTTAGAATAATCCTTAGAATACATCAAAGCCTAAGTTGCGTGCATTTTTTTAAATTATCTATCATTTCGTTTAATTCTGTTAGCTCTTTAGCAAAGTCAATTAATTTTTTATCTAAAAATAAAAAGCAAAGTCAATTAATTTTGTTTTATTTTGCTGTGCATGTTGAAATAGCCCTTTGTGGAACTATGTTGCTATGACCAGTCACTTGCGCTGACAAACAAACACATGGATAGTAAAGTTTTCCATGCATGGTACTGTTCAGAAACTAGCATTTTTATTGCTCAAATGACTATATAAACGCTGAACACATTCCACATATATGGAACACTTGGTAGATCAAATAGGCTAGGGCCAGTTATGTTCACAGTAGAGTTGGGATCTAAGAACACATAGGAATACGAGGCTGCAGGAAAGCAGTGGTATTAGCACCGTGAAACCAATCTACTTTCAGGTCTCTATGAACTATGATGCTCTGTTATGAAACAAGACCAATTAAGGAAAAATGTTGCCAGCAGGCTTGTATCGGTAGTGCATCTAGCAATTAAAATTCTAGTTATCACACTGCTTGGAAATGAGATGAGCAGAGTTGAGTTATTGGGGAAAATGGGAAAGCATTTAGCCCATCCATATGGTTTGAGAAGTATATTTAGGTGTACGGTATTGAAGATTTGAACTTCAAATTTTGAAGGTGGTGCTTTTTTTATAACATAAGGAGGTTCTTCGATTTTTTATTTTAGGAGGTGCTTTGATGAGTTAGCTTTGTGAGCTGGTTTGTCATTGCGCAGAGAGCTTCTTTACCAATAGTTTGCCACCCTGCTGCACCAGATGTTTGTTGCCACACGCCATTACCACTGCATAAACACTCCAGCTCGTTGGCCATGCCTAGTTGAATCATTGCCACTTGGGCTCCTATTGTACGCTCAGTATATACAGTTACAGAGGTGTATCACGGTCTCTGGTGGAAGCTCCACAATTTTCATCTTCAGATACAGTGATATATGAACATACAGTTGGGGAAGACCCTTTTTCTGTTAGTACAACCTACAAACACCTTGCTGGCCGGCGCTGGTGCATATATCCCACTTTTAGTTCAAGTTGGAAATCATCCTCTTGCAAACACAAACACAATATTTTTTGGTAGACTCAGCACCGACAATACCTCCAGTCATAAAAATGTGTTCTACGTAATGAGTCTGCTGAAAAAACAGTGGATCATCTTTTCCATCACTGTGAGTGTGCAAATTCGTGCTAGAACTTCATTGGGTTAGAAGTCTGCCCCACTCAGTGACCATTCCAGATTCTGCAGGATCTCAGCCCAGCTTAGTGTCGCTTTCTTCATGAAAATCATCATTCTTTTCTGCTGGAGTATATGGACAGTAAGAAATTTAAAAGAGGCCTTTCCATTTCAATCTCATCTTGTTTGTTTGAAATTTAGAAGAGGCCTTTCCATTTCAAAAGCATACACACTAGTTACCTGGAGCGCGACAAAGAGTTCGAGATACAGCCAAGGAGGAGAGCGTACCAGCCTAGAAGGCTGTCATCAGGGTCTGAAGAGAGACTTGCGCCATGTTACAAGGTCTTCACAGACCTTAGAACAGAAGTTTTGATTATGAAAAATGTGACCATTTCTGCTTTCCCATACTCGTTTTGAACGCAATGCTCTCCCATACTCTCAATAGGATGGTCAGGAAAATGAGGCCAGAGCGATGCGTGAAGTCCTGTCGGAGTGCTTGCATCCAATGCTTCATTGTCCGTCATCAGTTTCACATCAGCCATGCTTTCTTTGCAGCCGAAGAAAACATGATGCCTGCCTTCCACATGTGTGGAGCATCGCTGGCATTGGTCACCATGGACAATGTGTTTTGCATGAAGGTTGACTCTTGTACTAAGACGATCTTTGAAGTACAGCCAGGGGAACACCTTGACTTTGTTGGGCAGCTTGGTCCCCCAAATGCGTCTCCCATGCACATACCGAATTGCATACGAATATTTTTTGCTGCGCATACCCAGACGTAAAAAGCTGGGTCCGCCACTGGGCAGAACTGAACAGATTCGCAATGAGCATCCATGATCCATCCGAGTTCCTTAATCTGCCAGGATATTGACTCCATCTCTGTTTTTTCTAGACAGACGACATCAACGCCACTAGGTTAAGTCCTCCTACATTCCAGATAAGTATATGTCTATTAATCAGTTTGCACAGACGACCAGGGGAATAGCTCCAAATCTAGCAACACAATCCACTGAACCCGTTCTAAGGTTATCATCATCAGGATCAGTTAAACCGCACAGAGCAGCTAGGGCCTTTGTATGAGAGAGGACCAAATCACTGGGAGGCTGCACATGTTTCTTTGTTATCTTGTGATGTGAGGCATCAGGAGCAGGCCGCCCGGCATCTTGGATAGTTTCTTGATGAACTCTGCTGCAGAGAGGTTGCATGCTTGAGATCGAGTCATCATTCGCTTCTGAACCTCGTCTCCTGGGGCTTCATCTTCAATGGCTGCGGCACTAGACTTGCAGTGCGCGTTGGCCTGCTAACGACTGGCATGTTGCCGGTAATGTCGGCGGTGGGGGCACGCCATCAGGAGCAGGCCTAGCAGGAGAAGCAGGCATCGCAGGAGTACCTCCTCCACAAAACACTCCAGCTCGGGCTCGCTGAACTGAAGAGTGTCTCTTAGCAACCCACAAGATCAGATGAATGTCCTGGCACCTCCCATTACTATATATTTCTCATGCAGCGCCACGATAAGTAGAAGATTAGAAACCAACACCATTTTTCCACATTTTCTCTACCTCTTCTTCTTTCAGTCTCTCAGTTCACACATGTTTTGACCATTGTAAGCAAGAAAGGAATTCTTGTAGTGCAAGGAAGGAATTATATACATATTTATATCCTCGCACCCCTTGTTCATTTAACCACGATCAGAATCATCTCATATTACTATTTGATTCTCCCTTTTACTTCATGTCGTACCTTCTTAATATCTCAAAAAGTATCACTTACCGTCCAACCTAGAGAGAAATTTAAAAGCTAAGTGTCTGCTATGCTAAGCATGTGTATTATTATTCACCCCGTATAAGATTTTATAAAACAAGGAGGCAAACGTGCATAGTCAAATCAGTTGGAAACAATAATATAAAAGGTTCATGGCAGTGCTGCTGCGCATGGCTTAGGTGCCACGGTTACATTTCTTCTACAACAAGACTAGAAAATGTCGATGTATGCGAGGTAGTGCAATTCATCAGCGCACACTACATTGAGTTGGTGACGATCCTTACGTGCCACAGTGAGCACCGATCGCCTTAGAGGAATGGATCGGCATCTGTCATTGAAACACTGCACAACATGGAAGGCGGACCTGACTAGAATGTTGAAACTCTTCATGTAATATCCTTTAGTGAGGGTGTGTGGCTAGTAACGGCTTCCTGTATATAACTATTTCTTCCTTCTAATTTAATGATGTGCACACTCGCGTATTTGTGTCATGGTCGGGCGCACCTATACCCGGCGCCGTCTGGCCCGTGACGTGCGCCGCGCCAGGGAACGCGCAAGCCGCGCGCTAGGCATGCGCGCAGACGACGCGCAGGGGCCGTTCACCACTAGTGGCTAGAAGCAAAGGCGATCAAGACTTTCAGTTTTAGATCCTTAATTTTAGTAGCTTGTTTCCTCATTAATTAGTTGGCAATTGAGATGGCGTCCTCCCTGCAGTTCTTTAGCTTCTATTAGTGAAAGTACTTCCACTAATCTATCTGCATTTGAACGGCATACACTACAAAAAAAATGATATTTAGCAACGTATAAGGGGCCTAACACCCGGGGACATGTGGCAGCTGGAGTGGCATTGGCGGGGGCGGCGGTGCGTGGCGGCGTGCGGGGGAGCAGGGGCAGCGGCGGCGAAGGGTAGGGAGAGAAGATTGGGTTGACCTCTTTCTTTAGGGCATGTATAGCCCACAGATAGGTTGTTGTCTATATAACACACGCAGACGAGTAAACAGACAGTTCATACAATGCACCGTCTATTTAACTGTCTACAAACTATTTAATGCACATATACATCTATGATCAATTGTGAACAAGATCTGTGTGTGCCGTCTTGATGCTTGTTTAACACAAATGAGAAGGACACTTTGCAGAAATAACATAGTTGCAGCAAGACAATTTTTAATTATTAACCATCGCTTATGGAGATTTTATATGTTATCACACACCAATCAAATGGTTGTCAGTTCTCACTCCTTGAAACATCCCAACTATCAGTACAGTCCCTAGAAGAATAGATGGACATACTTGTGCTGTTACCTTTGCTAGGAGATTGGACAATTAAATCCACGACGCAGAACCATATTATTTTTCTCTATATGAAAGAAAACTACATCTACGTATACTGATAGTCCAAAGACAGTTCAATAGCTTGTACAGCATCGTCGTACACACTACTGTTCACATGGTATGTACTCCGTAGAAAGTAAGGACCGGGTGATTAATCCATCCAGAGACCTGTAGGGCGGCGAGCTGCCGCTGTGGAACAACTCGGCGGTGGCACTTGCCTGAAGAGCGGCCAAGGACCGATGGGGATGGGAGCTGCCTCTGCTAAGTTGTTGCTGCGATCGAAGGGGTGGGGGCCTTGCCGAGAGAGTTGCCGTTGCCACCACGTCCAACCGTGGTGGATGTTGTCGCCGCCGCCGCACCCTTGGACTTCCCCACCGACGCCGCGCCCTTCGGCTGCAACGCCGCTGCCGCGCTCGATAGATCCGCTAGGGAAGAACGACGAGGCGGAGACAACACACATGGCGGCAGATTTTGGCGCGCACCCTGATTCTTCCGCGTGCCGCAGACTGATCCATGCATTGATGATTGAAGACGACGATCTTGTACAGCGCGACCTCGCTCGTCGCTTGGTGCCTGGGAGCACGAGCCGTCCTCGTCGCCTCGCGAGACGACGAGCGGCCTCGTCTCTATGGTCGCGAGGGGCTTTTTTGCAAGAAGTACGGTATACAGACGATGTCAATAGACGGGCTGTACATGCCCTTATTGATTTGATCCTAATGATTACATCCCCCTATTTATAGTTAGACTAGCTTCAACGCTAAACTAACTAGGAGATCCTCATAATATGGATTCTCTTGTCCAATTCGATACCTACTTTATTTATCCAACTATTCTAATTCTAGGAGACTCAATTTAGCAAATCTGACGAACGATGAAACAGCGGCAGCTCGGGTGGTTGCACCCCCTCCCCCCTGCCTGCACCCAAATTCTTCCTCAATTAGCTGGGTCGCCGTTGTACGTGTTACACAATAGCTCCAATTTCTTTAGTAGAGGTGACTCTATCTGTAATCTTTTCCAAAATAACTCCTAAAATCATTAAAAATGCACCTATTGATTTGTTAAGGCCCAATATGGTTTTATCAAAAACAGGACCATTTAGGACTGTGTGGCTTGGGCTCTAGAATACCTGCATCAATGTCATCAATCTAGAAAGGAAATTATAATTCTCAAATTGAATTTTGAGAAAGCTTTTGACAAGATGGAGCATGGTTTGATGTCGAAAATCATGGAACACAAAGGGTTCCCAGATAAATGGATTCAATGGATGAAACTTATCTTTAATTCTGGCACATCCTCTGTCTTACTCAATGGCACTCCTGGTAAAGTGTTTCACTGCAAAAGAGGGGTTAGGCAAGGAGATCCTCTCTCCCCCTACTTTTAGTTCTATCTGCAGACTTGCTACAATCAGTTATCAATGATGCCAAAAACAACAACTTGCTTAAGCTCCCTCTCCCCATAGCTTTTGATTCAGATTTCCCCATCCTGCAATATGCAGATGATACACTTATTTTCATGGAAGGGGATATAAATCAGCTACAACACCTAAAGGATATTGTTGGCGGTCCTTATCGACGATTTTATACCGCCAATTTAAGATGAAAAAGGGAGAATTAATTATTTTTATGCACATATACATTTGCTACTAACCCAATTCCGCTTGCACTAGGAAAAATATTGTTTCGCAGGAATATATATATAAGTGCAGGAATTTTATAAATAAAAGGCACTTTCTGGGAAGCGTAAAACCAAGCAAAGGAGAGAAAGGCCACTTCGGGACCAGACTCGGCCAGAACCACGTCACCACCATGATCCAGGCCCAGCCCAAGGTCCACCTGCGAAAGTCGGTCAAGGGGCGGCAACACCTAGGCGCGGCCGCGCCTGGGGCGCGCCCGCGCCTGCCCCCCTGCCGTGTGGGCCCAGCTTTCGCAGGTCGGTACATTGATGACAGAGGAGGGCGGTGCGCTAGTGTACCTTCCAATTCTGCCCTCGAACCGACCACTCCACACTATAAAAGGGGAGAAGAAAACATTTTCAACACACACACCTCATTTGGAGCCTCCTCACTACCTCTTCTTGTATTAGATTAGTCTTAGTAGTATTTTAGGAGTAAGGCAAAGCTACTTGGAGAGCTTGTCTCCTTGGAAGAAAGAGCGACTCTTGGTATGAATACTATGAAGAGTTCTTCCATATTCAAGTTCTCATATCTTTTATATAGCATTGCTTATGAACTAGAGTATAGTCTTGATCATGTTATATTCGATATTCATAGACTAGACCAAAGTTCCTATGAGTATTTCATAACATGTTCATCATTGTTCTTCATTGTTCATATGCTTTATAAGTTTAGAAGTATCGATGAGAATGGAGTAATGGTGGTCCGTTGTTCTTTCGGGTTTGCCTATGTTCTTGCTCGTCCATCCGTAGGGTGGGAGTTCATGGGGGACATAGGTAGTACCTTAGTATGCGGGCGTGGTGTCCGGATACGAGGGGCCTTCGGATATGACGGCATGCCACGGTTGAGGGGTAGGCGGCAGGTGGTGACAGCCCTGTCCGTCCTCTGTAATCCCCCACGTTCGTATGTCGTGTAGGAGTTCGTAAATGCCTCTATCGGCTGGCAGACCAGCTGCGGGGGTCTCCCTGTTGCTCTAGGCTGACTTATTTCTAGACTTGTACATCATATGGCATTAACTTGTTCATTGCAAGGCTATATTAGAACATGCCTGCTCCACCTAGGATCATTCTTTTATTCTTTATATTCTTTCATTCTTTGTTTACATTTCATTTTCCTATTATCCCTGAGGGTGGCTCTAGTGTGTGTCACACTATCTTAAAACTATCATGACTTACCCCTGTATTGAGTATTGGTCTATCATACAGTCATCTTGTCCATGTCCCTAGTACCATGCCTTCCTATGGGAAAATATAAATAACGATACCCGAATACTCCCGGGTGAAGTTCTACAATGATAATTCTGTGCGCTTGTGGACTTAGTCTGTAAACATTCAGAACTATCGTTGAGGTATTTCTTGGCGACGTTGCTAATTCTAGCAATGACGTTAAGAAATGCCAATAGATATCCTCCATTGGTTTGCTAGTTTGAAGGTAAACTTTGAGAAATCTTTTATGGCTCCAATTAATGTTTCACATGAGACACTAGACATCCTAGCCTCCACCCTAGGATGCTCTAAGCAAACCCTTCCTTTTACTTATTTGGGCTTACCTCTTAGCCACACAAAACCTTCAGTTGCTCACTTTTGGCCCCAGGTTTCTAAATGTGAGAGAAGAATGGTCAACTTTTCCTCTCTTTTGGCTGAAGCAGGGAGACTTCATCTAGTCAATGCAGTTCTTACTGCTCTCCCCACCTTTGCAATGTCTACCTTTCTTCTGCCTAAAACTGTCCTCAATCAAATTGATAAGTTTAGAAGACATTGCTTTTGGAGAGGATCTGATTTAAATAGCAAGAAACCCTCTAAAGTAGCCTGGCCCATGGTTTGTAAGCCTAAGAATGAAGGTGGTTTGGGTGTCTTTGATTTGCAAACTCAAAATAAAAGTTTGTTGATGAAACACTTGCATAAGTTTTTTAACCATCACTCTGTCCCTTGGGTTCAACAAGTCTGGAATCACTGTTATGCTAGAGACAACTTGCCTCTAACCGATAAAACTTTCAGAGGAAGCCTTTGGTGGAGAGACATTCTGAAACTGCTTGAATCTTTCATAGGCCTAGCAATTGTTCAGGCCAACATTGGAACTACTTGCTCTCTTTGGTTAGATAAATGGGATCAGGCCCTGTGGAGTGAGTCTTGTCCACACCTGTTTTCCTTTGCAAAATCAAGATTTACTACTCTTCATGCTGCAGCCACCGTTGATCATCTTCAAGATCTGTTCCATCTGCCACTCTCTGTTGAAGCATATGATCAGTTTTAGCAACTAAGTGTTACTATGCAATCTCTGAATCTGTCTGACCAACTGGACAAGTGGTCATATGTTTGGGGAAATTCCTTCTCGTCTCAACAGGTTTATAAACACCTCATTGGTCATAAACCCATTCACCCAACTTTCAGATGGCTTTGGACTTCTTATCAAAACAAAATAAAATTCTTCTTTTGGCTCATTCGTCAGAATAGACTCAGTACTAGAGATTTACTTCAGCGCCAGGGTATGCAACTTGATGACCCCAATTGTGTTTTCTGTACTCTTGGTGTGGAAGAGGAGTTGCTGCATTTGGTCTTCCACTATCCATTTGCTGCGGCTTGTTAGCATAGCATCCAAGTTATAATTCCAGTGTCGGATGATATTTTTGTCATTCTGGAGGGCGTTTGCAGTCAGCTCTAGTTACCTTTCTTCATTGAAATAATTGTTACCATGCGTTGAGCTATTTGGATAATGTGCAATTATATGATCTTCAGAAATTTGGGTCACTCAATTCCAAGATGCAGAGAAGTCTTCAGGAGCTCGAGCAAAATCGCATTTACACCCAGCTATTGATCAATGGCTAGACATCTTTGTGTAATCTTGTTGATTTTCTTTGTTACCTTTTTTGTATCAAAGACTTTGTTGTAAGACCTTTTTTACATTTTAAAGCAATAAAATTCCAGTAGGGGCTTTTGCCCCTCCTGTTCCATAAAAAAAAAAAAATTGATTTGTTAAGGCAGTAACTAAAGGTCTCATAGAAAATAGGTGTAGCGCAATCAAATTCATAACTTTTTCAAATAAAGTTTGATGAAGACAACTTTATACCACACTACACCAGGTTCAAGGATCAATGTCGGTTCCAGACCCCAATACTACCGGATTTTGAACCGGCACAACCATGTCGGCACTGATGTGGAGGCAGCATCAGTGTCGGGTTTACTGGGTCGTGTCACCACTCGGTAATGGTCTACATCGCCAACACTGTCGGGTCGTGTTAACACCCGACAGTGTTGTTTGGAAGAACATCGCCGGGGATTGTGTTAACATCTGATAGTCGAGAATACAAATCAAAGCCATAAGGCTTGTAGAGTACATCATCGCCTTAATAATGTCCTGATACCTCCCATTGCCATCTTTTTCTCATGCAGCCACGATCTAACTCTAAAATGAAATGAAATCAAATATTATACACAAAAAAAAATTATGAAATTTTGGGTAACTTGAATTCTAGATATAAGAAGAAATTATATACAGCATTAATATACACGATTAGTACCGATCTCAATCTTATATCATTTCTTCTAGCTGTTTATCTCTTCCGTCTATTGTTTATATATTTATTTCATTCTAGGAAAGCAAGGAAGTTTACATACATAGGAAGTTTACCCATGGGCGGTTCAATCATGGTAAGAACCATATTATTATCTTGCATTCATTCATTGTATCTTTTACTTCATTTCTTATCAACCATCTTAATGAAATATGAGCATCCCACCTTGAGAGAATGATAATTAAAATGCAATCAGCAGGCATCTGCTAGGCCGGCCAAGTATGTGCATTACTCACCTGCATAAGAAAAAAAGAAAGAGAGGTGAGAGGGATATGTTCTGTCGAATTAGCATGTTCACATATATCGCCAAAACAACAAGAATATCAACCCTGTGGATAGAGTCTCAAGCTCCATAAATCAACCCAACTTGGAATCTATGAAATTCATGAACCTAGAGGCATCTATGGATTCGTGAAATTTCTCGTTGGATGCTCCGAAGAGAGAATTTTTTGTTGTCATCCTCATGTGGTGGGGTAATTATCGATCCATGGTATTGGTGACACTGTAATAACACACGCCACTTCTCTGAATCAATTTATATTATCACCCCATCTGTACGTTTTTCCCCTCGACATATGAGCTTGGATCTGATGAAATGAATCACTTCGGCTCCAGCAACCCAGCAATCAATCTGTGACATCCTTGGAGGTTTCTTACAGAGCGCAGGCTTGTGAAATGATGGGCCAGGTTGCTAGATGCCCGTGGCTCCGATAACAGCTGCCCAGATCTCATTGGACCATCAGCCAAGATGCCAGGGTGTCAAGGTGCACCTCAGCGACCCTTGGCCTTCGCCTGTGCTATGCTGCTGGGCTCAAGAGTCAAGAGGCTGCTGTTCCATGAGAGAGAGAAAGAGGGACACCTATGGTCCTTTAGGTTCCACGCACTGTGCACAGATTATCTGCCGTGTTGGCCGTGAACACAGGTGCCGTACACAAAGCAAAAATATAGTACAGATATTCGTGCTAGTGTAGATCATGTTAACACTGGTGGTAGCTTATTCAAGGTGCCCTCCGTGTGTCACAAACTGTCCACAGCAAACTGACTGATTTTTCTCACCTACTTAGTGCCACATTGAAATAAGCTGTGACTGTAAAAACAAAAAGGCCCTACATATAGGTGCAAGAAAAAGTTCAGCTCAAAAGAAAACTGGCAAACGTCCCTTAAGGTACAACCCACAGACTATCTGCAACCAACACACTCATCTGAATGTCCCGGCACCTCCCATCACTATACTTTTCCCATGCACCACCACAACCTAATCTCTCTGTTCATATGTTCTGATCCTGGTAAGAATGTAAGGAAGTTTATACATATTTGTAACCTGGCCGGGGACCCTTGTTCATTTAACCATGATCAGGATCATATCATATTATTTTGATTCTCCCTTTTATTTCATAATGTACCTTCTTATCTACAATATCTCAAAGACATATCTCTCTGGCATCTGCTAGGCTATCGTATCCATTATTATTCACCTAAAAAAGTAAAGGTACATGGCAGTGCTGCTGCGCATGGCTTAGGTGCCATGGTTTTATTTATTTTAGAACTAGAATATAAAATGTTGATTTATGCAAGATGGCATAAATTACCATGGATGTTTACTTATGTGCTAAACTGTGATCACAGTGTCACAACAGAGCACTAGAGTGCACAAGGATATGTGTTTGACAGTTTTGATATAGTTTCCAATCCTCTAACTGTTCAGCTACTTGGCCTGTCATGTCCATGTAAGAAGCACTTGTTCTAATTATTGCAATGACAAACAATAAGCTGAGCAGGCAGTATCAGCCAAAAGCTAATAAACCTTATTCCCTGATTACCCATAGTAGGCATAGCTCTAGCAGATGATGACGAATTGAAGATCATTATCAGAGAGCTCCTTGATTACCCATTGAGAAAGTATTAGGGTTGTATAATACTTGGATTACCATCAATAGACATTGTCAGTGATTACATATAGGCCACAAGGGGAGCCACTAGGGGCAGGCCCATGGGCCGTATATCTACTGTCTAACACACCCCCACAGTCGGAACTGGAAGCACCGCGAACATTAAGACTGGACCTAAACTCTTTGAACACTGATGTCGGAAGTCCCTTGGTGAAGATATCAGCATACTGCGAAGAGGTAGGGACATGCAGCACACGAACTTCTCGAAGAGCAACTCGCTCACGAACAAAGTGAAGATCAATCTCGACATGTTTAGTACGCTGGTGCTGGACTGGATTGGTGGAGAGGTAAACAACACTGATGTTGTCACAATAGACGATGGTAGCTCTGCGAAGAGGACAGCGAAGCTCACCAAGTAACTGACGCAGCCAACAAGCCTCGGCGACACCATTCGCCACGTGTTGGCATTTCTTAGCGCGATTACCAAAATAGACTTAGAGCCCGATTCTGATAACAGCGCTAGAAACGCTAAATGGCTTTACTCAGCATAATTACAAGAAACTGGTTCTAGCAACTACGCGAGTGTTGCCAGAGATAGATCACATCCTAATAGATAAATATCCGCAAGCGCACGGATCTATCGTCGCAGCATTTCACCCGGAAGTATTCAGGGTATCGTTATTTATAATTTCCCAAAAGAAGGCATGGGGTAGTTAAGTATTCTAGCATGGGTATGAATACAATATCTAGCATGAGGAGAAACCGACCAATGTGCTATACAGGGGTAAGCATACGGTAGTTTGGATAGTGGACACACACTTAGAGCAACCTCAAAGGACGAAAGGTAAAATAAAGAATAAAGAATAATCTACGCGGAGCAGGCAGGTCCTATATAGTCAATACTAGAACAGCTAATTCCACATGTTATACAAGTCAAGACTCGACTATAGACTAGGAATATGGGGAGACCGCGGCAACTGGTCTCCAATCGATGGCGGCATTTACGAACTCCTACTCAACATGCGAACGTGGGGGATTACAAAGGACGGACAGGGCTGTCACCACCGCCGCCTACCACCTCAACCGTGGCATGCCGACATATCCGAAGGTTCCTCGCATCCGGACACCACGTCCGCATACTAAGGAGCTACCTACATCCCCCCAGGACTCCCACCCTACGGATGGACGAGCTAGAACATAGGCAAGCCCGAAGGCACATCGAACCGCAATTCCTCTTCTATAATCTAATCTAAACAAGTAAAACACACGAACGATGAAGAACAATGTAGCGCACGATGAACAATTCTCACAAGAACTATGGCCTAGTTCTTGATCATCGAATATATCGTGCACTAGACTATACTCTAGTTCATAAGCAAGACTATATAAATGTAATGAGAACTTGACTAAGGAAGAACACTCCATAGATTTATACCAAAGGTGTAGCTTTTCCTCCTGGAGACAAGCTCTCCAAGTAGCTTTGTCTAGCTCCAAATGACTAACACTAATGCTAAAGAACAAGTGTGAGGTGTAGAGATGGCTCCAAATGGTGTGTGTTGAGGTGGGGGGCCTCTCCTCTTCATTTATAGGGCACTGAAGGCGGTTCAGGGGTATGTAGGTAAAATAACCAGCGGAACCGTCATGCCCCAGATGGAAGGAGGCGACCGCCTTTGGCCGGGCTCACCTGGCGGCAGGGTAATTCCCCAAGCCATGTGATATAAAATATTTATTTCCCCCATAATGACCTATAGTTGGTGGGTATAAATCTGAGTTAAGCACCGCCAACAAGATCCCCCAAGCTTACCCCTTGCTCGTCCCGAGCAAGTCTTTGCTTTGGGTTGTTGATCAGGGGTTGCTACGATGCCGATTATATCTCAAGTGTACAAGCTAGAAGAGAGCGTTCTACTGCTATTTGGATAAATCGGCAATTGTATCTACTCTATGATTCCTGATGGAGTGGGGCTTCTAATTTTCTCAAGTCTTGGGCGATTGCAAAATAGAACAGTTCCAAAGACCGGTGCTTTTCATTCGTCCCAAGATCAACTTTCAGTCCGGAGGTTTTGTAAGTTTTTATAAATAAACCAAGTTCCTCAAATGACCCACTCGATCGCTCAAAATGTATAGTAACCTCACCAAAGGCATTTTCAGATTGCCTTCTTCCTACCACTAAAGCTGAGAGTGGAGTTTTGGGTAGGTAAGTAAGTGGGCATACTTGTATCACATATGTTGTAAGGTCAAGGATTGAACCTTACGGAGATTAAGCCATACACCTTGATTGAGATGTGCAAGTGTGTGGATGGAATGAAAGATGATTTCTAATTTTTGTGGTATTTTTGGGTCTCCATGCATCATGACATGCTCTCTTTTTATTGATGAATGTGATGAAGAAAAGATGGGCTATCAAAGAACATCTATATTTACTCTCTCATTTTTTTTTTTGAACGGGGATCTGAGGTGTTTCCCGTTTGCCTACTAAAACAATCTCTCATTTTTTTTCTTTCTTTTCTTTTACTTTTTTTTTCTGACTAAGAGTATAGCCCAAAGAAATTTATTGATGGTAAGGATGTGGTGGAGAGAGATGTCATGATGAACAATGCATGGAGGAATTTTGCAACTACAAGAGAGGGTGCGCGATCCTCAGGGTAAGGGTCGGCAAAAATGGTACGCGACTCTCAGTGTAAGAGCCGGCGGATGGTGGTTGGGTGCATGTTGTGCGCAACTCTCAGTGTAAGAGTTGGCTTTTATTTGGTGGGTGCAAGTGGATCTCAATCGTGGGTGTAGAGTCATAATCTCACGTTGGTAATAATCCGACCGAACTCAATGTACGAACAAGCAGCACATGAAGGTTCTTTTTCTATAGATAGATCATATGGCTCTGGTGGGTATTCCGCGATCACTGAGGAACTATTGTTTTTTTTTTTTGAAGATTTTTGAAACAAAATACTCCGGACATCAGATTTTCTCAAGGGGACGTTTCATTGCTGTGGTCTAAGTTACTATATCATATCGCGCAATAACCTAGATGAGAGTAATTGTATGCAACCCACTAAATCAAATTTCTAGAGCATGATAATGTAAAGCCGATAAACTCAAATATTAGAGAAAACTCTATTCTAGACAAGTACAAACGAGACATAAAACAGAGCAACCAATCATTTCAACATGGGTGAAACTAAACATTTTATAGCACATATATGGAATGGAATTATAAAAGTAAATATTTTTTTTAATGCAAGAAACTTGAATTTAAACATGCTAATAAAAATTAAATAGCTAGAAATTAAATATGCAATGCAGATACCTTAATGGGGGTCCTCCCCCAAGCTTATCCTGAAGCTCATGGCCCAGGGTTGTATCCCTGGGACCTCCAGTAGGCCCTCTGCTCCTCCTGCTGGATGCGGAGGCGCTCGGCAAGATCGTCGAACCTCTGCCCGTACTGCTGCTGCCACTGGGTCGTCGACTGCATGAAACCACCTAGGGTGTTCCTGATGTCGTTCGTCTGGATCTGCAGCTGTCCAACGCGGGCGTGGATTGAGGCCAACGTCGGCTCCTGCTCCGGTGGTGGCGAGTCGACGTGTACGCCTCGCCGCTCCCACTCGTCGGCCCCTACCTCGGGCCATGCCCCCGCCGGCGGTGCAGGCCGGGCCGGGGTACTGCTCTATCCCGAGTAGCTGCGTAGCCCCGGTAGGCCTCCCATCCACCATAGCCATACTCTGGGGGAGGCTGCACAGGAGCATCTGGCCGAGCAGGGGGAGTCGGCCGTGCATAAGCCTCGGCTCCTCCTCTAGTGGCTCTCGGGACTGTTCTTCCTGCGTGCTTCTTCTCGGAGTCTTCAAATCAAAGGTGAGCACATCACGGTTATATAAATAAAGATTCGGGTTAGGTAACCGAATCTTATTTACATAACCGGCAAAGAAGAAACAGATATGATTTTTCCCATCAGCCTTCAAGGTGTGTCCCTGGGTGAGGGTACGTAAATCACAAATCGGCCGATCAAGGGCAATGTACTCAACATCGTTACCATCTAGTGCTCCTACGGCATTGGCAATGCGAGTAACAATAGAGGTGCAATCGATAGCATAAGACTTCTTAACCATGTCCAGCCAGTGAAGGCACATCTCCTTCACAGGAGCGACCTTGAACTTGTGAACTATGGCATAAAGAAGCTTAAGTTCTACCGAATGCACCCATCTAATTTTGCCAGCAGGAAACAAAGACATGGAAATCCAGCGATGCATGAGTCTAAGGGTAGGGTGTTGGATCCGAGTGTTCGGGGTTTGAAAGGTCCAACTTCTACCCTACCCGAGATCTTCTCCCAAAAAGAATTACGATCAAAACCGGGGATAGATGCATCTAGCTTAACCGCACACTTGTAGTGAAAGCCTAGATGATGAGCGAGTTCCCCCAAGTAAGAGAATAATCCGTGCCAAATAAACGGAAGAAAATACGCTCATCATCATAATCAAGTGTGCAAAGAAACTGGATGGTCAAGAGATGCGAACCTTGCTCATCGATGGGCTCGAAGTTTTCCCAACCAACCGCCTTCCAGACGGTGTCGAAGTCGGTGTCCATACCTATCTTCTTGATGAGGTTGGCGTCGTAGACCATCGTGTGGTTGAAGAGCCGATCCTTGAGGTGATGGTACCTCTGCAGCTCCTGCTCTCCCTCCAGGTCGAGGTACGGGGCGTCGACCGCGTAGATTCCCTCGGGCTCGGGGGTTGCGGGCGCCGTCTCCTCAGCTACCTCGGGTTCGTAGGGGGGGCCTTGGTGAGAGCTCGAAGCCTCACCGTACCCCCATGAACTGTAGTCGCTCATGGCGGACTATGCCGGTGGCTAGCTCTCGGGTGCGAAAGAACTAGTGGAAGTTGATTTTCCACACCCGAGACTAGCTCCAACTCTTGCTCTCTTGCTCAAAGATTGCTTGTGGAAGGTTGTTGTGTGGAGAGTGGAGGTGGGAGAGAGTGAGAGTGTGAGAATGTGAGGTGGTTTGAGCACCCCGGCCACCCCTTCTATTTATAGGCGAAATCACCGATCAAAGGGGAGGGCCAACGGCCATGAGCCGTTGGGCGCCGGCGGGCCCCACCTCGGCAGTCCGGCGCGGGCGCGCCTCGGGCGCGCGCGCCCAGGGCCCGGGCGGGCCCGCCGTCGCTCCGCTTTGGCCGTTGGGCGCCAACGGCTAGCCCTTGGCGCTAGCCGTTGGTGATCCCGCCTCGGCCATTCAAAAAAAAAAATTTTCTAAAATAAAATCTTCTCTTTTTTTTTTGAGAGAAGAAATTTTATTTTATCCCCCCTTTTTTTTAACGTCTACTCTTTTTTTTTCTCTTTTTTTTTCATCTACTCTTCTTCTCCCAAAATCTTCTCTCTTTTTTTTTCGAGTAGCAAGAAAGTACTTACCGACCTGCTTTTTGTCGGTGCTCTTATTTTTCCCCCAAGCTTGCTTGGCTTAACAGGGGTGACCAAACCCTGTTGCGACCATGTTTACTGACTCGGGCGGGACCTCGGGTTGCCCCGGGATCCTGCTCGTGTCAGCGTTTGTCGGGATCGCTGCGGCAATCTGGGCGAGCTGGGTTTCTATCATCTTATTGAAGCTCAGCTGGTTCTTGACCGCTGATGATAGGCCCTCTATCTTGTTATTCATATTCTCCAAGATCTTGTCGTTTTGAATCATCTTTTTGGTGAGATTTTCGTTGATCTTGGCTTGGCCGTAAACCAGGTCCTTCAATGAAGGTTGATTCGAATTAAACCCGGAGGCGTAATTCGAATTACCTTGGAATGGAGGATGGGACCCGGTTATTCCAGCCATTCCCTCCTCCTTGCTGCCGGCGAAACCCATTGTTGAGGTAGGCGGCCTCTTCACGGGTCTCGGGCGTCATTCCCCGAGTGTCCACTCACCACGGACCTCGCATGTCATGCGAGCGTCCATGGCGTTGACGGTGCCGGATGCGTCATTGATGGCACCACCGTCAATCTTTTTCGGAGTAGGTCTATTTTTGCGGCAAGCATATCCGCCTCCTTCACGGTATGCATGCCTTTTTGTCCCTTGGTGGGAGCGCGGTCCTCCCCCCAAGCTTGGTTTTCCACCATTTTGTTGATCAGTGCCGTAGCACCGTCAACAGTTAATGATAGAAAGGCACCGCCAGCTGCGGCGTCCAGGTGCCCTTTTGACATGGGTGTTAACCCATTGTAGAAGTTCTGGAGCACCAGCCAACTTTCCATCCCATGGTGAGGGCATTCCTGGATGTACTCCTGGAGCCTCTCCCATGCCTCGAGGATGGGTTCCGGCGACTTCCCGGCTGGAAGTTGGCGATTCTTCCCCGCGGGGCATTGGTTTTGCCCATGGGGAAGAATTTAGCGAGGAACGCGGTGGAGCACTTGCTCCATGTGTCAACAGCGGCCTTGTCCTTGTAGAACCAGGTCTTCGCCTTTCCCACTAGGGAGAAAGGGAAGAGCCTGAGTCTAATAGCATCAGGTGCGACATCCTTGATGACGATGGTGTCGCATATCTCCAAGAAACACTGAAGATGGGCGTTGGCGTCCTCACTAGGCAATCCACAGAATGGACTTGTCTGCACCATGGTGATGAGCCCAGTCCTGAGCTCGAAGTTCTTGTCTCCTACATTGACAGCGGGCCCAGTGGGCACGTTGGCAACATTGGGGACAGAGAACTCGCGCAGGGACTTGGCCATGGAGTGCGGCGTAGTAGGTGCGGTGGTGACTGGTTTCTCTGTCGGCGGAGCAGAAGAGGAGAAGGCACGAGTCCTCTTCCTCCTTAGGAGTGCTTCCGGATTTGAGTTGTAGTTATCCGGCAGGGAGAAACCGGTCATGCACTATCCTGTTTTCATCCACAACAGGAGAAAACATAAAAGTTAGCCTGTATAGACATTGTCGTTTCTCATTTTATATCGTATGCATATCCATACTGCTAGATCCTTAACTTCCATGCCTTCCCCGGCAACGGCGCCAGAAATGCTTGTTGGCATTTCTTAGCGCGATTACCAAAATAGACTTAGAGCCCGATTCGATAACAAATAGAAACGCTAAATGGCTTTACTCGGCATAATTACTAGAAACTGGTTCTAGCAACTACGCGAGTGTTGCCGGAGATAGATCACATCATAATAGATAAATATCCGCAAGCGCACGGATCTATCGTCGATTTCACCCCGTAAGTATTCGGGGTATCGTTATTTATAATTTCCCAAAGAAAGGCATGGGGTAGTTAAGTATTCTAGCATGGGTATGAATACAATATCTAGCATGAGGAGAAACCGACCAATGTGCTATACAGAGGTAAGCATACGGTAGTTTGGATAGTGGACACACACTTAGAGCAACCTCAAAGGACGAAAGGTAAAATAAAGAATAAAGAATAATCTACGCGGAGCAGGCAGGTCCTATATAGTCAATACTAGAACAGCTAATTCCACATGTTATACAAGTCAAGACTCGACTATAGACTAGGAATATGGGGAGACCGCGGCAACTGGTCTGCCAGTCGATGGCGGCATTTACGAACTCCTACTCAACATGCGAACGTGGGGGATTACAAAGGACGGACAGGGCTGTCACCACCTGCCGCCTACCACCTCAACCGTGGCATGCCGACATATCCGAAGGTTCCCTCGCATCCGGACACCACGTCCGCATACTAAGGAGCTACCTACATCCCCCCAGGACTCCCACCCTACGGATGGACGAGCTAGAACATAGGCAAGCCCGAAGGCACATCGAACCGCTATTCCTCTTCTATAATCTAATCTAAACAAGTAAAACACACGAACGATGAAGAACAATGTAGAGCACGATGAACAATTCTCACAAGAACTATGGCCTAGTTCTTGATCATCGAATATATCGTGCACTAGACTATACTCTAGTTCATAAGCAAGACTATATAAATGTAATGAGAACTTGACTAAGGAAGAACGCTCCATAGATTTATACCAAAGGTGTAGCTTTTCCTCCTGGAGACAAGCTCTCCAAGTAGCTTTGCCTAGCTCCAAATGACTAACACTAATACTAAAGAACAAGTGTGAGGTGTAGAGATGGCTCCAAATGGTGTGTGTTGAGGTGGGGGCCTCTCCTCTTCATTTATAGGGCACCAAGGCGGTTCGGGGTATGTAGGTAAAATAACCAGCGGAACCGTCATGCCCCCGATGGAAGGAGGCGACCGCCTTTGGCCGGCCCACACCGGGTGGCGCGCCCGACCGCCTTTGGCGGGTGGGCCTAGGCCGCCATCCGGGTCGCATTCATGCTTTGGTGCTTTTGGCCCATTTCGACCTCGGATGGCCCACTTGCTCTTGAGCTTGTTTTACGCCTTCCGAAAAGCGTACTTTTATTCCGAAAATCCCGTACTTGGTGTATATTCTGCAAAACAATATTTTCTCCAAGCACGGGTGGAACTAGGTCAATAGTAAAGATATATGTGATATAAAATATTTATTTCCCCCATAATGACCTATAGTTGGCGGGTATAAATCTGAGTTAAGCACCGCCAACACCACGCCACGGTACTCAGCCTCTGCACTCGAACGGGATACTGTTGCCTGACGCTTGGCGGACCATGAAATGAGGTTGTCACCAAGGAACACAGCAAACCCGGAGGTAGAACGGCGAGTGTCTGGACATTCTGCCCAGTCTGCATCAGAGTACACTGTAAGAGTGAGTGGTGCACTGCGAAAGAGGTGAAGGCCAAGATCCTGACTGCCCTGCAAGTATCTGAGAATGCGCTTCATAGAAGCAAGATGTGGTTCTCTGGGGTCATGCATGAATAAGCACACTTGTTGCACTGCAAAAGCGATATCTGGACGAGTAAAGGTGAGGTACTGCAAGGCTCCGGCAATGCTGCGGTAGTGAGTAGCATCCGTCACAGGTGTACCGTCAGCCGACAATTTGGAGTGAGTCTCCACGGGAGTGCTGCAAGGCTTGCAGTCACGCATGCCCGCCCTGTCCAGAATATCCAAAAGATACTGACGCTGGGAGAGAAACAAGCAATCACCACGGCGCTCAACTGAAATGCCCAAGAAGTGATGCAACGGACCCATGTCAGTCATAGAGAATTCTTGGCGGAGAGCTGAAATAATCCGCTGAAGAAAGCCTGACGACGAACCTATGAGCACAATATCATCAACATAAAGCAGTAGATAAGCCACATCACTGCCCCGGTAGTATGTGAATAAGGAGGCATCTGACTTCGACTCAACAAATCCAATCGAAGTAAGAAAAGTAGCAAACCGAGTGCGCCAAGCACGAGGAGCTTGCTTGAGCCCATAGAGTGACCGGTTGAGACGGCAAACATGATCCAGATGTGACGAATCAACGAACCCCGAAGGCTGAGAGCAGTACACTGTCTCTGTAAGATGACCATGGAGGAAGGCATTCTTCACATCGAACTGGTGCATGGGCCACGAGCGAGAGAGAGCCAGGCTGAGAACCACACAGACCGTAGCAGGCTTCACAACCGGGCTGAATGTCTCATCATAATCAATGCCAGGACGCTGAGTAAAACCACGCAAGACCCAATGAGCCTTATAGCGATCAACAGTGCCGTCTGCCAAGAACTTGTGCCGAAAAACCCATTTGCCAGTAACAATGTTGACGCCGGGAGGTCGAGGCACAAAGGACCAGGTGTCATTGGCCTTGAGGGTGTCGAACTCAGACTGCATGGCGGCACGCCAGTTCGGGTCAACAAGTGCAGACCGAACTGACTGCGGTAGTGGAGAAAGAGCAGCAGCACTGAGGTTGATGCGATCGGCCAGTTGAACGAAACCGGACTTTCCTCGAGTGCGCATGCTATGGTCATTGGCCACCGGCGTGATGACGAGTGGCGCTGTGGAGGCAGTGCGCCGGGTACCGCTGGCAGCAACCTGCGGAGCAGGGGCAGCGGTACCAGGCGGAGCACCGGCGCTACTGGCAGCGACCTGGGGCGACGTATCCCCAGGGGCAGCAGCGCCGGGGCTACCAGGAGCGTCGTGGGTGCTGTTGGCGGCGACGGGAGTGCCGTGGGCGCTACTGGCAGCGGCCTGGGACGGTATGTCCGCAGGGGCAGCAGCGCCAAGGGCATCATCAGCGACGGTCGGGGTACCTGCAGCAGCGACACTAGGCCCAATGGGCAAAGTGACAGTGTCCTCATCGCTCAAAAAGGTTAGAGTGCTAGGATCAACTGGAGATGTGGACATGTTGGCGAATGGAAAAGAGGACTCATCGAAGACAACATGTCTAGACACAATGATCCTATTGGAGTGGAGATCAAGACACCGATAACCTTTGTGATCCTCGGAATACCCGAGAAAAACACAAAGAGTGGAGCGAGGCGAGAACTTGTTTGCAGCAATAGAGGACAAGTTAGGATAATAGGCACATCCAAACACACGGAGATGATCGTAGGATGGTGGAGTGCCATAGAGCGCGAGGTAAGGTGTGCGGCCAGCTAGGGTTTTGGTGGGATGACGGTTGAGAAGATATGTGGCAGTGTGGAGAGCGTCAGCCCAGTAAACAGGGGGTAAGCTAGCCTGAAAAAGAAGAGAACGAATAATATTATTAATCGTTCGAAGAACGCGCTCGGCACGACCGTTTTGCTGGCATGTGTAGGGACACGACATACGGAGGATGGCGCCATGGGTGAGGAGGAACGTGTGGGCCGAGGAGTTGTCAAACTCGCGGCCGTTGTCGCACTGGACGGCCTTAATGGAGGCGCCAAACTGAGTACGTGCAAGGGCGAAAAAACGGGACAGCATCTCAAACGTTTCAGATTTGAGACGAAGAGGAAATGTCCAAGCATAATGAGTGCAATCATCCAAAATAATGAGAAAGTATTAGGGTTGTATAATACTTGGATTACCATCAATAGACATTGTCAGTGATTACATATAGGCCACAAGGGGAGCCACTAGGGGCAGGCCCATGGGCCGTATATCTACTGTCTAACACCCATTGTGATGCTGCTACAAATGACGTGACCTCATTGGTGTCTACTGCGTAAGCCACCAAGCTGTCCATTGGTAGGGCAGAACTGATCAGATGCGCAGTGAGCATCCATGATCCATCCGAGTTCGTTAAGCTATACCAAGCCCGGATCTCTAAGCAATTAGAATTGCTACACTTGCTCTAACGGATGGAAGGAAGATAAACTTATTGTCAAACTCAGAAGTGAGCATGGAAATAACTAATCTGTCAGGATATTGACTCCATCTCTGTTTTTTCTAGACAGACGACATCAACGCCACTGGGTTAAGTCCTCCTACATTCCAGATAAGTATATGTCTATTAATCAGTTTGTACAGACGACCAGGGGAATAGCTACAAATCTGGCAAAACAGTCCGCTGAACCCGTTCTAAGGTTATCATCATCAGCACCAGTTAAACGCCACAGAGCAGCTAGGACCTTTGCAGGTGAGGGGACCAGCTAATTGCCAATCACTGGGACGCTGCACATGTTCCTTTCTTATCTTGTTGATGTGGGTCATCAGAAGCAGGCCACCCGGCCGGCGTCTTGGATAGTCTCTCGATGAACTCTGCCGCAGAGAGGTTGCAGGCTTGAGATCGAGTCATCATTCGCTTCTGAACCTCCTCTGGTGGGGCTTCATCTTCTATGGTTGCGCCGCGAGACTTGCAGTGCGCGTTGGCCTGCTAACGACTGGCATGTTGCCGGTAATGTTGGCGGCGGGGGCGCACCAGCATGAGCAGGCCTAGCAGGAGAAGCAGGAGTGGCAGGACGTGACAGTGAGGAGGAGGGTGTTTCCTGCTGAGTTTCCAAGCCCACACGATCAGATGAACAGAAGTGTGACTCTCAGCAACCCACACGATCAGATGAATGTCCTGGCACCTCCCATTACTATACATTTCTCATGCAGCGCCACGATCAGTAAAAGATTAGAAACCAACACCATTTTTCCGCATTTTCTCTACCTCTTCTTCTTTCAGTCTCTCGTTCACACTTGTTTTCACCATTGTAAGGAATTCTATACATATTTATATCCTCCCACCCCTTGTTCATTTAACCACGATCAGAATCATCTCATTTTACTATTTGATTCTCCCCTTTACTTCATGTCGTACCTTCTTAATATCACAAAAACTATCACTTACCGTCCCACCCACCTAGAGAGAAATTTAAGTGTCTGCTATGCTAAGCATGTGCATTATTATTCACCCCCTATAAGATTTTATAAAACAAGGAAGCAAACGTGCATAGTCAAATCATTTGGAAACAATAATATAAAAGGTTCATGGCAGTGCTGCTGCGTATGGCTTAGGTGCCACGGTTTCATTTCTTCTACAACAAGACTAGAAAATGTCGATGTATGTGAGGTAGTGCAATTCATCAGTGCACACTACATTGAGTTGGTGGCGAGCCTTGCGTGCCACAGTGGGCACCGAACGCCGTAGTGGAATGGATACATTGTTTGGCGTATCCTGGGAAATTTGGAAAGAGCGTATTGCACGATGTTTTTGGAATGCATCGGCATCTGTCAATGAAACACTGCACACCATCGAGGCTCAGGCAGACCTCTGTACTAGAATGTTGAAACTCTTCATGTAATATCCTTTAGTGACGGTGTGTGGCCGGTAATGGCTTTCTATACATAACTATTTCTTCCTTTTCTAATATAATGATGTGCACACTCGTGCGTATTTGAGAAAAAAACATAAACTTTTTAGATTGATCATTCTCATGTTCTTGTATCATTTTTATTTTAGCGAGTGCATACCCTTGAGATTTTGTGTTTCAAAAAGAATTTGCATGTGCCTGAGTAGGCATATGGTTTCCATTATGGACACAATAATGTTGTACGAAATCAGTCACATGAAGTAAATCACACAAGGGTTTGATTTTTGTTTGTTACAAAACAATGCAATGAACGGTGCAGACCATCTAAAATATTGCTTGCATCAACATAATGCAACTATATAGCTAGAGGAAGTTAATGAGGCATCCATTTCGGAGGGTAGCTGAAAAGGTACAAAATATTGAAATAAATAATCAAAGAGCAAAAGTGATGTTGATGTCTCATCAGGCTATATAAAACAATGCTGCTAGCCTGCTCTCTTTGCTGCATCGTTTTTTGAGGAACCATAGAGCCCATAGTATTTTCCTTCTGTTTTTATATATAGTGTTCTTAGCACATTGGCTGGACGATAATGGGATGTATCTCTGTTAAGAAGCAATAGGCATGGGAAGCAGAAGGACAGCATCCCCTCGGAAGGATGTAATCGCAAGCTACTCTATTTGGGTGGCAAGTCTACTGCTCCACGGAATGACATTACACTTCTGCATAGTAAGCTGAAGATGATGAGCTGTGAGTGGCGGAGCCAGGAATTATATATGGAGGGGGGCGGACAATAATTAAGTAGGTACATTCTACTAGAAAATTTCAATATATATATATATATACACACGCACACATATATTTATATAGAGTTTCGATCCTTATATTGAAACACGAAAATCTCTAAATTTGCAATGAAAAAATATAACGATAAGCATAAATGATTAAGGGAACTAACATGCTTTATTTAAATTTTGCTCTGCACGTCTGAATCGCGTCGAAGTCATCAATAAGTTGATCGGCTGTAAACTCCACTGCAATCTCCTTTTTAATGTAAATTATTAAGCAATCTCTTAGGAACCCATCTTCCATCTTATTCTGAAGCCTAGTTTTAACCAGTTTCATTGCAGAAAAGGCACGCTCCGTCGTAGCTGTGGAAACTGGTAGAGTGAGCACAAGCCTAATCAACCTGCCAAAGAAGAATATTATTAGCAAATAATAATGAGTATGATTGTTTAAGACAAAATAATCAACTAAATATTGTAAAATTCAGACCTGTCAAACAAATAGTACTCATCTGATTTCCCCGTTTCAGCAAACCGATGACAAAGCTCGGCAATGGTTGTCAAATTCTGAAAGTTAGGATTTGTAGGTACATCAAGTTCATAGTGTTGTAACTGTTGTCTTAATGTATCTCTTTCTTGCTCTGAAAAATCAGCAGGATAGAACTTTGAAGCTAGAGAGCACACATCATCAATTTTCAATTTGGTGAATGAATCCGTGGGATCCAACGAAGTACATAAAGTGAGAAGTTTTGTAGCTTGTTCGTTGAACCTGTAATTCAACTCATGTGCTTGTTGATCAACTGCAACCATGAAAATATCATATCGGTAGTGATGCTGGACTGTGACCTCTGCACCTCGAACGTAATCTGCATACGAGCCGGCCATATTTGGAATTTTGATTCCCTGTTTGTTGCAAAATTGTGTCACATCACTAATAAGTTTATTCCAACCATGGTCTCTTAGGTTTTGGATCAACCTTTTGGTAGTGGCAACATCATCCATAGCATTCACAATGTCCTGTGATTTTTGTTGTAGCTTCTTGCAAAGTAGGTTTGTGATTCCCATAAATTCTTTCATAACATGCATAATAAACACAAACTCAAATTTCATCATCAATTTCACAGCACCAGCAGCCTTTGCACGAATTGCTTGTATGGTTCCTGGACCTCTAGTATTAGCGATATCTTTCAACACTAAGAATGTAGGCTTGTAAAGCTTTATAAGGCTGCAGACTGAATCATAATGAGAGCTCCACCTAGTTTCACCAGGGCGTTGTAAAGTTCCAATTTGATTAGCACCTCTTCCAGTTTCAAGCTCACTGAGCTCAATGAGTTGCTTTAATTCAGCAACTTGATGAACACACAGATCATCATTTCTCTTACTAGAAGACACAACTGTGTTGACAACGAGAGCTAGATGATCAAAAAATTTATGAACCTCAGTGGCCTCTTTTGAAGCAGCAACAATAGCTAGTTGTAACTGATGAGCAAAGCAATGAACATAATATGCATACGGGCACTCGTCCAAAAACTTTGGCTGCAGTCCGTTCCATTCTCCACGCGTATTGCTAGCACCATCATATCCTTGTCCACGAATATTTTGAACATCCAACTTAAGTGCTGATAGAACAGAGCATATTTCTTGTTTAAGTGTGGCAGAGCATGTGTCATGAACATGAACAATGTCAAGAAAACTCTCTCTAATGAAACCACCTTTATCAACAAACTGAATAACAAGTGCCATTTGTTCTCTTCTTGACTCATCTCTTGATTCATCAACAATTATGCAAAATTTAGCATCACCAATCTCACGACGAATTGCTTTTTGAACATTATCAGCTATAACATTCAATATTTCTTTCTGAATTTGAGGTGAGGTATATTTAGCATTTTTTGGAGCATTACCTAAAACAACAGCCTTAACCTCCTCATCATATGAAGCTAGTAGCTTTACCATTTCAAGAAAATTACCTTGGTTCTTTGAATTTTCTGATTCATCATGTCCACGAAAGGGGCAAGCCTGGAATGCTAGCCATCGGACGACATCAATTGAGGTTCTAAACCGTAGTCTATTTGCTTTGATTTCTTCACTTGTTTGTTTCTCGATCTTAGACTCAATATGACATAATCGGTTCTTCAAATTGTCATAGCATTTGACAGAATACGGATGAGCTGAACCACTCTGCCCCATGTGAACTCTAGAGGAACGGTCTTTTCCACCAACCCTCCTCCAATTATTAAACCCTTTCACTATAAAGGCATCTGATCCTGATTTCCCAACTGGCTTTTTAGAAAATAAAAAGCATGGAAGGCAAAAGGCTGCATCTTTTGTTGGTGAGTATTCTAGCCAAGGAAACGATTTAAACCAAGCTGACTGAAACCTCTGTGGATAATTCTTTGAACCTGAAGTTGGGTATTCATCCTTAATAAATTGGTATGGATCATGCTTCATGTATGCTCTGATAACTTGTTCTTGTTTATCTGGAGGATAAGTTCGAATTTGTTCACGCAAACCTGGATCTCGCTCTACATTCAACACACTATTGTCTGCACAATCTACTCGTCGAACCTTAGCTACCGGCTGCACAGCCTGCATTGGATCTTCCTCTTCTTCATTTTGTTCTTGTTCTGCAGCAAACCAGTACGCTATTTCATCTTCCACAGATTCAAACTCAATGTCATCTTGCCCTTGATCTATCAGAACATTAGCGGCGGGCGTGTCTCTCTTGTAAAAGCGATCAATTGTCGTCCTTTTCAATTTCATGATGATTATCCTTTAATATAAATAATAATAGTTTAATTAGCCAACTAGGTCTTAGTTCCAAATCGATGGAGATAAAAAAAAAAATGGAATAGAATGTACAGTACCTGTCTGCCTGAAGCTACTGGCCTGAAGACTGAAGTCCTGATTCCTCAAGCAGATCGGAGACGGCGGCTACCTGAACGCTAGACAAGAGTGTCTATAGGCGGTGGCGGCGGCGGCGCTGCGGCAGCGCAACAGAATCGCGACTCAGCGTCTCGCCCAGAAGGCAACAATCGAACTGCTATACACTAATACACGGAGAAGGCTTGATTGCCTACGTACGTGGGCTAAATGGGCAAATGGATAATGGGCTTTGACCATATACTAGTATATGCACATAACTAATGAAGAGTCGCTACCGGTGTTACTCATCATGACAAGCAGATGAAGAGGATGCCGAAAGAATACCTCACCACACACAGTGTTGGTTTACTGTAATACCTCATTTGAATGATAAAACCAGATATGCACCATATGTGAGTATTAGAGGTCAAATCTCACATATAGTTACAAATAAGGAGTAGTATCAATTCATTATGCTTAATATATCGTACTAAGTAAAGAAGAGAACCTCAGACAGCAAACAACGGATAGACAACTCTGGTCTTCGAGTATTGACTCCACTCCGCTGGATCCAAACTCAAACTGACTGGTTGATCACAAGTCTAAACAAAACTCCAACTCTGACAATCTGGTACCCATCTGGGATTTTTCTAAATGATGAAGTAAAAACAAGTGTAAGTACTTTCGTACTCAACAAGCATAGCAGGGGGTTCACAAGGATGGTCCTACTATACTTGCCTTAAACTTGATCCTTTTTCAAGTCCAAACTTATGTAGAACTGTCTCTTTATATCCAACTTCTTTATTGCCAACGCAAAGCTCACCAACTAGACACAGTCACAGAACATCACCCAAGCAATCAATACAATCATACACGATGCAAACAATAGGACTAGATTAGAACAGTACACCAATTAGAGTAAAACAGTTTAGAAAGCTTTTAAAATCAATCTATACATCACTACGATCACACTGATGTAAAGATCATCGAAAACGGAGCTAGAACGAAAAAATTATGAATCTACCATAAACTCTGATTCCTCACAAAACACTGTACATCACCAGTGCCAAGACTCAGATTCCTGTTCTAGCAACAGTATAGTCTCCAGCACCGTCCGATCCGAGCTCTCCCCACAAGGACCGTCCAGCTGTCCGCACTCTGGAAATGTTGGTGTTCGCTCCAACGACCGAACACCAGCGAGAGTAGACTGAAAGCTAAAACGAATGTAAAGGCGAAAGTAAACAACGAATGCTTACAGCGAAATGAAACAAACAGCTTTATTCCATTCCAGCCTCGGTCCGTCTACAAAATGCCCCTGGGGTCTATTTATACTAGTCCGTAGACTTTACATGACCAAAATACCCCTGACCCAGGACTTCTATCTTTGCTCCTATGAAGGGTAGAATCGTCTTCTTCCTCCCAAACCGACCTTCGTGACCGTCTTTCAAGGCCCGGATCAGCCCAAATTGGCCCAAAACGGCCCACGAAGTTCGGCCCACCAACTGCCCACGTTCGGGAACCCACCTGTCTCAAGTTAGCATCACAACTAAACAAGACGAAATTAGATGAAGAAAATCCAAAAGCGGAGACAAGGTCGAAAGCTGAGATTCACTTTCGCTCGCTTTCGACACGGCTAACTTAACGCGACAACCGGAAGAAACGGCGAAAGTGACAACTCACTTTCGCCTCTGCTTCCGACTTAAGAACTGGCGAAAGTGACAACTCACTTTCGCCTTTTCTTTCGACTCGAGAAATGGCGAAAGTGGCAACTCACTTTCGATACTGCTTCCGACATAAAGAATGACGAAAGTGCTATTTCACTTTCGACATTGCTTCCGACATAAAGAATGATGAAAGTGCTATTTCACTTTTGCCACTGCTTCCGACATAAGAAATGGCGAAAGTGGCAACTCACTTTCGCTACTGCTTCCGACATAAAGAATGACGAAAGTGCTATTTCACTTTCGCCGTCGCTTCCGACATAAAGAATGATGAAAGTGCTATTTCACTTTCGCCATTGCTTCCAACATAAAGAATGACGAAAGTGCTATTTCACTTTCGCCATTGCTTCCGACATAAAGAATGACGAAAGTGCTATTTCACTTTCGCCATTGCTTCCGACATAAAGAATGACGAAAGTGCTATTTCACTTTCGCCATTGCTTCCGACATAAAGAATGACGAAAGTGCTATTTCACTTTCGCCATTGCTTCCGACATAAAGAATGACGAAAGTGCTATTTCACTTTCAACATTGCTTCGACATAAAGAATGACGAAAGTGCTATTTCACTTTCGCCATTGCTTCCGACATAAAGAATGACGAAAGTGTTATTTCACTTTCGCCATTGCTTCCGACATAAGGAAACGACAAAAGTGTTATTTCACTTTTGCCATTGCTTCCGATTCTTGCCGGGCGGAAGCTGTAACTGACTTCCGCTATTGGCTTCCGGCGGCGGCGCGCAGGCTAGAGGGGGTGGATCACTTCCGACCACACCCCAACAGGAAACAACGACACCACGCCGCAGCGGCATCCTCCCGATCCTTCTTCTCCCTTCCATCGGGCCAGAAAAAAACGAAACGAACCCTCCTCACCTTCCCCACCGCCGCTCACGTCGCCCTCACTTCCTCCCCATGGCGTCCTTCCTTCCCCTGCCCTCCCCAAGTCGCCCTCCCTCTCACGCAGACGCTCACACGCCGCGGCGACCGGCCGGTCCGTGGACCGACAGGGCGGCGCTGCCAGACGCGACGTGCCAGCCTGGGCGCGCCCCGGCGGTGCCCGCCTCCTGGCATGAGGCTCACCGGGTGCCACGGAGGCGGCACGGCGCAGCCGGCACGTCGTGCTCAGCTGATCTGCGCCGCCGCCCTCCCGGCCTCAATTCAGATGGTAATTAAAGTTTGTTAATTTCTAATTCAACATATTAACTACCATCCTCTAGGTTCCAACCTTGGGTGCGCTCTTCAAGGTTATTTACTGCATGTAATGTGCAGGCCTCCGTGTTATCTTTTCTGTTTATGGATCTGGGAAGAAATTTGCTGCTTTACAATTTTTCACTATCCCCATATCTGCAAATATAGTATGCGGCATCCATTGGATCAACTCAGAAGAGTTTACGACACATTGATATATCAATAAAGGTAATATTGAACCATGCTCCGATTTGGATTGTTTGACTTACTAACCATGCTCTGTTCTGCAGGAAATGTAATGTATTAAGTTTCGTGTTGATTCAGCTGAAACTCCTACTAATGTTTTGTTCTGCAGGAAATTGAATTTGGTATGTGCCAAGATCTAACTGTTCGGATTCAGCAATCATGCAGAAGTTGCAGGTTACATGTCTATTTGGAAAAAAAAAGAGTACCTACTAAACTTGCAGTACCTATATTTAGCCTTTGTGCTTTGCTTAATTCTACCCACCTAATCATTCGTTTTCATATTAAAGGTTCAGAGTGATAAGTAAATTTATCATTCTGAAGAAGGGCAGTAGGTCGATTTCATGGTTGTACCAAGCCTGACTGCACTGTAGATGTTTTTGCGGCTCAAACATTGCCATGACAACCCTTGCCTACCAATTGGGTTAGCAACTGCTTTTGCTTCAGTAATCACAACCCTTTTTTTTCACATTGTCATAGATTGTTGCATTTCGACCACTGCATTGTGGTATCTATAACTCTTATATAAACAAACCCCACTACCTAATTCTCTCGACATGCAACGCGTCCACATCAGCAGCCCACTATCAATCTCACTATCTATTTTCCTTACATGCAATGCGTCCACCTCACAATCCACTATTATTTACTATAGCAATTTATCTTAGCATATAAGGTGCATCTCAGTAGTTCACTATTGTAATATATTTTTATTCCTCCTTCATATCCGCGGCAACGCGCGGGAAATTCTTCTAGTTTACAAACACCAGTGGACACTTATCACTCAGGCTTCCACCTGAATACGGGTCCATGACCTTAACTTCATGTATGCACATGTTACTGCCAGTTTGCAGTTCTTCTAGCAGGTTTGTCTTCTTTAATTTCCCTATTTCTTACATGATTAGTTGTTCCCAGTATTATTAGCGACATAATTTCCTTTCTCAAAAAAAAAAAGGTCCAACCGTCATCATGTTTCCTTTGCATAAATTAGGTAAGTACACCTTCAGGAACTATATGGCACCCCATCATCAAATTTACAGTCCAGCATTGATCATTTTGTTATTTTCAAGATATTTTGGCCATGCTCAGTACACCTCAACAAAAAATAGAAAGATATGTTACCCATTGAAAACAATCAAATAATCTCATTTCATTTGCAATGATATTGTCAATTAATCTACATGTTGCATAGTTCTGTCACCCCTCTTGCCATTTATATTTTTCTATGCTTATTGTTTGCTAATTGACGCTTATCTCATGCCTTTTCCTTTTATCCTACAGTTTCTACAGTTTGCCAGATGTTTCACGTGGAATGCAACCCAGGTTGCCAAAGCATAAGCAAGAATTTAGAGTTCCTTGGTTTCAAATAACCACATTGTATTCTATGATGCCAAGATTGTGAAATGAGATTAAATCCTAGAGGTGCCTGAATCTAAGAGTACTAATGTGTCGAATGTATTCATATGTTTCTATGAGCATGAGAAAAATTATGTTTGGCCGCGCAACTGCGTGGGGTTCCTGCTAGTTTTTAAACATTGTCCTACAGACTAATAATGCATTAAACATGAGCTCGAAATCTAAAAATTACAAACTAAACTAGATAGTGGCACTACTGCATAACTTACGAAATTACAAATCCAACGCATTTTGAATGGACCAAATCGGAGTTAAAACGGAGATTTTATGAGTAGAACAAGATGGAACATATATGTGTATTTTCTTGTATTTCGAGATTTGTTTCTATGAAGAAAAACGGTAAGAAATTGTATGAATGATGTTATCAAGGCTAGCAATGACATCGTAAGCTAAGAATTGCAACAATGCATGCCGCACTGGGATCAATGGCTCGGATGACATAGGGGATGACATAGGGTGAATAGAATCGATAAAAAGAAAAACACTTTAACTTGCTTGAGTTGGAACGGATGAAGTGAAATTATAATCAAACAAATATGGTCAATGACAATCTACTTCAGTGTTAGATTGTAAAAAGATCGAGATTGAAGATTTGTACACGCAAACAGTGGAAGTGATGTGCTCTGCACCTGAGTAGATTTGGACGTGGATGTGCATGCAGGCACATGCTACGCTGTCTCCAGGCTTCAGCGGCTAGTAACGACGGCATGGCGACGGCATGGCTCGACCATGTACGGTGGCGCTCCTGCACACGAGCAACGGCCGGGATGGCCAGGCGCAGGGCCATCGAACAGGGCGGCATTGAAGGTCCCGCTTGGCTGTTTGTACGTGAAGAATGCAGCAGCATCGGCATCTTCAATGTCCAGGCAACGAACTTGGCGACATGCAGATCGATAACAGGATGGGCAGCGGGCCAGCAGCTGCGGAGATGCACGGCGGCGGCAGCTTCCTTTGCGCGAAACTCAGGGGCGAGTTGGGGATGGCGAGGAAACAGCAGACGGCGTCCGTGGCGGCGGCTGGATTGGATTGTTTCTGTAAGATTGGAAGACGATCGATGGGCTCGGTTGGCTATTTATAGATACATGCACGGTAAAGAGCAAAAAGAGTCCTTGGCATTTACGTGGTATACACCTCAAAGAGATCGACCATGCATACATTAGGAAAAACAATGTAGCCAAAAAGAAATTAAGAGATAAAGGAAACAGATGACTTCGATTTCCATCTAGAGTACGACGGCAACGCTGTACAAAGAACCGGCCACATATCTTCGACGATGTGCTGGAGCAAAAGAAGCAAGCTTCCCAAGCCTTATGGCTGGAAATATACATCATCGGGAGAAAGAAAAAAGAATTGTCTTTTTTTCTTTTATTTCTTTTATTTCTTTTCAAAACTGTTTTCAAAATCATTTGAAACCATTTTGTTTTTTATCAAAATCACTCACTCATATAAATCAAATGCAAAGGCATGTATGCTCAAACATGTTTCTATTTCCTATGTTAAATTTTAATTTAATTTAAAATATTATTTTCCTATATTCTCATGAGCACAAGAATTCAGAATAAATTATTTTAATCCTATTTCTCAAAAGTGTATATTTTGGGGGTGTTACATTTACAATGACAACGTGACAATGGAAGTGGCTGTCCTAACCCGAGAATGGAGGTAGGGTGAATTTAGACTACAAAATTTTGGCCAAAAATAACGACGTGCATATCATGAACAAAAGTTGCAAACAAGAATCAAAAGGTGGCGGCTCAAAATTTTGGAGCACCAAATTAAAAGTCCTGTTACCTCACATGCACGTTCAATCTGTTGATCGTCCAACTAGCTTGGCATGCAAACACTAACACTGAAACACGATCTCCCAACCATAGAAATTAATATTGTTTATCCAATAATGCAAGGTGCAAAACATTAAGGTTGTGGAGATGATTCTGTTTTCTAGATACCGTTAATTCTTGGCCAGCGGCAAGATTTGAATTTCCATGCCACAACTGAATTTTATGGAACATGCCTGCAGGGATATATATTATTGTAACATCTCATCTACCGGTGGCTACCGCTTTACATGCTATTTGACTATTCACTGCCTTGCAAATATTTATTGCTTATTCAACTTGACAATGCAAAGCTAGCATGATGTATCCTCATGGGGTCGAGCTATACAAGAGAGCATCCCACCGAGGTTGGGAAGCTACTGCAACTGGTTCTGGCACCTTCTTCAATGTGGTGCTGGACTCAGGAATGGAGCTGATGGCAACCTTGCGGAGCTATTGCAATGAACCTTTATCCTCTAGAAGGTGACCGCAAACAGTTCGTGAATATCCCAATACCTCCTATGCCAATTAAAAAAAAAAAAAACACGGAACATAATATCCATATGTCCTCTTTCGGCACTCTCGGATCATTGGTAGGAGCAAGACATATGTTACGATGGGTTAGAATACATAAGCTTTATAGTCTGTCTCTCTTCTTTATTTAACCAATATATGACAATAATTCATATCTATTCCCTTGCTGCATTTACTTACAACTTTCCTTGTGACACCTGCCCAAGAATAAATATCACTAATCACTACGGGAATCAGGTAATTTGCCGGGTGCCGGAAACACCCGGCAAAGGCTATATTACCCCCGGCAAAGCCTTTGCCGGGGGCCGCCCCCGGCAAAGGGCCATCGGCAAAAAACGGCCTAGCAAAGACGTCTTTGCCGGGAGCCGTTTATCGGGCACCCGGCAAACCCTTTGCTGGGAGTAAAACCGGCTCCCGGCAAAGAAAAGTGACTGTCACGGCCCGGCGCCGTCAGCGGCTTCTTTGCCGGGTGCCACCTCAGCGGCTCCCGGCAAATATTTATCTTTTTTTTTTTTTGAATTTCTTTGCCGGGTGTCTTGTTAGAGAAGCTCCCGGCAAAGAATTTTTTCTTTTTTTGCTGTAATTTCTTTGCCGGGTGTCATGTCGAGAAGGCTCCCGGCAAAGAATTTTTTGAAAAAAATATATTTATTACATATTTACATTTCAGTATATATCACATGGAGGTCAATATTTATTACATATTTGCATCTCAGTATATCTACACGTCACATGAAGGCACACAAACACATGATGACATTCATACAGACATTTTATTATGATCCCCAACCATTATATTGACACAAAATATCCAAATGAATATTACAAATGCATTTGTCATTCATCCTTACATGAGGTCCATTATATATATCATAACACACAAGTCACTAGCTGTTTCCAACTACGTCTTGTCTCAACTGTCAAGCCCTCCCAGCACACTATCTTTTCGCCTAAGTCGTACATTTGTTAGCCACATACCTACATGACAAAGTAGAACAAAGAATCCATTACTAAGCATGTATGAATTCAGCAGCTCAGGTAAATCAGCAAGGTTGTAAGCATGTAAAATAAATTAAGCTAGAAATCCCATGAACATATCAGTTGCAAAAAACAGGTGGAAACAAGGTAAACTGAAAAGCAGGTGGAATTTTCAAGAACTTATTTTGTATAGTCTCTGACTTGATCAGGTAATATAGATGGTCAGTACCTTAGGTGAAACAACTCTACTGCTATCTAGTATTATGTATTGCACTATGAGTAATTCACCCAAAATAAACAATGACATAGCAGGTCATCCTAACATACCATTGATTAAAATATTAAGGAACTGGTTCATGGAAAAGATAACTAATACAAGCACTTTTTTATGAGCAGGGAAAAATAGCACAACTCCCTTGGAATTTCATCTACAGCCTGGACAACTTTCTAAGTGAAAGAAGACAAATGTCTCTATACTACTTATTGCTTATATTGTTGTAAACTTAAAATTGCAGATGAAATATTGCACTGCATTAATTAGCTATATGGATAAAAGACCAAGACTCTCACTAGCCTATGCTATATTAGTCTGAAATCGGTGTATTGTCTGAACACGGTGGAGAACAGACATCATTTAGTTTTATACATGTACCTAGAACAGTGCTAGACTCAGAGATTAGTTCATTTTCAGATAGAAGGATAAGCGGCTCTATTTCACTCTGCATGAACATCCAAAAAACCACTGCTAGAACATTAGAAATTCATGAATTTATACATGTACCAATGCAACATCTAATTTAAGAAATGGCTCTCCTAGATTCCAAAATCACGACCTAACAGAAACCATCCTGGATTCCTGGACAAAGCAACCACCAAATAGTACTGATGCATCACATTCACATGTAGTGCAGATATAAATCAATGTCAGAGCATACGCACAGCTCCCCTTCTGTCTTCCCCTCAAACTCTGTATATCAACTTTTAGTGACTCTATTTGCAAAATAGGGAGGAGATCGAGTCTGATACATACCAAATTCCAGCGATGCCGTTTGTGCAGAAGTGAGATCCTTCCGGACGTGCTTCTTTTATGGAAGCGGCTGATGTTGGAGATGCCGGACGCGTTGGTCTACAGCAAGCAGCCTTGCCGCCGTCGTCGTGGATGCGCCGGCACAGCTCCGACGCAGGTCCGGCACCGCTCTTCCGATCCCGTCCGTAGATACATCGTAGGCTCACAGCAGCTCCTCAACACCCCAGATCTGGCGCCACCTTCAACACCTAAAAAGCACACACGGGGAGAGAGCGAATCAAAAAGTCACGTGCGGACGGGGGGCCGCGAGTCGCGTGCGGCGGGCGGGCAAGGGACGGCGAGGCGCGGAGTTACTGTGGCAAAAAATTCAAGTGAATGTAAATAAATTAAGAAATATAGTGTAAAAAGTCAAAAATGTCCCAAATTTTGACATGAGCTTGCAGTTACTGTGGCAAGTTCTCAGAAAAAAATTGGGCAAAAAAACCAAAAAAGAAAAATAATTTGCCGGGAGCCAAGGTACGGCTCCCGGCAAAGAGTCTTTTGCCGGGTGTCAGCTCACAAGGCACCCGGCAAAGAATTATTTTTTAAAAAAATAAAAAATTCTTTGCCGGGAGCCTAACGGCGTGGCTCCCGGCAAAGACTGACGGCAGGTGGCCGCCGTCACGCCGGCCACCTTTGCCGGAGGCCATATTTTGCCATGAGCCGGCTCCCGGCAAAGAATAGCGTGCTGGGTGTCGAACTTTGCCGGGTGTCAACTCCCGGCAAAGCTGAACGTTTGCCGGGGGCTGGACTTTTGCCGGGAGCCTAGCAAAGGCTGATTTGCCGGAGGCCGTCCTTTGCCGGGTGCCTCAGGTCCAGCTCCCGACAAAGAATGCCTTTGCCGGTGCCCGAGGAAAAACACCCGGCAAAGCATTTTACACCCGGCAAATTACAGTTTCCCGTAGTGAATGTTTGAAAATAAGAATCAATACAGCACACATGATTCTTACAATCATCACCAATTTTTCAGGAGGGATGATGGTTGTCAAGCACCTTTGTAATAAATGTAGTTCTTCTATAAACTGTCTCTAAGAATCATTTTTCAGGGAGCCTTTTGGCTTAATAGCCACCCTTCATAATAGCTACCGAACAAGTAAGTTCATAATTATTTCAAATGAAATCATATCAAACCAACATAATGTGAATATTGTATAGCCCAATCAGATCTAAAAGCATGTACTGCATTGAGGTTCCAAAATTATATTTCACATTCTAATAAATTGGTATGAATATTTGGGATTCTATATAGTTCGAAAGCAAAACTTGTCAAATACAAAGTTCTTAAGATGTCTGTGTTGATCTCTACAATTTCATGATTTCATCGTCATTCAACTTTTTTTGACCGAACATTGTCATTCAACTTCATAACTTCATATGAGAAAAGTTATAAATTACCTTATACCTTTTCTAAATGATGTAGCCTTAGAGTGAATGAGTGATACATCTATTAATCAATTTTAGAGGCACCACCCCCAGAGTGCTTTCTTCTGTAAATAGCCTTTTTCAGAGGTGGGCATATTAATACACGTGTTCCTATTAATCAATTAACAATGACAGAATCCCAGTGAAAAGTGCATTAATAGAAGCAGTCTTCTTAAGATATCCACCTCGGTAAATGATTTATAGAAGCAGTCTTCTTAGGGCAGTCCCAATGCAAGACTCTATCGTAGAGTCCAAAACTATTTATTATGCTCCTATTTAATGTATTTTGCTGATGTGGCGGTATATTTACCTCGAAGATTGTAGACTTGGAGTCTAAATAAGACTTGGAGTCTTGGTTTTTCTGTCTCTCTCTTCAATAAATATACTGCCACATCAACAAAACATAATAAATAGGAGGATAATAAATACTTTTAGACTCTATGGTAGAGTGTGCATTGTGAATGCCCTTAAGATCCGTCCAAAACCCAAAAAACGAGCCGCATTCAAGACACTAAAAATGCGACAAAGAACTAATAAAAAAACTAGGACTAACGGATCCCACTTCAGTGGGTCTAGTGAGCACAATACTGAATACTGAAACACCCACACCATGCAACAAATACTATACTCACCCCCGCAGCATGAAGCAGAGCTTGATGTTTGGCGCTGCAACTTCGAACACACAAGAGTCCAAGGCCTTCCATACTAAGAGGACGCTATGATGATAAAACAGTTTAGCCCATCGAGAGAGATGAGCAAGTGCAGAATTTTCTCTCTCACTTTCTTAGAATGAGCAGATCCCATTTGGCTATCCGGTCTACTGTCATTTCAGTGAAGCAGATTTTTTCCACTTTGATGTGTGAGTGCAGTCATCCTTACTGCAAACCATCGTTTATATGTCTTTGAGATCTGGAGCTATTCACAATGTAGGTATGATTTAGATGAAAATCGGTTTCTGGATATTTATAGTGTAATCCAGAGTGTTCATAATGTGTTCATGTACTCCCTCGGTTCCAAACTATAAGTCATTTTGACTTCTTTTGGTACATCCATTTTATCAGGTATCTAGATAAATAATTTGTCTAAACACATAGAAGAATGAATGAACTAAAAAATTAAAGGACAAATGACATAAAATTTGGAATAGATGTAGTATACCTAACTATTACATTATTTTTAGATAATGGATAAAAAATCCGGCTTCATCTATTCAAGGATAGAATTAGGCTAATTATTACAAACTCCACACCCGAATATAAAGTTCATCTGTAGCACAAAAACCACACACGCTGCAAGGGAAACAAGAAAAAGTTCCTGACTAAATAAAACCAACATGTCTTTGTTGAAGCCATCCATTGGAACCGAAGAATTCTAGAGCCGACGTCTCAAAGTGCACTGCTACAGAGGTCAAATGATTCTTTCGATCTTCATGCCGATGTAGGTTCGCCCACTGACGCAACCATTGAGTTCCCCTGAATAATACCTGCAAAAACGTTTTTGGTTTGCATTTGTCAAAAACCACTTCATTTCTTGTTAACCAGATTGCCTAGAGTAGTGAGGAAGCTGCCGATAATAACAATGTATTATACTTTTGGGTTCCCAATTTAGACCAAGAATAAAAAAACTGCTCTACATCATATGGAGGATTTAACCCCAAACAGCATATGAACGGCGCGCCACGAGAATTTTGCGTATGAACAACTGAAAAAGAGGTGATTAATTGTCTCTGGTAGATGGAAAAAAGAGCAACTTTTGTCACCGGCCTAGTTTCTCCTAGCCAAATTATCTTTGGTTAGAGTAACCCCTCTTTTTAAGTACCACATGAAAATTTTTATTTTCATTGGTAGCTTAAATCTGCCAAATATCTTGTGACATCCTAACTCCATTATTAATTAATGCAGCATACATCGACTTGACTGTAAACTCCCAGAAGCCTTTAAGCCCCAAACAAATGTATCTCGTTCCTGTAGTATGTTAACTTGTAAGGAGGCTACAATACGATTCCAGTTTGTCAAGTTTGCACCAACCAAATTTCTCCTAAAGGAGATATTTAAAGCAGATGAACTCATGATTTGTGGCAATTGTATCCTGTTTTCTTCTTACAATAATGAACAACCCAGGAAACTTATCTTTGAGAGGTTTATTTCCTAGACAAGTATCAATCCAAAATTTGGTTTGTGATCCATCTTTGACAACAAAATGTCCTAATTGCATGAACTGACTCTTTGATGTTCATAAGGCTCTTCCAAAAATGTGAGTCATTTGATTTCTTTTCACAAATTATTACATAATATATAATTCTTCTTTGATTCAAAAAGACTATCGTGTTTGCTACCGAGAAAAAACGGGGCAATATTATCATAAACGACATATTGGGTTGTTACCAACATTTTCAGCTAGCCATTCAATAGTGTTTTTCTCTCACAACAAATCAGCACCGGTCGAAATCGATCGGCCAAAAGCCAACAGGATGAAAGTCTTGCAGGTATTGTCGGCGCAAAAACGTGACGGGGGTCAGTTCTCGCGCCGGGTGTGAAACACTCTCGCAAGCCTGACAGATCAAGGCTCACGTTCCTTGATCCCCGCGGCTACCTTCAGCAGTCGATCCAATCGGAGTCGGGGCGTGCGAGTCAATTTGACCCTGCAATTGACAAGGAGAAAGGAAACGTCAAATTATGGAACCTGTCGGCTTGATTCCAGATAGTTCCGAGTGTGTGGCTAAATAGCCGATCAGGTTAGGACAATGACTAGAGAGTCAAGATCCGTTATGCATGTAAGAGAATGAAATAAGTAAAACATGCATTAAATAAAGCAATTAATCATGTCGTAATCGAATGAATGATTGTAGAACTGAATCTAGACATGATGCATGCTAGAATAAGTAAAAGACGTACTATATCGGCTATCCGAATACACATGTATGCACAAAACCTTTAGCCGATTCAGTCTATCTAATACAGGATGAATGAAATCCTACATGCGTGCAACAACATGAATAAATCTAGCAAATCTACCAAACCCGTGAATTTGAAACCCGTTGACTAAGTAATCGTTGGGCCAAGTCTCGTCCAAGCAAGCGTGATAAACTAGATAGATCTAAACATGATTACTGCAAACAATGATATGGTTGAAGCTCTGGTGAATCGGCTAAATTAGCCGATACCGGCGTGAGAACGAACTAGGTGCATGAATGACTCCACATTAAAACCTAAGCTCTAGCATGAAACCACTTATACCCTAGAACGCGCACACGTCACAAATAAGATTGATAGGATCTGGCTAATGTAAGCACGAGATCAATCGTCATGATAAGAGATCTAAAACAACATGAACAATGAAGACGATTGGATCTAAAAGATGTAAGCCAAATCTACCAATCTTAATTCGGGCAAAAGATGTGTTAAAAGTAAATAACAAATAGATCTAACAACATCGGTAACTTGATGAATCTACTAGGATGCCAAACCTAATAGAGCCAATAACTAGCAAAAGGTAACTTGATGAATCCACTAGATCGCCACATCTAGCAGAGCCGATAACTAGCAAGGGTAACTTAATGAATCTACTAGATTGCCAAACCTAGCAGAGCCGATAACTAGCATGCGTCAACTCATACGACAGGAGGTCGAACCGGACCTGTTAAGCGCTAACACAAACTGTTAGCACGTGCAAATCTAGATAAGAGGTCGAACCGGCCAAATCTAGCGTAAACACGAACCCCTCGACCATTGTAGATGCATCCATAGGAGGACGAACCGGCCCTATCTAGCAATAAACAACAACCACCTCTACAAATGCATCAAAAGGAGGTCGAACCGGCCCGATCTAGCATAAGTAAAAGCTTTCCTAACGATACTTACTCAAGCGAGTGGTCGAACCAGCCAAGCTTGATGCAAATCCACCGAGATCCTAAGAAACTACTTGGTTTTGTGGCGCAGGGGCCATAAAAGGGTTGTTTTGATTGATTGATTGAAGATTGGATGCTTTACAACGTGCCGAGGCTTACATATTTATACCCTGGTCTTGACAAACTCCTATCCTAATACGACTCGTAGATATGAAAAATAATCTAAAATAATTATTCCTAGCAGATAACTTGGGACCCACTATTCCTTCATCGTGGAGTCTCCGCGATATTTCGACGCAATCTGGTGTAGCCGATTCTGATTCGCATAGCCGATCTTGATCAACCGATTTGATCGTCTCGTCATCGTCGTCTTTTGAATCTTCTGTTCTCGCCGGTCAAATTCTGGTGCAAACAGGTATGTATAGAAATAAGACATGTATTACGAAGCTGTTTTTTCTTTTTATTTTTCAAATTACTGTATAGTGTGTACTACAAATAAATGAGAGAGAAGAGCTTGCAGTTGTAGGATTCCAGATTCATACTCTGCTACTTCTAAGAATGTTTATTGTGCACAATCGTTCACATAGTCTTGCAAGCTGCGCGATGTAGAGTGGCAATTGAGACGCCACCCTCCATGTTGTCCTTTAGTTTCTATTAATGAAATAATTGCTTCCCCTAATCTATCTGCATTTGAACACTACAAAAAAATCACATTTAGCAACGCCTCTAATTTATTTAGTAGAGGTGGCTCTATCTATAATATTTTCCGAAATAGTTTCTAAAATGATTAGAAATGCACCTACTAATTTCTAGGGATGGCTGAATCTTAAGTCGTCTCTAGACATCTATTTGTTAAGTCTCTTATAACTGGAGGTCACTCAAGCACAATCAAATTCATAAATTTTTCAAATAAAGTTTGATGAAGACAACTTTATATATATCTGTGTTGTATACCTTGAAGAGCTTTTACAACTTTGTACTTGATGACTTTTCATTTAAAATCATTCAGATCCCACCAATTCTGTTCAAAAAATAATATTTAATTTTTATTTATTTGGTTTAAATTCCTAAATAACCTCGGATGAAATGATTATATAAAAGATGTCATTAATGTTCATTTATTTGAGAAATGTTGGATAAAAGTATAAAAATATAAAAAAATGAAAAACCGATCATATGTAGTTTCAGTTGTTCATATTAGGTGACAAGTAGAAGATGAATGCAACAAGATAGAGTCATGGGGCCATGCAATTTGGCATGCTCTCTTGGGCCCAATGCAAAAGCAGGCCATGAGATGTATGAGCATTCCGCTGTTCTGCCCATATATATCCGCTCTCCTGATGTAGATCACAAGTAGCAAATTCCCTGATGATGACCACAGCAAATTCCAAACAGAGATACATAAGACCAAAAACTACTGCCTACGAGACCCTTGTTGGTTTAATATATAGCGATAATACCGTATTACTATTTTGCTTGTACTACGAGTAGTGTGCTAGGTTGCTTCGTGCAGACACCATCCGTCAGGTGTTTTACTCAGGGATTTTGCATCGGCCTGTTTGTAAAATTAAAAAAAAAAGGGTGGAAATTGTTGGGTCGGAATTGTTGCCGCTGACAAATTTGTTCTGGGTGTTGGCTTTTTTGAAGATGGCTCCCTCTCCTCCCGACCCTGCCTCCACCTCCGCCTCCCACCCGCCGCCGCCCTCCACCAGCCCCAGCCCAGTAGACACCCCCATCCCACCCTCCCCGCCCGACGGCCGCGCACTCTCCCCGCCGACGACCGGTCCGGAAGCTGACGGAGCCTGCCCCCGCCGGGCAGCGATGCGCCGACACACCACACGAAGCCCATCGCCGAAGACCGGAAGAAGCAACTGCTCCAGCGTGCTGAGATCCGCCCCACCAGCCACAAGGTATGTCCCCCGGCCGCCACGGTTAGACCAGGCGTCTCCTTCCAGGACCTCCTCCTCCATGATTTCCACTCCACCGTCTCTCCTTTCCTTCTCGGGGTCCGGCTCCCAACTCCGGCGTGCGTCTGGTTCACCCCAGACCGCCCGGTGAAGCTTAACAGCTTCCAGGTGAGCAACACGCTCACCTACTACCTGGCCACCCCTCCTGTCCTCGTCAAAGCTCGCCGCATCTCCACTTTCCTGTTCTCCGCCATGGTCGCGAGCTCCGGCGTCGCCAACCTCCTAGCCGTTAGAGGCCCGTGGGGGTCGTCGTTTTTCAAATTCAACGCCCACGTGGACCGCCATGCAGCTGAGCTGGAGTCAGCCCGGTTGACCGCGCTTGACTCAGCCTCAACTCCAGAGGAGAGTAATGGCGCTGCACCTTCCCCCCACCTGCGCCTTGATGACAGCAGAGATACGGCGTATCTACCGGGCGGCACCACGCTAGTGGAGGGCAGAGGATCAGCCCACGTCGTCATGATCACCCCCTCTCTTCCCCCTCTTCTCCCCCAGCCGCCGTACTGTTGACATTTCTAACGCCACTCAGTGTTAGGTTGTCATCCCCAACATGGCGCCAAAAATGCTGGTACTAAATAATGCAAGCTACTAGAAATAAATATGAAATCCGCAAGCGCCTGAGATAATACCGATGTAGCATTTTAACCGGGAGTAATCCAGGTATCGTTATTTATAATTTTACCACTCGGGAAGGGAATGCACTTGGATAATGAGTGATGAGCAATGCACATGCTATAATGGAGAGCTTAACCTTGTCCGTATCGATCATCTCATACGGGGTAAGTGTCACATAAAATATAGGAATGAATGATAAATGACATAAGATAAATGAGAGCATTTAGCCACATAAAATAATAGTAATAAGCCATCTCAACTTAGCACTCTAAGCTTATAACACTAGCATGGACTAGGACGATCTAGGGTATAATCCTATGTTATTCTAACTATAAAGTCAAAGCATACAATGATTAGTGCAAGAACATCTAGCAATCATGGTGGGAAAAGGTTACATCTATGCATAGTGATATTACCGAGAGAAGACAAGAGACATAGCACGACTTCAATGTAATAGGTTTGTTACGCTAGACCTATACTCGGGAGAAGGGCTACAAAGGACTCAACGGGACTGTCACTCCCGCGATCTACCTCACGATCCGGAATATAGGGTGCAATCGCCTTGAGATAAATACGGTATAGACACCATGCCTACACAATATCTACCACTCACCCATTGGCCTAATGAGCAAGCGCTATACGATCCTATGCATAAACATAATTCTAGTCCAACTATGCTAAACATATAATCAAAGTAAACTAAGAACGATATAATTGAGAACATAATCAAATAGAGCAAAGTCAAGTCTGATGAATATTACAAGAATGTAGAGGGGAATTACCAAGAACTCCGACAGATCCGGACTCCAAGCTAGGCTTGATTCCCTCTAGATCTATTCCTATGTAGCTATGCTACTAAACTATGGAGCTCTAATTGAGATGGTGGCTCTGGCTTCTCTGAATTCGATGAGAGAATGAACTCTTGAATGAATTAGGGTTTCACCCGGGGGGCCGGGGGCTCGAATATATAGCCCCCTAGGATGAACCACAGCCCTCGGATCAAACCGACCTAAATGGACGATAATTATTCATCCTCAAAGGCGGTGGAGGCGGGATCACGAGACTCCACCGATTGGTGGAGATGGGGAGTCGGCCGACTCCCCCGGGTCGGCCGACCGGCCACCCCCGCTGTGGGGCCCAGCCTTCGGGGTCGCCTTACGGAGTCTTCTAGATTATACAATTTTACCCGTTCGGTCTTTATCTCTATGTAATCATGACATGTGGGCCTCCTTTGGTTCTCTTTCTCGATAACCCCCGCGAAATAGACAATCACCAAAACTCGTGGAATTACGTCGGTGTAACCCCTATATCTAACGGTGAACTCAAATTAGTCCTTTCTCTTGCTGCGTTGACGGTATAAAATTGATACTTAACGATCGTCAACAAACTCCCCCAAGCTTACCTTTTGCTCGTCCCTGAGCAAACATAGACTCAGTGATGGATCAGGAGTTGCTGCAATACTTTCACTCCTCACAAGTACACATGCGTTCAAACAAGAACTCTCCTCCGGATTAGAGTAAACTATCCTGACTCAAAACTCACTCATATTACCTTTCACCATGGGGCTTATAATCGTTCACTTGGGTCTTGAGTAGTTGAAAGATAGAACAGTCAATTCAAGCGCCATGTTTCTCGCTCTTTGATCAACTATTATCCCGGAGTTTTTGCAAGGTTTTTGAAATAAAACTCAGAGTTCCTTGTATGAACCTTTCAAGTCTCTCATTTGTGGTATTTCTAGATCCTCTCTAAGGCATGAGTAGTGTATGCCTTCTCTCTTCTCTCAGAATATGTGGTATTTGTGGAACTAAGGCATAGTGAAAAGTGCCTTCTCTCTCTCACCCTACTTTCTAATAGGCTTATGTGGAGCTCATAGGTGGGGAGACACTCAAACTCACTTGCATATATTGCACGGTTAAGACATGGATCCAATAGAAACTAAAATAATAAAGTCATATGTGCATGTGAATGAGGAAGTGGAATGGGTGATAAGATGATAATAGGATGATGGTGATAAGGAAATGATTATGAGGGGTACTCAACTGGTGAACATCTACTTCTACACTTGCTCCTTTGGGGATAACATGACTCCCTTTATTCGGAAACCTTGAAACTTCTTGAATGGAAGGACTTGGCTACTCTTTCTTTTCCTTTCTATCTTCTTTTTTCTCTTTTTTTTTCTTTTTTTGAATAACCAATCCTCTGAAAACGAAACTTTAGCACAGGGAGTGTATAACTTGAAATGATAATGACTGGAGCTTTTTATGTAGGCAATGAAACGGCAATGATTATGTCTAGATGTTCACTCCCAGGATAGGAATAGTACCTTTCTGGATGAAGTGAAATGAATGGCGTATGTATATGTGGATGGATGGATGCGTACTCCCAGTGTAGGAGCAGCATAAGTGCGTATCTCCAAGGTAGAGATAGCACAATATGTGGGGAATGCATACTCCCAGGGTAGGAGCAGCATAAGTGCATATCTCCAGGGTAGAGATAGCACAATATGTGGTGGATATGGATCTATATGTGGGTGGTACTTCGAGGAACGGAAGTAGCACAGAATGAATGTAACATTTATAAAATGGGTGCATGCTTCTGAGGACAGAAGTAGCAGAGATCAATGGATGGAGAGCACATAGTATTAACTTTATCTGCGTGACTAATTCCTTATGGGTCCACAGCATAACCACACTCAATGCATATAAAGACTACACTCAAGCCTACAATATGATCTATATAAACAGATGGGTTTTCCTAATCTAGTAAGCATGAATATATGGCTGTGGTAGGAATTTGAACTCTCATCATAAAGGAACTCATCATGCAGGAATTTAATATTTTCACAGATAAATTCTCCGAACTCTAGTATCTCTAGGAGCAAGATGGACAAAGCAGCTCAAAACCTTCCCATATCATACCCGTCAACCACCTAGACTTAGATCAAGTGTTCGCTACCCACAAGTTTCAGGTTGAGCAAATCTCAAATCTAAACAGTTGTGTCCAAAACTCGGGAGAGTGCAAGGTTGAAAACTAGGTACTTGAAAGGAACTACGGCGAGCAACTATTCATCATCTCCATGTAGAGTTTATTCTAGGGGATAACTTTTAAAGACAGATTGCAAGAGCTCTCCAAAAGTAGTAAAGATAAATAAGGAAATCTTTCTGGGTTTCTATAGTTATGCATCTTTTTTAGTTGTTTTAACAAAGCACACTCTAATAAGGCAGAAACAGATAAGTTGGAAACACTTAGCTTGGTACACGGGGGATGCTCTCCCCCAAGCTGGATGTTGACATAGTCTGCTGATGTTGCTGACAGGCACTGAAGACGTTCTAGTCCTCCAGGAGTGTTGTAGATAGTTGCTGTTGGAGACAGCGTTCAATTGTTGCGAGCAGCACTCCGACAGGGGACTAGATGTCCTTCGCTTGTTAGCTCTTCTTGATCCTTGATGTTCCAGTGAAGCTCAAATAGACAACAAAGCTTGTGGAACCGATTAAGCATTAGTGATAAAACCTCTAGGCCTTGGTTGTCTAGAACTTTCTTAACTTAGACTTGTTCTAACAGGATCACAAGAAATATTTTTATCTTTTTATTATTTAAGGAATGCGAGACGGGGAAATAAATATGCGAGAAATTATTTTTGTGCCACCACAAGTGAATGACTATTCACATGGGGCTTGATGATTTTCTCGGATGCAAATGCACAACATCTTTATTTTCTTTTCTAATGCAAAGATAAAAGAGTAAAGATGCAACTAAGATGCAAATAGGAAAATAAATATGCTAAGGTAAAAATACAATGCTGAAAAGTAATGCTGATAAATACCAAGTTACCTCTTGGCGCGGCGTTCGGTGGTTTTAAGTCCTCCGAACAGGACTTGTCATGTTCGCTCATTTTTCAACGGGCGCATTGGCTGGCGCCTCGGATGATGTCGTCTTGTGTGTAGGAATTGTTCGATTTTACATTTACTTTCCACACCTTCTTTGTTGGAGAAGATGACCTTGAGGAGGAAGTTTCTTGGGGCACTTGGTTTTCTTCGGTAGCACCTCTTCGGGTTCTTCTACAATGTTCTTCTCTTCTCGGGTATCGATCTTCATATCTAGACACTTCTCCCTCATAGTCACCCATCCATCTCGTAGTGATGTTCTTCTTGTTACGCGACGGGTACGCTGCCTTCTCCTTGCTCTGTTCTTCTTGGGCTCTTCGGTGATTATATAATTATTGTTGAAGTAGCGGCGTACCTTCTCGCAGGAAAGTGGAAATGGATCTCTCCCCGTCCCAATATAGATGATAGCTCGGTGGTGTTCGGGAATGGTCTTCCTAGGATGATTGGAGGATCGTAGTCATCTCCCATGTCAATGACTAGGAAGTCTGTAGGGACATAGTGATCATCTATCGGATGAGAACATCCTTCACTTCTCCTTCGACGAAGCGGAATGTCGATTCCATCTGCGCATTTGCGCATAGGTAGGCTCCAAAGGCATAGTGCCATATAGATAATCATAGGTTACCTTGGCCATGATGTTGACGCCTTGCGATCCGGTGTCACGCATGCTTTATTGAAAGAGCTTCGTTGATGGAGCATTGGATGGTTGGGACACCTGGGTCATCCTTCTTGATTAGACGTGGGGATCTGAGTAAGTGGTCATGCTCCTTATGGACTGCAGTGACCATCCTCACTGTCTCCGTCTTCTTGGTCTTCTTATTCTTATTCTTGCTCTTCTTAGCTGGATTCTTCTTCTTCTCACCGTTCTGTGATGAGGGTGTCTTTGGGAACTGCAAGCACTCGTTCTTGAAGAAGAAGGTTTCTCGCTTGCCCTTGATGTTGAAGATGATCTTGGCGGTGTTGGCATATATGATGGCTCCAGCGTGTTCAAGAATGGTCGTCCCAAAATAACGGGGACCTTTCATCACCGCCTGTATCCACTACCACGAAGTCTCTGCTGGAACATACGAGTTGCCTACTCGTACACATATATCTTCTAGTACTCCCAAAGGGACACGGAGTGACCCGATCTCGCAAGCCGTAAGCACATAGTTGTGTATGCTAAGGGGCATCCGAATAGCTTCTCATATATCACTCTTGGCATGATGTTGATGCTTGCACCGAAGTCACAGATTGCCTCATTGAAGTTAGTACTTCCAATGGAGATCGGAATGACTTGGTCTCCCGGATCGCCCTTCTTGATTGGCGAGTTGAGTCAATCCATGACCCCTTCGATGGATCACTCCGGCTATCTTCTACATTGAATATATCAACAAGATTTGCGGTTTTGAGCTCTTCGGGTTGTCCCGCCGCCTTACCTTGACCGAGCAGAGGGAGCAAGGTTAACAAGCCGTTTGTACACGTGACTCAAGTATCTTGTTGAAGCTGAGCTAACTCTTGATGGCATTGGAAAAGCCATCCATTCTGTTGCCGAGTGTCTCTAGGACCTTGTCATTTGATGTCGGCTTCTTGGACAGATTGTCCATTATCTTGCCTTGGTTCGGCACTAACTCTCTCAAAGGCGGCCGGTTGTAATTATTGTAGGAGGAGTTGTTACCTTGATAATTGCCGAATAATTGCACGAGTAGTTAGGCCTCTCGTTGATTCCAACCTTGATTCTGCGAGGACGATAGTAATTATTATTGTTGTTGTTGTTGAGGTAGTTCACGTCCTCTTTCGGCTACGGGCGGTTAGCACTGTGTGCCCGGTCTCTCCACACTCTTCACATGTCATGCGAGCATCATGTATATGCATGACTTCTTTCTTCTCGTGGCTCTCTCATCGAGCCTCTTCATTAACAAATCCATTTTGGCGGACGGCATGTCTACCTCTTTCACTGGTGCATTCCTCCACCTCTCTTGCGGGTCGAGTTCTTTCTTCACTCCAACCTTGGTTGGATGCCATCTTCTCCACAAGAGCCGTGGCTTGAGGAATAGTGAGTGATAAGAATGCACCTCCGGCAACGGCATCCATCGTCTCACGTGTGCTGTTGCTAAGCCCATGGTAGAATGTCCGCATAAGCGGCCAATTCTCCATGCCATGATGAGGACACTCGAGGATGTAATCTTGAAAGCGCTCCCAAGCTTCGGGACAGTCTCATCATGGTGTTGCTTTGAAAGCTTGATATCTTCCCACGAAGAGCATTTGTCTTGCCCATGGGGAAGAACTTCGCCAAGAAATTGGTGGAACATAGTGCCCACGTAGTATTCTTCCCCTTATTGGCGTAGAACCACGCTTCGCTCTCCCCAAGAGTGAGAATGGGAAGAGGCGAAGTAGTATAGCATCTCTCGGGGACATCCTTGATAGTGAATGTGCTACAAATCTCCGAAAGTGTTGGAGATGAGCACTAGCATCTTCATGGGCCTTCCCACGAACCGGCTTGCTTGCACCATGTTGATTAGCGCAGCTTGAGCTCAAAAGCTCCTTCGATGTCCGCAGCTGGTCCAAGTACGAATGTTGTCCGTAGTTGGAGCCGAGAACTCGCGGAGTGACTTGTTCGCCATGGCTTCAAACGCTGGTGTCAAGTCTCGCACGAAAGGTTGACTTTACGCCGACAAACTTCCAAGTTGAGTTGATGATGATGATGATTGATTGGTCTTCTTCAACTTGCTTCTGGCCTTCCTGAATAAAGCTTCTGGATTGTCAATATAATTATCAGGAAGAATTGTCTTTTTCATACATTACCCTGCATAAGATATAAAATAGACGAAAGACAAGGGTAAGGCTGTATGAGTAGAGAATGGTGACAGTGCTCAATCTCATTATGTAGTGCAATGCTGCTCATTATCCATTGGCTTTCAACCTTCCCCGGCAACGGCGCCAAAAATGCTTGTTGACATTTCTAACGCAATCACCAAAAGATAGAATAGAAGTCTATCCCCGGCAACGGCGCCAAAAATGCTTGTTGACATTTCTAACGCCACTCGGTGTTAGGTTGTCATCCCCAACATGGCGCCAAAAATGCTGGTACTAAATAATGCAACTTGCTACTAGAAATAAATATGGGATCCGCAAGCGCACGAGATAATACCGATGTAGCATTTTAACCAGGAGTAATCCAGGTATCGTTATTTATAATTTTACCACTTTGGGAAGGGAATGCACTTGGATAATGAGTGATGAGCAATGCACATGCTATAATGGAGAGCTTAACCTTGTCTATCGATCATCTCATACGGGGTAAGTGTCACATAAAATATAGGAATGAATGATAAATGACATAAGATAAATGAGAGCATTTAGCCACATAAAATAATAGTAATAAGCCATCTCAACTTAGCACTCTAAGCTTATAACACTAGCATGGACTAGGACGATCTAGGGTATAATCCTATGTTATTCTAACTATAAAGTCAAAGCATACAATGATTAGTGCAAGAACATCTAGCAATCATGGCGGGAAAAGGTTACATCTATGCATAGTGATATTACCGAGAAGACAAGAGACATAGCACCGACTTCAATGTAATAGGTTTGTTACGCTAGACCTATACCCTAAGAAGGGCTACAAAGGACTCAACAGACTGTCACTCCCGCGATCTACCTCACGATCCGGAATATAGGGTGCAATCGCGAGATAAATACGGTATAGACACCATGCCTACACAATATCTATCACTCACCCATTGGCCTAATGAGCAAGCGCTATACGATCCTATGCATAAACATAATTCTAGTCCAACTATGCTAAACATATAATCAAAGTAAACTAAGAACGATATAATTGAGAACATAATCAAATAGAGCAAAGTCAAGTCGATATAATAGAATAGAATAAAGTACTACTCATAGTATCACGAACAATGATGAATATTACAAGAATGTAGAGGGGAATTACCAAGAACTCCGACAGATCCGGACTCCAAGCTAGGCTTGATTCCCTCTAGATCTATTCCTATGTAGCTATGCTACTAAACTATGGAGCTCTAATTGAGATGGTGGCTCGCTTCTCTCGAATTCGATGAGAGAATGAACTCTTGAATGAATTAGGGTTTCACCCGGGGGCCGGGGGCTCAATATATAGCCCCTAGGATGAACCACAGCCCTCGGATCAAACCAACCTAAATGGACGATAATTATTCATCCTCAAAGGCGGTGGAGGCGGGATCCACGAGACTCCACCCGATTGGTGGAGATGGGGAGTCGGCCGACTCCCCGGGTCGGCCGACCGGCCACCCCGCCGGTGGGGCCCACCTTCGGGGGTCGCCTTCGGAGTCTTCTAGATTATACAATTTTACCCGTTCGGTCTTTATCTCTATGTAATCATGACATGTGGGCCTCCTTTGGTTCTCTTTCGATAACCCCCCGCAAAATAGACAATCACCAAAACTCGTGGAATTCATCGGTGTAACCCCTATATCTAACGGGTGAACTCAAATTAGTCCTTTCTCTTGCTGCGTTGACGGTATAAAATTGATACTTAACGATCGTCAACACGTACGTCACCACGCCGCCCCGAGGTGACCTTGAGCCCAGCGCTGCCGTTAATACTCCGGCCTCCTCCACCTCCCTCCACTTAATCGCGGCTGATGGCGATGTGATCGGCACCCAGAGCTCATCATGCCCCTCCTTTAACCCCGCTCATAATCGCCCTGTCACCGCTGCCCCGAGCGACGCAGGCGGCGATGTGATCGGCATCTCGCCAGCTCCTCCGCACTGCACTCCTCCGACGGGCGCCGGCGTCAGCAAGATCGGGATAGATATGCCACGTTTGACCACTACCTCCCTCGGTCCTGGCGCCAAAACCTTCAAGGAGGCTTTCCTAACTCCGGTCGCTGGCATCCCCTTTAAAACCCCCCGCTCGCCTCCTCCTCCATTCATCCCTCACCCGTCTTCTTGCCTCCGTTGCTTCGGCCGAGATCACCTCATCAAGGATTGTAGAGAGCCGCTGCGCTGCCGCCGCTGTGGTGTCATCGGCCACATGGCGTCGCTCTGCCGCTCTGCTTCCTGGCCTCCGCGCCCGGCCACGCCGTACCCCGCCCGCCCCACCACCTCCCTCTTTGAGTTCCCGGTGATCCCATACGCCTCGCCCAGCGCCACGCCCTCCATCGCCTCCTCCGGCGGTGCCTCGGCGAGCCGCATTACTGTCCCCTCCTCGCGCTCAGTGCTGGACCTTGCGTCGGCTCCGGCCGACGACGCACCGCGCAATGAGTACGAGCAGGCGGCCCCCGTTGCCGCCCCCCGGCAGCTGTCGCCAGCATCGGAGGAGGAGCCCACCGAGGTGTATGTTGACACATCTAACACCACTCACGCTAAGTTGTCATCCCTAGCATGGCGCCGAAGTGTTGGTATAGAAACTGCTCCTCTAATCAAGAAAAAATATGGGATCCGCAAAGCGAACGGATAATACACCATCGTAGCATTTTACCGGGAAGTATTCCGGGTATCGTTATTTATATTTAGCTCAAAGGAAAGAACTACGGACTTAAACTATGAGATGAACTTGCTAAACACGACTACTTATGAGTGATTGATTACACAAATCACATACTTTGGCGAGAGGGGTAAACCATGATAAATAAGGGAATATAAAGTAATAAGCTCGGGGTATAAATCACACGAGAGATTAGATATAGACTACTCACAAAGGTAGGTTGACATCTCGATTAGTGCAAGAAATATAAATCCTATGTAGGTTCTAATCTACTAAGTCATTCATCTACTCCAACTCTACACTATCATATACAACACAAAAGACTTTTCATCTATGTATAAGGATCATTGCTATAACAAGCCAAGACATAGCAGGACTTACTACGCAACTTTGGTTCGCTAGACCTACCAACGGGGATGGAATACAAAGGACTCAACGGAACTGTCACTTCCGCGATCTACCACACGACCCGGCCAATAGGGTGCATTTGCGGTAAACGGCATCTAAGCACCATGCTTACATGAAATCTACCACCTAACCCCCCTGGAAGAGAGCTAAGCGCTTTGCAAACATATACATAAACTTATTACCAATCATAACCATATCAAATGTAGAACTAGAATAAACTAGGAACATAATAAATAGAAACATAATGATATTTAGAATAAAGTCACAAGAATAGATACAAGATAATACCAATTCTGATGATGAAGATCCGGAATTCCGAGCACAAGCGCCCGATTCTTCCTCTTTTAGACTAAACCTATGTAGAACTTGAAGATCTAGAGTAACTATTCTAATTCTCTGGTGGAGATCTCTCTCTAAACCCTAGCTTTGCTGATGGCTACATCTGAATAATGAATTCTTGAATGAATTCTCTCTGAGCCAGGGGCCAGGGGCTCTGAATATATAGCCCCCTAAGATGCACCACAGCCATCGGATCAAACCGACCTAAACGGACGATAATTATTCATCCTCAAAGGCGGTGGAGGCAGGATCCGCGAGCCTCCACCTGATTGGTGGAGGTGGCCAGTCGGCCGACCCAAGAAGGGAGTCGGCCGACCCACCACCCCCGCCGGTGTGGGTCCCCGCTTCCGTGGTTTGCCTTCTCGGAGTCTTCTAGAATATACAATTTTACCCGTTCGGTCTTTCTCTCTATGTAATCATGACATGTGGGCCTCCTTGGATGTTTTCCGATAATCCCCGCGAAAACACATATTCACCAAAACTTGTGGAATCTGTCGGTTTAAACCCTAAGTCTATGATGGTGAACAGATTATACCCCTCTTTCTCTCTCCGATTGACATATAAAATTGATCATTAACAACCGTCAACAAACTCCCCCAAGCTTACCCTTTGCTCGTCCCCGAGCAAATAGCTACGTAAAATGGATCGGGAGTTGCTTTGCAATGCTTTCATGCTTAACAAACACACATGCTCTAAACAAGAATTCATCCCGAGACTAGAGTGAACTATCATAACTCCCAAACTTACTCATGTTTCTTTCAACCATGGGGCTTTTACCCGCACTTGGGTCTTGAGTAGTTGAAAGACAGAACAATTAAGTCAAGCACTTTGTTGTCTCATGCTCTTGTTGTTCCACCTCTCGTTCGGAGTTTTTACAAGATTTTCAATAAAACTCGAGTTCCTTAATACAACCCTTTCAAGTCTCTCAATATGTGGTATTTTTGGATCCTCTCTAAGGCATTGAAAGGAGATATGCCTTCTCTCTTACTCTCAGAATATGTAGTATTTGTGGTTCAAGGCATTTATAGATGAGCCTTCACTCTCTCTCTCTCTCACCCTACTCTAATAAAGGTTTATGTGGAGCTTATAGGTGTGGAGAACTAATGCATTGGCATGATCGAACCATGGATCCGAAGGAACTCAACATACAACCAATCGGTGTGTGCATGTGTGGTTTTATATGTGGATGATATATATAAAATAGAGAGAAATATTTGTGGGAGGAGAAGGGGTGCACAAAGGAATTATCAATGCTCCTTTATTTGAATGAAACTTGGAACTACTTCAACACTTGAATCTTCTTGGAACTTGAACTTGGAAACTTGACAAAGACTGGGCTCATAAATCTTTCTTTCTTTTTTCTTTTCTCTCTCTTTTTTTTTTACAATTCTTGCAGCCCAAAAAAGGAATGAAATACTTCTTGAATGGAACACTTCTCAATCTTGACAACTTCACATCGGGGATAACAAATGATACTTGGAGCATTGATTTGGATAAGTGGCTAGCAAATGAACAGGGGAATATTTTTGGGTGTTCACTCTCAGTGTAAGAGTAGAACAATTTCAATGGATAATAATAAGCTTTTTGTGGTGCGTACTTCCAGGGTAGAAGTAGCAGGGGTGCATGTGAGTGTGTGAAACCAAGATTTAGCTGTATGATGAGTTCGTAAGGATACAACACAGCCGACAGCACGAGCCCTAATAAATGAGGAGGCTTCCTATTCTAATGATCAAGTTTGGCCAGTGGTAGGAATTTTAACTCTCGTTATATAAGGAACTCATCATGAATCATTTATAATTTTCACAAACAAATCTTCGGAATTTAGTGGCACTTTGGAACACAATGAACAAGAAATTTCGGACTATTATCATATCATGCCCGTCAACTACCTAGACTTAGTTTAAGCATATGCTCCCACAGGTTTCAGGTGTAGAGTAAATCCAGTTGTCAAACAGTATATCCAAATCTTGGGAGAACTCAAATTTAAAGCATGAATCATTTCCAAAGAATTAGAGCAGAGCAACTATTCATCATTTCCATCATGCAATCCTCAAGTCTACATATTTTTATTTATAGCAAACTGAATTGAAAACAAACTTGCACACTCTTTTTATTTGGTTTTCATCTTAAGGCAAACTTGAAATATAACAAACACACTTAAAGAAAGCAAACTAAACAAACTTCTTGAAACAAAAGCAAGCAAATTTTTATTGGATTTTCTAGTTTTTTTTTTTTTTTTTTTTTCAATGCATAAAACAAACCAAAGAAAAATAAACAAACTGAAAACAAACAAACTGAAACAAAAGGAAAGGAATACTTATCTTGATAATGGGGGTCCTCCCCAAGCTAGCCTTGCGGCGGTGGCGGTGGATAGTGGATGTGCAACGGTCCACCAAGCCATGCGGCATGGAAGCGGCTTCTTCCGGCTCTCTTGAATGGTGCCCGGTGTGCCGGGTGGTGTTCAGTTCCACCGGAATCGGTCATTCCACCTCCGATCATGGCGATTCGAGTGGCGGTGGTGTTGTGGCCGGAAGGCTACTTGTTCATCATAGTGCTTCTTTGGGTGAAAATGAAACTGGTGGCATCGGAGTGGCGACGTGGCTCAAAGTCATGGTGGGGTTCTTCTTCTTCATCGGTGGTACCAAAGGGGTCATAAGAGTATCTTGGCGGCCGTGAGGGTCCCGGGCTCGGATGGTCCCGGCTCGATGTTCCCCGGGGTGTTGTATGGTGGGTAGTAACCATAGAATGGTTGATGTGGTTGGTGTGTGGTGGGTACACCCATGAGTTTAGTGAGTGGTGCTGAGGTACATTCCACTCATTGAAACCGGCATGTGCTTGGTTCTTCTCGGGCGGTCTCGGCACCACGCCAAACTGGTTCACGATTTCCTGTCACCCTCTCCGAGCGAACTCTTCGAGGTGCTCTCTCATTCACTGGTTCTGCCTGTCGCTAGCAGAAGTGTTGGATCGATGACTGGCGTATGGATGAAACGCTTGTTCTTGAGCTTCTTGTATACATCCTTCGCCTGGGTAGTTCTCAGGGCGAGGTCAGCTGTTCTCATGAGGATTCTCTGAGATGCTGGTGGTGGTGCAGGTGCTGCTACAAGTGCTTCTGGTGCTTCTGGTGGTGGGTCGACACTCATGTCGGAACCAGCCACCGAGCTTTGGCGAGAAGCACTTCTTGTCCTGATGTTCCGGACAGCTCCAACGAGTCCCTTCATAGCACTCTTCATTCTGCAAGTTGCTCAAAAGAAACAAAAACAAACACTAGTGGAGAGAAGGATTAGCACAAGGTTAGTGGTTAGCCGTCCGTAGTCGGTGGTCCGAGGTTAGTCGTTCTTCATGACAAAAGCTCTAAACTTCAGGTCTTGATTTTGACAGAACCTCCCTAGATTTTAGATTTTCTTTATCCTATTTGGACAGCATCTCCACTAATTTTGTGATCATCTACTCAGCACTATCCCTTCCCTTCACTTGCTACTAAATTCTTGCTCACTCTCTCACTTTTTCTCTCTTCCTACTCTTCTCCTCTTCTCTCTAACTCTCTCCAGGAAACACGAAGTCGAGAGCAGAAGGTTTGGCTAAAATTCTGGAGTGTGGGTGGTGTAAGGAAACCATGGGAGGAGGCCTATTTATAGAGGAGGAAGGGGGAGTCGGCCGACTCAATGGTGGGGTCGGCCGACCCACCATATTGGCCAATGTGGCTGCCACTTCACATGCTATTGCGTGATCTTTCCTCCATCCGAAATTTTGGTCGGTTGAGTGGTTTTGGCGGTGGAAAAGAGAGGATAGTGGAGGTGAGTGGAAGTGGATGAAATTATGTAATTTGATGTATGTGAGGTGTAGTCTATGACATGTGGGACCCATGGTGAGGGACCCACCAAGCACTAAATGCCATGATAAAAATTATAAACAATGCAGGAATTTAAATGAAGGTAAACTAATTTAAATGCATGAAATGATAAGTTTTTGTGCCACCACGATAAAATATTTTCGACGGGTTGTCACACACCGTAAAATTATTTATATGGGGCATAGAATTTTATAATGCAATGCTAGAAATAAATATGCCTAAGAAAATTATAAGAGATGCAATTTAAAATGTGGATAAATACCGAGTTACCTTCCGGCGAGGATTCGGATTTTTAAAGTCCTCCGAATTGGACCTTTAAAAATTTTTATTCCGCTGATGATCCCAGAGATGCTTCCTCTGTCTCTGGTGGTTGTACTGTCTGATCTTCTTCCATCATCTTCGCGGATTTGTTGAGCTCTTGTTTTGACTTGAATGCGAATTGCTCTTCTTGCCCATTTATAGTGAACTTGATTTCTCCTTTCCTGACATCAATGTGTGCATTGGCGGTGCTTAAGAAGGGTCTTCCAAGTATAAGTGACACCTTTGAGTCTGGATGCATATCCAAGTACTACAAAGTCTACGGCACGAAGAACTCTCTTATCTTGACGGATGTTTTCAGCAATGCCCAACGGATAACGAACCGATTGGTCGGCTAGTTGTAGACACATTGATGTTGGCTCAAGTGCGGTGTGGTTGAGCTTGTAGTAGGCTATGCGGGCATCACACCGACACTTGCTCCAAGATCACGAGTGCGTTATTGAAATGTTGATCTCCAATTGTGCAACGATAGTGGGACATCCTGGATCTTTCTTCTTTTCGGTAGTTGGTTGAGGATGGCCGCACTACATTCTTCGGTTAGCTTGATTACTTCATTGGATGGCGGTGGTCTCTTCTTGTTAAGAATATCTCTTATGTACTTGGCATAAGTGGGGACCTGTATAGCATCCAGCAGAGGTATATTGACATATAACTTTTGAATTACCTCCACGAACTTACCAAACTGCTCATCTGTCTGTTGTGGTCCTCTCTTCCTCCTAGGGAATGGTAGGTAATTTGTATCTCGAAATTGTTGTCTTGCTTCCTGATCTTGTACTGGCTTCTGCACTGATTCTTGTGGTAATACTTCTAGCTCAGGTTGGAAGTCTTCTTCTTCTGCCACTGGTGGTAGCATGGTTGGCCTTTTTGCTCCTTTTGGATAGGGAGGATCTCTGGTGGAACTCCCTCTTCTTGTAGTAATAGATCTCACCTACTTAGGGTTAGTGGCAACAGGCAAAGCAATGGCCAATTTTGCTAACCTTTCTTCTATCTTTTTATTGAACTCTAGTTGATCATTAATGGCAGAGGAGAAACTATCCATTTTAATACTTAAGTTTTCCAAGATTTTGTTATTAGCGGCAAACCTATCCTCCATAGATGAGTTGATCTTGGACTTTGTAGAACCAACTCTCTTAAAGTAGGTTGCTTTGCATAATTACCCGACTGATTACCTTGATTAATGGATGGTTGCACCCAATGCGGAACCTTTCTCACGATGGGACTTGAATTCTCGCTTATATGTTGCTTCAATTGCTCTTTGATCTTCCTTGTACTTGGCCCTCGGTCAAGCCAATGGAGTAAGGTATCCATCTTGGTTGATAATGCATTCACTTCTTCTATTGCTTCTTCACTCGGTGACAATCTTGAATATTATCTTGGGACCGCTTTGATTATCTCGCTATCTTCTCCATGAGTCTTTTAGCTCTCCCAAGAGTGAGTGATAAAAATGATCCTTCAAAGAGTTGCATCTAGGTGCTCACGCATCTTCGGAGTTAATCCGTGATAGAAACCTTGCATGAGTAACCATTCTTCCATTCCATGATGGGGACAATCTTGAATGTATCCTTGCAAACGCTCCCATGCTTCGACATGGTCTCCGTCTTCTTGTTGGAAATTGGTAATCTTTCCTCTTAAGGCATTGGTTTTGCCTATTGGGAAGAATTTTGCTAGAAAGGCCTTGGAACACTTCGCCCATGTATTGATATCTTCTTTATTTGCATAGAACCACCGCCGCTCTTCCCACTAGTGAGAATGGAAAGAGGCGAAGAAGTATCGTGTCTTCTTTAACTCCATCTATGGCGATGGTGTTTCCAATCTCCATGAAGTCCCGTAGATGTATACTTGCACCATGTTGATGAGACTTGGCTTGATCTCAAACTCCATATTATTGTGTATTCTTTGGACCGGTGCGGATGTTCTCTATTGTTGGAGCGAGAGAACTCCAAGAAGGTCTTCTCGGCCATCTTGATTGGTGACGAGCTTCCTTCTTGATTGAACCGACTCGATGATCGAGAGTTTTGAATGAATCGATTCAATCCTGCTAATACCCTGTATAAAATATAGACAAAGAAAAACAACGGGGTGAACTGCCAAAGTAGAGGTGACTAGTGACAATCACTCATTTTCTAAGTATCTCGCTTAAGCAATTTTTCTCTAAAAGTTTATTCCGTTCCCCGGCAACGGCGCCAAAATGCTTGTTGACACATCTAACACAACTCACGCTAAGTTGTCATCCCTAGCATGGCGCCGAAGTGTTGGTATAGAAACTGCTCCTCTAATCAAGAAAAAATATGGGATCCGCAAGCGAACGAGATAATACACCATCGTAGCATTTTACCGGGAAGTATTCCAGGTATCGTTATTTATATTTAGCTCAAAGGAAAGAACTACGGACTTAAACTATGAGATGAACTTGCTAAACACGACTACTTATGAGTGATTGATTACACAAATCACATACTTTGCGCAGGGGTAAACCATGATAAATAAGGGAATATAAAGTAATAAGCTCGGGGTATAAATCACACGAGATTAGATATAGACTACTCACAAAGGTAGGTTGACATCGATTAGTGCAAGAAATATAAATCCTATGTAGGTTCTAATCTACTAAGTCATTCATCTACTCCAACTCTACACTATCATATACAGCACAAAAGACTTTTCATCTATGTATAAGGATCATTGCTATAACAAGCCAAGACATAGCGGGACTTACTACGCAACTTTGGTTCTGCTAGACCTACCAACGGGGATGGAATACAAAGGACTCAACGGAACTGTCACTTCCGCGATCTACCACACGACCCGGCCAATAGGGTGCATTTGCGGGTAAACGGCATCTAAGCACCATGCTTACATGAAATCTACCACCTAACCCCCCGGGAAGAGAGCTAAGCGCTTTGCAAACATATACATAAACTTATTACCAATCATAACCATATCAAATGTAGAACTAGAATAAACTAGGAACATAATAAATAGAAACATAATGATATTTAGAATAAAGTCACAAGAATAGATACAAGATAATACCAATTCTGATGATGAAGATCCGGAATTCCGAGCACAAGCGCCCGATTCTTCCTCTATCTAGTCTAAACCTATGTAGAACTTGAAGATCTAGAGTAACTATTCTAATTCTCTCGGTGGAGATCTCTCTCTAAACCCTAGCTTTGCTGATGGCTACCTCTCGAATAATGAATTCTTGAATGAATTCTCTCGAGCCGGGGGCCGGGGCTCGAATATATAGCCCCCTAAGATGCACCACGCCATCGGATCAAACCGACCTAAACGGACGATAATTATTCATCCTCAAAGGCGGTGGAGGCGGGATCCGCGAGCCTCCACCGATTGGTGGAGGTGGCCGGTCGGCCGACCCAAGAAGGAGTCGGCCGACCCACCACCCTACCAGTGGGTCCCCGCTTCCGTGGTTTGCCTTCTCGGAGTCTTCTAGAATATACAATTTTACCCGTTCGGTCTTTCTCTCTATGTAATCATGACATGTGGGCCTCCTTGGATGTTTTCCTGATAATCCCCTTCGAAAACACATATTCACCAAAACTTGTGGAATCTGTCAGTTTAAACCCTAAGTCTATGATGGTGAACAGATTATACCCCTCTTTCTCTCTCTGATTGACATATAAAATTGATCATTAACAACCGTCAACAGTGTACGACAAGTACACGCTCGGCACCACCGGCGATGAGACGGGGGAGGAGGTCGACTCGGACGGCTCGCCGTTCCAGGCCGCGCCGTCCGACTCCAATGATGACAACGAGGAGGAGCCCCTCCGGATGCCGGAGGGGGACATGGGGCGCATCAAGGTCACCGCCTATGCCTTCATTGGCAACGGCGGCCCGGTCGACGAGGCTGCCACCTTCATCCGAGCTGTCCTCCTCGCTGTTGCCCCCCATCTCCGCTGCCGTCTCATCCCCGCCGCAGTCGGGGCCATGATGCTCAAGTTTGACTCGGAGGCGGCGCGGGATACGGTGGTGGCGCTCTCCCCCATCCCCCATCTTGGCGGCTCCCTGGAGCTGATCAAAGGGGAGAAGGCGCCAAACCGGCGCGTGGTGGAGAAGCGCTGCCTGGTGGCGGTGGCGGCCAAGGGGTTCCCGGGAGAGCACTGGACGCCGCTCGGCATCCACGCGGGCTTCCGTCGGATCGGAGACGTTGTCGAGATTGACCCGGAGTGTCTCTTCGACGACGACTACACCTATCTTCGGGTCGTCATCGCGCGTTCCAAGCCTGACGGGGTCAGGACCATGGAGACGGTGGAGAACCACGGGGAAGGCCTCCCGCGGGCGCGCGGTGTCATACCCAAATTTCGAAGGAACAAATTTGGATATATTAAACCTTATGTGCGCCCCGGATCGGTGACTCACATAAGTGACAAATTGTGGGAATGTATCATCACAATGCTTATTACATAATCAAATAGTATCGAATACAAATTATAAAACTTATTACAGCGGAATCTATGATAATCTCTCAACGGGAAGCTCCAAGAACGGGTACGTCGACTGGTTGACCACAAGTCTAGTACTCCCGGCGGTAATCCTCGGTGTAGTCTTGATCTGGTGTGGGTGGGAAAAACAAGGGTGAGTACGGACGTACTCAACAAGTATAGAAAGTAGTATAATTTCCATAACACATGATCAGGTTTACTTATATAATGAATAGTATATAAAGATTTAATGTGAAACATCTATTCCCTCAGTTTTTCGGGCCGCCCTGTCCGTGGGCACGGACAATATATCGATTTAAACTCTGCGCAGAGGTGTACCCTTTCCCTGTGAGTCGTGATTTACCCTTTCTCCCGAGGTAGCTAGCCTCTTGACCCTCTTCCAAGGAAGGCCGGCAGGGTTCACTATGAAGCCGTTCAAAGGCTTGTCTAACAAGTTAGGGCCGCTAAGGTGTTTTTGCCTGCGAATGTAGGACTCCCCTTCTCGATGGCACAATGACGCGCAGCCTATACACATAAAGACAGGGGCTCGCACTACACCCAACTTGGACACACCCTTGCGCCCTTTCGGGGAACCTCTAACAAGCTAGAAAAGTTACTCATACGAGCTAAAGCCGAGCCATATAGCCCTCACACGACGGCACGATGAATCCCAGCTTTTGCCAAAGGTTAACATTCCTCATTTAATATTTATATCACATTCCTTAAATAAGCTCATGATTATGGTCATAGAAAATAAGACTCAAACTATACTTGCCTTGATTATCAAACTCCTCTTGGCACGGCTGATCTTCAAAGTACTGCTCCTGATCACCGGCGTACTGCTCACCGTCTAGACTCGATAATAAATCAACATACAGGCATCCGCAGTAATCATACACGAAGAAAACAAATTTACAATTAGAACAGTACACCAATAGTGAGAAAACAAATAGAAGTTATAAAATTGATCTACGCGTTCCTACGATCACACGGACGTAAAAATCACTGAAAACGGAGCTATGACGAATAAATTATGGATTTATTAAGGTTTCCTATAATAAAATAATATATTAATTATAAGCTCGAAATTTAAAAAGTTCCAAACAGTAGTAGCAGTGACACTAAAATGTGGCTTACGATATTACGGATCTAACGAAGTTTGAATGGCTCGAATCGGAGTTAAAATGACGATTTTATGAGCCCGTAAGTAACTGAAAAATCTATCAAATTGAATGAACCAGAAATCCACGTGCTGAAGTGCATGGTGCTCATGTCGTATTTAGAGGTGTATTCTTGGATTTATTTTCATGAAAGAAAACGGCCATAAATCAATGGCATGTCATCATGATGACATCCTTGTGTCATCAAACTAAGAAGCTAGCAAGATTACAAGGCACCGCATGCACGGCGGTGTTGCGTGCTCATGCTTTGCTTGCGTGCGGCTTGCCGGCGTGGGGCATTTCGCGTGTGTGCGTGCACTGCAGCCTGCTCGATGATAAGTGGAGGCGCTAGAGGGGTGCTGGTGCACAGCGGCGCTAGGGCACTGCGACGCCATGGCCGGCAGCACAATGATCTCGAATGCCTGTGAGGCTGGGTCTCGATCTATGGGGCATGAATGACGACACGAGATATGATACGCTAGAACCAGGAGCTCACCGCAGGTTCGGATGATGGCGATCTGGGGAACTCCGGCAAGCACGGACCCTTCACGAAGACCACGAACCTCTCACCGTGGAGATAATTGGCAACGATGGCGCCTACGGGAGATGCCAGAGAGCAGGAGGGATCGGTGAGGCGAAAGGCGGAGTACGGGGGAAGGCCGAGAGTTCGGACCGAGCTCTAGCAATGGCTGCGGTGGCGGCGATTTGCGGTGCTGGAGTGTGGAAGAAAGAGTGTGGGGCCTTTGGATGGTGGAGTCGCGTGTGCTTTGAAGAACAAAACTGACGCGAGTGGTGGAGACCGCTCGATCGGTTGTGAGCAGTGAACGGCGGGTCGAGGTTTGAACGGGTCCGTACTAGGAGTGGAGCTGGGCGCCTGCATGCGAGCGGTTCATGTTGGCTTGGTCATCGGTCGCTGCTGCAATGCGGCAAAGGTGAGCCAGGATGACCGGTGGTGCCTCTCACAAATGCATGCAGCTTTCACTTGGCCAAAATGACGTGCATGCTACAAATATGAATCTCCTATTCTTATCTCCTCTAACAATCATTAGCTGCCATAGGACCCATGCTATAATTAGCCAAGGAGTCCAAGAGGGAACACGCCGTGGGTCTCAGCTTTGGAGCAGAAAAAGAAAAAGGCCAAACCGGCCTAAAGCCGAGAGAGAGGGAAGGAAAAGAAGAATTCCTTTTCTTTTTATTTCTAATTATTCTATGGCATTTTCCAAAAGAATTTTTGAATCCATTTTAAGTTTGCTCAAAACCAAACAATACAAAATAAGTGTGCAGCAGCATGAATGCATAAACATGTTTCTATACCTTATATTTGATTTTACTTCAATGAAAATTATTATTTTCCTATGTTAAAAGCTCCCAAATATTACATAATTAAATCATTTTAGCTATTTTAAAGTAATGCAAAATTTTGGGCGTTACAATTCTACCCCCCTTAAAAGAATCTTGTTCTCGAGATTAGATTGAACTTACTCAAATAACTGCGGATAAGCATCTCTTAGAGCATCCTCTGTCTCCCAAGTTGCCTCAGACTCTGAATATCGATTCCATTGAACCTTGCACATCTTAATCACTCTACTCCTGGTGACCTTCTCGGCGGTATCTAGAATCTTTATCGGAAATTCCTCATATGTGAGATCCTTCTCAACAATAAGTTCCTCCAAAGGTAAATGCTCCTTTTCAGGCACGCGCAAACACTTCTTGAGTTGAGACACATGGAACACATCATGCACATTGGACAAACTCACAGGCAACTCCAATTGATAAGCCACTTCTCCACATCTCTTTAGGACTTTGAATGGTCCAACATACCTTGGTGCTAGTTTACCTTTTTGGTTAAACCTCTTCACACTTCTCATAGGTGACACCTTCAGGTATACATAGTCACCCACTTGAAAGACCAACTCTCTTCTGCGAGTGTCTGCATAACTCTTCTGTCGAGATTGAGCCACTCTCAAATTTTCTCTAATCTTCCTTACATGTTCTTCCGCATCTCTAAGCACATCTGGGTCCAAACACTTGAGTTTCTCCGGTTTGGTTCCAAAACAATGGTGTTCTACACTTACGTCCATAGAGAGCTTCAAACGGCGCCATCTTGAGACTTTGTTGGTAGCTATTGTTGTATGAGAACTCGGCATAAGACAAGCTCTTATCCCAACTAGTACCATACCGCAAGGCACATGCCCTCAACATATCTTCCAAAATCTGGTTAATCCTTTCGGTCTGTCCATCTGTCTGAGGATGATAGGCTGTACTAAAGTTCAACCTTGTTCCCAGAGAATCATGTACCTTCTGCCAAAAGTTGGATGTGAACTGACTACCTCTGTCAGACACAATCTTCTTAGGAACTCCATGCAAGCATACTATCCTCTCCATATATAGCTCTGCCAATCTTGCTCCTGTATCCGTGGTCTTAACTGGCAAAAAGTGTGCAACCTTAGTTAATCGATCCACTATCACCCATATTGAATCATAACCCTTCTGAGTGCGAGGCAATCCCGTTATGAAATCCATACCAACTTCTTCCCACTTCCACTCAGGTATCTTCATTGGTTGCAATAGTCCTGCAGGTCTTTGATGTTCAGCTTTCACTCGTTGGCATGTATCACAAATAGCAACATACTCTGCCACATCTCTCTTCAAACCAACCCACCAATACTTTTCCTTGAGGTCCAGGTACATCTTAGTGCTTCCAGGATGAATAGAATAGGCCGACTCATGTGCTTCTCGAAGAATTGCATCACGAATGGCTTTCACCTCAGGCACACATATTCTCTTCCCAAACCATAGAGTACCATTCTCATCTATGTGGAAACCTAGTGCCTTTCCGATTACTACATTCTCAGCTATCTCTTTTAATTTATCATCCTCTAACTGACCCTTACGTATCTCTTGCTCTAGTGTAGGTGTCACTTCTATCTCCACAGCATTAGCAACAATACCAAGGTTCAGATGTGCAAACTCAGCACACAAATCATCTGACATAGGTGTCGTCCGAAGCGCATTGGCGTATTTCTTCCGGCTAAGTGCATCCGCCACGACATTTGCATTCCCAGGATGATAATGCACATCCAAGTCATAATCCTTGATTAGCTCCAACCAACGACGCTGTCTCAAGTTTAGATCAGACTGGGTAAAGATGTACTTCAAGCTCTTATGGTCAGTGAAGATATCCGTCTTATGACCAACAAGATAGTGCCTCCAAATCTTCAAAGCATGAACTACTGCCGCTAACTCCATATCATGAGTAGGATAGTTCAATTCATGCTTCCTTAATTGCCTTGATGCATAGGCAACAACTCTACCTTCTTGCATAAGAACACATCCCAATCCTAGACGAGATGCATCACAATAAATAGAGAATTTCTTGCTCAAATCTGGCAATATCAGCACTGGAGCTGTAGTTAATCATTTTTTCAACTCTTCAAAGCTTGCTTGACACTTATCAGACCACACGAACTTGGCATTCTTCTCCAATAGAGAAGTCATGGGTTTAGCAAGTTTGGAGAATCCTTCAATGAATCTTCTATAGTAGCCAGCTAGACCAAGAAAACTACGAATCTCGGTCGCATCGGTAGGTGGCTTCCAATTTAGCACATCCTTCACCTTGCTTGGATCCACTTTGCTATTCCACCATTAGAAACAATATGGCCAAGGAAAGAGATTTCCTTTAACCAAACTCACATTTGCTCCACTTAGCATACAACTTATGCTCTCGAGCTTTTGCAAAACCATCCTTAGATGCTCGGCATGTTCTTCTTACTCGTCTTGGAGAATACCGGGATGTCGTCGATGAATACCACCACAAACTTGTCAAGGTACTCCATAAACACCTTATTCATCATGTACATGAAGTAGGCAGTGCATTGGTCAAACCAAAGGACATAACGGTGTACTCATACAGCCCATACCTTGTGGTAAATGCTGTCTTGGGTATATCCGTAGATCGAATCTTCGAGTTGGTGATAACCGAACGAAGGTCAATCTTGGAGAACACACAAGCACCCTTCAACGATCAAATAAATCATCGATCCTGGGCGGTGGGTACTTGTTTTTGATGGTAACCTCATTGAGTGATCGATAATCGACACACATTCTCTCGAGTACCATCCTTCTTATCAACAAAAATAACGGGTGCTCCCCAAGGTGAAGAACTAGGACGAATGAAACCCTTTTCTTGCAATTCTTTTAGTTGCTTCTTAAGTTCCTCTAATTCATTTACCCCCATTCTATATGGACGCTTAGCTATGGGTGCAGTGCCAGGTAATAACTTAATAATAAACTCAATGTCTCGATCAGGTGGCATACCTGGCAAGTCATCAGGGAAAACATCTGGAAAATCCTCCACAACACGGTCCTGAGGACTAGCATCATCACCCAATAGATTCACTATGGCTGTAGGTGGTGCTTGCACTGCAACATCAACACTGATCCGATCTCCCTTAGGCGAAGTCAGAATTACCACCTTCTCTTTGCATTGTATCGAAGCTTGGTGTTCTTTCATCCAATCCATACCCAGAATTAAATCAATGCTAGATGACCTCAGCACGATAGGGCTAGCTTTAAAGTCTACCCCCCTTAAAGAAATATTGGCGGTGGGGCAAAAATATGATGCTGGAATACCACCCCCCGGTGAATTCACTATCATTTGATTCTTCATGGCAACTACTGGGATGCTATGGTTTTTAACAAATGCATGCGAAATGAAAGAATGTGAAGCTCCAGAATCAAAAAGGACAGTGGCAGAGATATAGTTGACACTGAACGTACCCAGCATAATTTCTGGTCCCTCCTGAACTATATCAGTGGACACATGGTTCACCTTCCCATAGTGTGGTGGTCTCTGTCCCTGGGGATTTTGTTGATTCACCTTTTCTTGACAGTTGAAAGACATATGGCCCTCTTTCCCACAGCGAAAACACCTATTTGACATGTTGGAGGAATTGTTCTTCATGGGATTAGCATTGGAGTTCTGACCTCCCTGCTGGTGGTTCTGGAGACGTTGTTGGAAATGAGGGCGTTGATTCCCGTTCTGCCGCTGGTACTGAGGACGTTGCTGGTTCTGATTGCGGTTCCACTGACCAGACTGTCCCTGGTTCCTCTGCTGGAAATCCTGGTGAGAGTTGGGACGGAAGCGAGAGTTGCTCCCAGAGCCTTGCCCACTATTCCACTTCCTCTTCTTGTCTTGCGCCAGACGTTCATTGTCTAGCACAATAGCACGGTTCACCAGCTGCTCAAAAGTGGAGTAGGTGTTGCCCTTCAACTGCAGCCTGAGATCATAATATATGCCATTAAGAAAATGGCGTTGCTTGTCAGCATCCTCACGAACCTCATTAGGAGCATAGCGAGCCAAATCCTCAAACTTATCATGGTACTCGCTCATAGTCATAGAGCCCATCCTGAGGTTTCTGAATTCTTCTTGCTTCTGCTCAACCAAGGCAGCTGGAATATGACGAGCTTTGAAGTCCCGCACAAAAACATCCCAAGTGATTGCAGGAGCATCGTTGGGACGAGCAGCTTGATAGGAGTCCCACCATGTCTGAGCATTACCCTGAAGTTGCCCAGAGGCATACAACACCTTCTCTTGATCATTGCACTGAGCGAGCTTCAACTGCTTCTCCACAGCACGCAACCAGTCATCTGCCTCAAAAGGCTCCTTGGCATGAGAAAACACAGGAGGATGTCCAGACATGAACTCCTTGCGCTTATCTCTAGGTGGTTGAGCAGGTCTAGCCTATACATTTTGCACAACTTGCATCATGGCTTGCATGGTCTGCGTCTGGTTTTGCATCATTTGATTCTGATTCTGCATCATTTGCGCCTGCATCGCAAAAAACTGCTCTGCGGTCATCGGTGGTGGTGGTGGTGGCTGGTCATCATTTTCTTCATCATTGCCTCTTTGTCTACGTCTGCCCCGAGGCATCTGTTTTGCCAAACAAATGTCCAAGGTTTAGAGAATTCCAATTAAATGAGACTTCCATAATTCCAAGGCAAATATCACTATATAATATATAGAGTGAACTAAAAAATCTTCTAAGAAATTTATGACGTTAGCGATGCAAAGTAACTGCCATATTTTGAGTCCTAGGTATTCAACAGGGTGATCTTTATATATAGAAGATTTATGAAATTATCTACCCAACTATCTATTCATTAGTCCTAACACCTTAAGCCTATATCTAAATGAAATTGTAGATGAAGTCCACAAAATCATTGCAATCATTCAAAGAGCCAAATCAAACATATTCATAATAACAATTTAACAAAGCAAATAAAGATGAACTAACCAATCATGACTCATTTTGTGATTACTATCGTTCTTTTTAGGTTAAGGGTAAAGGTCATAAAATTTCTATTTCTGAGAAACGCAGAACGAGATAAGAAAAGAACCCTAGAGCATGATAAGGCAAGATGAGATTAGGATTTTTAAAATAAGCAACAAAGAAAGAGAGAGAATAGAAGTAAGGTAAGATATAGAAGAAAATATCAGGGTTTTCTAGAACAAGGATTTTTGTGGCAATTTCTAAACTCTAGAACGACCAGTTTCTACTAGGCTTGCGTCCTACAGTCGACATTGAGCTGATACCAATCTGTCATACCCAAATTTCGAAGGAACAAAATTGGATATATTAAACCTTATGTGCGCCCCGGATCGGTGACTCACATAAGTGACAAATTGTGGGAATATATCATCACAATGCTTATTACATAATCAAATAGTATCGAATACAAATTATAAAACTTATTACAAATAGGAATCTATGATAATCTCTCAACGTGGAAGCTCCAAGAACGGGTACGTCGACCGGTTGACCACAAGTCTAGTACTCCTGGCGGTAATCCTCGGTGTAGTCTTGATCGGTGTGGGTGGGAAAAACAAGGGTGAGTACGGATGTACTCAACAAGTATAGAAAGTAGTATAATTTCCATAACACATGATCAAGTTTACTTATATAATGAATAGTATATAAAGATTTAATGTGAAACATCTATTCCCTCGGTTTTCCGGGCCGCCCCGTCCGTGGGCACGGACAATATATCGATTTAAACTCGCGCGAGGTGTACCCTTTCCCCGTGAGTCGTGATTTACCCTTTCTCCCGAGGTAGCTAGCCTCTTGACCCTCTTCCAAGGAAGGCCGGCGGGTTCACTATGAAGCCGTTCAAAGGCTTGTCTAACAAGTTAGGGCCGCTAAGGTGTTTTTGCCTGCGAATGTAGGACTCCCCTTCTCGATGGCACAATGACGCGCAGCCTATACACATAAAGACAAGGGCTCGCACTACACCCAACCCGGACACACCCTTGCGCCCTTTCGGGGAACCTCTAACAAGCTAGAAAAGTTACTCATACTGAGCTAAAGCCAGAGCCATATAGCCCTCACAAAATGCGGCACGATGAATCCCAGCTTTTGCCAAAGGTTAACATTCCTCATTTAATATTTATATCACATTCCTTAAATAAGCTCATGATTATGGTCATAGAAAACAAGACTCAAACTATACTTGCCTTGATTATCAAACTCCTCTTGGCACGGTTGATCTTCAAAGTACTGCTCCTGATCACCGGCGTACTGCTCACCGTCTAGACTCGATAATAAATCAACATATAGGCATCCGCAGGCAATCATACACGAAGAAAACAAATTTACAATTAGAACAGTACACCAACAGTGAGAAAACAAATAGAAGTTATAAAATTGATCTACGCGTTCCTACGATCACACGGACGTAAAAATCACTGAAAACGGAGCTATGACGAATAAATTATGGATTTATTAAGGTTTCCTATAATAAAATAATATATTAATTATAAGCTCGAAATTTAAAAAGTTCCAAACAGTAGTAGCAGTGACACTAAAATGTGGCTTACGATATTACGGATCTAACGAAGTTTGAATGGCTCGAATCGGAGTTAAAATGACGATTTTATGAGCCCGTAAGTAACTGAAAAATCTATCAAATTGAATGAACCAGAAATCCACGTGCTGAAGTGCATGGTGCTCATGTCGTATTTAGAGGTGTATTCTTGGATTTATTTTCATGAAAGAAAACGGCCATAAATCAATGGCATGTCATCATGATGACATCCTTGTGTCATCAAACTAAGAAGCTAGCAAGATTACAAGGCACCGCATGCACGGCGGTGTTGCGTGCTCATGCTTTGCTTGCGTGCGGCTTGCCGGCGTGGGGCATTTCGCGTGTGTGCGTGCACTGCAGCCTGCTCGATGATAAGTGGAGGCGCTAGAGGGGTGCTGGTGCACAGCGGCGCTAGGGCACTGCGACGCCATGGCCGGCAGCACAATGATCTCGAATGCCTGTGAGGCTGGGTCTCGATCTATGGGGCATGAATGACGACACGAGATATGATACGCTAGAACCAGGAGCTCACCGCAGGTTCGGATGATGGCGATCTGGGGAACTCCGGCAAGCACGGACCCTTCACGAAGACCACGAACCTCTCACCGTGGAGATAATTGGCAACGATGGCGCCTACGGGAGATGCCAGAGAGCAGGAGGGATCGGTGAGGCGAAAGGCGGAGTACGGGGGAAGGCCGAGAGTTCGGACCGAGCTCTAGCAATGGCTGCGGTGGCGGCGATTTGCGGTGCTGGAGTGTGGAAGAAAGAGTGTGGGGCCTTTGGATGGTGGAGTCGCGTGTGCTTTGAAGAACAAAACTGACGCGAGTGGTGGAGACCGCTCGATCGGTTGTGAGCAGTGAACGGCGGGTCGAGGTTTGAACGGGTCCGTACTAGGAGTGGAGCTGGGCGCCTGCATGCGAGCGGTTCATGTTGGCTTGGTCATCGGTCGCTGCTGCAATGCGGCAAAGGTGAGCCAGGATGACCGGTGGTGCCTCTCACAAATGCATGCAGCTTTCACTTGGCCAAAATGACGTGCATGCTACAAATATGAATCTCCTATTCTTATCTCCTCTAACAATCATTAGCTGCCATAGGGCCCATGCTATAATTAGCCAAGGAGTCCAAGAGGGAACACGCCGTGGGTCTCAGCTTTGGAGCAGAAAAAGAAAAAGGCCAAACCGGCCTAAAGCCGAGAGAGAGGGGAAGGAAAAGAAGAATTCCTTTTCTTTTTATTTCTAATTATTCTATGGCATTTTCCAAAAGAATTTTTGAATCCATTTTAAGTTTGCTCAAAACCAAACAATACAAAATAAGTGTGCAGCAGCATGAATGCATAAACATGTTTCTATACCTTATATTTGATTTTACTTCAATGAAAATTATTATTTTCCTATGTTAAAAGCTCCCAAATATTACATAATTAAATCATTTTAGCTATTTTAAAGTAATGCAAAATTTTGGGCGTTACACGCGGACACCTCCTCTTTCTCCATCACCATGCTCCAGTCCTGGCCGCGCGAGCAGCAGCTGGACACCAATGGGAACCTGCGTCCGTTCTTCCCGCGTCCCCCAGCTCCGAGCAGTGGCGCCAACGGCGTGGCGGGTGGCGCGCTCGGCCCAACAGGCGGTTTAGGCCCGGTGCTTCATGGAGCTCCCGTCGGGCCGCACATGGGCTTCGCTGGGCCGGCCTACATTCCCGGATACGGCCACTACTATCTTCGGTTTGAAATTCCTTCCTCTCCCTCCTTTTTCATCCCTAAAAATCTGATCCTAACCATCTCCCGCGCCTTCTCCAGCCATACCCGACGCCCTCCGGCGGCGCGCCAGCCCCTGCTGCTGCCTGCCCAGGCCGAGATCGAGGAGCTGGCCCCGACCCCGCCTCCGTCCCCGGTGGTGAGCGAGGATGCTCCTCCGGCTCCACTGGCACGCGGCCCCGGCGGCCGTGGGCGCCGGCCGCGCCAGAACGCGGCGACGCGGTCCAGCGCACGCATCGCGGTGAGGGAGCCGGCCGGCTTCGTCCCGGTCGCGGCCAAGGCCAGCCGCCTCCGCGCCCTCAAGGACGGGCTCGCCACCTGTTCCTCTGCCCTGAGGAAGCAGGTCAAGGGCCGCAAGCTGCTCAAGAGGAGCAACCCGCTCGGCGCGCTGGACCTAAAGCGCCTGGCCAGAGCGGCGGGACTGGACTGCAGCGGCCCGCAGGCAGCCGCGGTGGCAGCGGGGAGCATCGTCGTGGCTCCATGATCGGACGGCTCCGTCCGCCTCTGTCCAGGCTCCCCCCGGTGACCTGGACCAGCTTCGGCCTCGCCTTCGTCAACTCCTTCACCCCCGACACGAGTAGGACTAGCCCTGCCTACATGCAGGCCATTTTGTATGCCCTCTCCGGCTGCGACCATGATGGCCTTTGCTACCGTGCTATGTCTGGGGGGCCTTTTGTTGTTTCCTCTTCCTCGCTGTTGGCTAGTTCATGCCCCGGAGTTGTAGTTGGTCCTCCATGAATCAAACCAACAAGTTGCTTGCTTACTCTCTTCTGTCGTGGAACGTTCATGGGCTCGGCCAAACGAACAAGTGTGAGGCCGTGCGGGACTCGATTACGGTCATTCATCCCCACTTGGTCTGCCTCCAGGAAACCAAGCTCGAGCACATCGATGCTAGGAGAGCGCGCACCTTCCTCCCCCACCACCTTGATCTCTTCGCCGAGGCCCCGGCCGATGGAGCAAGGGGTGGGATCCTTACGGCGTGGGACTCGCGCGTTCTCAACGCCGGCACCCCTGTGCCCGCTCGATACTCGCTCTCCGTTCCATTCTCGTCAACCATTATAAACCATTCCTTCTTGATCACCAATGTCTACGCGCCGTCGGACCACAGAGACACGGACACCTTCCTCCAGGAGCTAACCGGCATGGCCGGTGCTGTCGATGGCCCCTGGATCATCTATGATGATTTCAACCTCACGCGCTTCCCTAACGACAAGGACACCCCGAACTTCGATCAGCGGCTCGCGGACAAGTTCAATACCACCATTGACGCGCTTGGCCTCATCGAGTTACCCCTCTTGGATCGGCTATTCACTTGGTCAAACAAGAGGGAGAACCCCACGCTGGCTCGCCTAGACCGTGCCTTTGTCAACAACGAGATGGCCCTCTCCTTCCCTAACTCCAACCTCACCTCCCGGTTTGGGTCCACGTCCGACCACATCCCCCTCCTCCTCACCATTCCCACCACGATTCCCAAAACCTTCCGCTTTCGGTTTGAGAACTCGTGGCTCAAGTCCACCTCATTCCTCCCTGAGGTCCTTCCTGCCTGGACTAGTGCGTGCGTTCCAGAGGACATCACCGGTGCCTTGGTGGCTAGGATCAAAGCCCTGCGCCATGGCGCGAAGGCTTGGTCCAAGAAACACCGAGCCAGGCCGGAGTGTCTAAGCAATGCTTCTTTCATCGTGTCAGGTCTCTGTCTGCAGGTGAACGAGAGCTCCGTAGGCGCTGCCAAGAACAAGTCTCGCTTCTCATCTCGCAACGGGCGGCCTACTGGAAGCAGCGAGCTAAGTTCCGAGCTCTGAGGGATGGAGACGTCAACACGAAGTTCTTCCACGCTAGAGCCTCCATCCGAGCGCGCCGGAACGCGATCCGCGCACTAGAAGTGGACGGGGTGCAGCTGTTCAGCCATGCAGATAAGGTTGCAGCTCTCACCGCCTACTACACCGACATCCTGGGTGGGGAGCGCGCGACCTCATGGAGCTTCGACGTCGAGGCGTTGTACGCCACGGCGGAACGTGTGCAGCCCGACCAGCTTGTGGCCCCGTTCACGGAGGCGGAGGCGAGTGCCGCGGTCCGCGCCATGTCGCCTGACAGCGCACCCGGACCAGACGGGATCGGGCCCGGCTTCTACGCGACGGCCTGGGGACTCGTCAAACGGGATGTCATGTCTTTCCTGTCCGCTTTCCATGGCGAGACCGCGGACATGGAGAGAGTGAACCGGGCGGTGATCGTGCTCATCCCCACAACGGAGTGCGCGACGTCACCGGGAGCCTTTCGCCCAGTGTCGCTGCAAAACTGCCCTGTGAAAATCCTAACCAAAATCTTGACTACCAGGTTGCAGAAGCAGATCACGAAGGTGGTCGATCCCGATCAAACAGGCTGCATACGGGGGCGCTCGATCTCCGAGAACTTCATCTTGGCGGCGGAACTTGTCCAGTGCTGTCACCGCCGTAAAGCTCCAACTTTCGTTGTCAAACTCGACTTCGCCAAAGCTTTTGACTCGGTGAATTGGTCGAGTTTGATCAAGATCCTGGCGGCGCGTGGCTTCCCGGACAAATGGCTGCGGTGGATCAAAACCCTCCTTGCCACCTCCAAATCAGCGGTGCTGGTGAATGGGGCTCCCGGTCCTTGGATCCCCCATCGCCGGGGCCTAAGACAAGGGGATTCCCTCTCACCATACCTCTTCATACTGGTGGCCGATGTCCTCCAGAAGCTCATCAAGCAGAATGGGATCATCAAGCACCCGCTGATCGAGGGCGCGGCGCCGGTGCTGCAGTACGCCGACGACACGATCATCCTCCTGCACGCGGAACTCGCCGGGGTGCAAAGGCTCAAGAGTGTGCTTGATTGCTTTGCGGACTGCTCCGGGCTGGTCATCAACTACAGCAAAAGCACTCTTACGCCAATGCATGCCCCCGCGACGACAGTGCAGGAGTCCCTGTCCGCACTCGGCTGCAGAGAAGGATCTTTCCCCCAGACGTACCTAGGGCTGCCATTGTCAAATGTCAAGCTGCCCCTGTCTGCTTTCGACCCCCTCATTGCAAAAGCGGATAGGTACCTGGCTGGGTGGCAAGCGTTCCTGCTAAGCTCGGCCGGGAGAGTGGAGTTGGTGAACTCAGTCCTCTCCGGGCTTCCGACGTATGCCATGGGAGCCATGCAGCTCCCCCCCGGGGTGATCAAGAAGCTGGATGCTCGCAGACGAGCATTCCTGTGGGCAGGAACGGATAAAGCATCGGGCGCTCAATGCTTGGTGGCCTGGTAGGAGGTGTGCAAGGAAAAGGAGGACGGCGGGCTCGGCGTCAAGCGGTTGGACACGCAAAACGCGTGCCTACTGCTCAAGCTCGTCCATCGGCTTCACCATCCCGGCGATTCGGTCTGGGCGGCTTGGGCGCGCGATCATGCCAGCCTGCCTCTCTCGCCGGAGACATGGCAGGCGCGCACTGGGCCGTGCTCCGGGAGCTTCTTCCTGCGTACCAGCGCATCACAAGGGTTACGGTTGGAGATGGGCGCGACACGGACTTTTGGGAGGACTGCTGGCTGGAGGATGCTCCGCTGGCGGAGCTCTTCCCTGCCCTGCACTCCCACTTCACGGGCAGGGGACGCTCCGTTCACGACGTCGTATCCGGAGACCTGCGAGCCACGTTCCAACGCCGGCTCTCCACCCAAGCGGCGCAAGAACTGGAGGACCTAGCCAATCGCCTGCAGGACGTCGCTCTGGAGGATGCAAGGGACCAACGCTCGAGCTTTTTCGAGGATGGAGACCACAAACTCCTCGCGGGGCTCATCTACAAAGCTTCTGCTCGTGGTGATGGGAGCCCTGACGCCTACAAGTTCATCTGGAAACACTTTGCCCCCACTAGGGTCAAGTTCTTTGGGTGGCTAGTGACGAAGGACATGATCAATAGCCGTGTCAACCTGGCCCGCAAGCGCATCGTCGAGAACGAGGTATGTGAGATCTATGGAAATCAACCGGAAACGGCTGACCATATCTTCTCTCAGTGCGACTTCGTTCACACCTTATGGGTGGCCATCGGATGGGACCCCGCCATCCTCGCCAAAGTCCGCGAGCTCTGGAACACAACTCCTCCTCCCTACGTGTCGAAAAGGATCCTCCATCCACTCCTGCTCCTCTGCTGGGAAATCTGGAAACACAGAAACACTGTGGTCTTCAACGGGGTGGCGCCAAACGTCAACCTCCTCATCGCTGCTTGTAGAAGGGCAGTACAAGACTGGAGCTGCCGAATACCGAAGAAGGACGTTGCCCGTGTCCGCGACTGGAGCCTCTCCTTTCCTGTGTAATCACACCATTTTTCACCCGGATGACCGGCTTGTAATATTGTAAACTGTGCAAGGCATTGCCTTCCACCAACTGGGGTCCCCAGGCATCTGTGGAATGGAAAAGCAGATGGGGATTGTTTATCCCCCCGAAGTTCTCTCAAAAAAAAACTATTTTGCTTGTATTTTTCTATTTCTACTGTGCCTTCTTATCTGCTGTCACAAGGAGTACTCGAAAAAAAAAATCTGCTGTCACAAGGAAATATCACATTGTCCCAACTTGGGAACAAAACTAAAAAGCATTTTCACGTCTGCTATAGCAGATATCAACTTATATCAACATTGCTATAGGCCTGTTTGCAGTAGACCAAGAACTGTATAGTAGTATTATAATAATAAAATTGTCGAGCCATGTGAGATGGTGTGAGTTACATAGCCTGTTACCATAGCCGCTAGCTAGTTCAGCGAAAATCTGCTGAACAGAACGTTGAGCACAATATGAATCGGCTCAGGACAAGAGGCAAGTGGTCACAAACTCACAACAGGGAAGTAAGAGTGCACATGGACATGCTTCACAGTCTTGATACATCCTTCCAAGCACTCGACCTGTTCAGCAACGTGGCCTGCTGGACTGCTGCCATGTTCATGTTCATAGTAGCTTAGTCGCTATGAACATATATTCATGCACATATTCAATAACACTTACTGAAGCTTAATTGCTGTTTATTTCATCCAATTATTGCAATGATACACACACGTGGAAATCAACACACACAGTACATTATCGCAATGATCCACACACCGACCTACACATACGCGCATCGACATCCATCCAAAACCTAGCATTGCAAACCTCTCATAGTCTCATCGACAACAATCAGACCTCCTCCTTGCCGGTGGCGATGCTGCCGAGGCGAACGGAGTTGACGTAGTCTCTGGGGCTATGCGACGCGATGCCGGGGACGAGCAGTCCAGTGGCACGGTAGAGCAGCGAGACGGCGCCCTCGCGGTAGTCCTTGCCCTCCTTGGTCCACAGGAACGCGCCCTTGAACAGATCGCCCCACGCGTTGCCATACATGGACACCAAGTACTTCGGGTTGAAGTAGTTCGGGTTCGGCTCGTCGCCTCCCTTGGCAATCTCGCGGCCCTTGTACCAGCCGTCGAAGTAGACGCAGGTCCCGCCGTGTGCGAACTCGGCGAGCGGCGGCGCGTCGAAGGGTACGCGGGGCACGACGTCGTAGCGGTACACCACGCGGAGCGGCTCCACGGGCACGTTGGCGCGCACGTACGCCGCGAACACTTTGTCGCCGACGCGGGGCTGGCCGTAGGTCACCACGGAGAGCAGGCGGTCCAGGATGTCGCGCTCGCCGTGGAACGCCAGCAGCGCCGGGAAGATCGCCGCCAGCGCGCCGCCCAGGCTGTGCCCCGTGACCACCACGTTGGCGTTCGGGTGGGTCTTGAGCTGCTTCTTGAGCTCCTCGCGGAGAGTGTAGTAGGCCAGGGGCTTGCCGGCGACGGCGTTCGGAGCGGCCTTGGGGAACGCTTTCGCGGCGTCCTTGCCGTCCTCCTCCTGCAGGCCGAGCGCCTTGAGGAAGCCGACGTGGACGTGGCCGAGAACGCCCATACCGAGCCATGAGAGGTTCACGTCGGTCGACCAGTCGCGCATGTTGAAGGGCTCTGTGCCACGGAATGAGACTACTATGACGCTTGCGTCCGTCGCCTTGTCGGTGAACACGAACGCCTGCGTCGTGTGGTCGCCCACGAACTCTGCATATATTATAATTATATGATTGTAATCCAGGTTGATTTTGGAGATATCATTTGAATTGTTTCAGTGTTCAACTCTGCAAATTCAAGAACTTACTGTTCCAGCAGTTGTAGAAGCCCACGAAGTGAAACTGCATATTCAGACAAACAACAGGCGGAGATCCATTAGCTTGTTATTATGAACAAATATTAGAGTAGATCACATCATATGGGTAGTAATGTTTTGGAACTTGGATATTATTCTGTATATTATATAATTTAATTCATCATCATATAATTATAATGTGGCTGGATTAGGCATCTGTGAGTTGTTTATGACAGATTAGTTATATGCACGTGGTTATGGAGTCAGTGAGATAGTGACAGTCAGTGACTTGTGAACGTTTTTATATGTGGGCAGGTACGACGCACAGATCTTGATCGAAGAAAATCTCCACTGCAAACACTAGCTAGCGTCCAGCGTGGATTTGATTGACGCATGGAAGAAGTTGCCTACTTGTCCCAAAATGATTGGTGTCCTTGTTGATACCTACAACTCTGCACTAGTGTTGCCTACGTCGTCATGCATAATTGACAAGTTGACATATTCTCATCATCAGGACCCATGCATCAGGTAAAAAAAAAACAAAGTGGAAAAACAAATGGAAATAGATACATGCTGCCAGTGGGCAACCTTGTGATCTGAAGAACCATTTGCGCTGTCTACAGAGACCACTGTCTTTTTTGGGGGATAATTACAAGACCACTGTATTTTGTCATTGTCGTCTCACGAAAGGATCTTCTTGTCTTTTGAGATCCCAAAAGATTGATTTACTATGCGAAAAAAATGTGATTTTAATTTATTTTTTCAAAAAAACTTCGATTTTAAATTTGCCTGCTGACATGCAGCCCAAATGATAATTCTGTATGATTTCCAAATAATCATTCAATCGATATAATCTATATAGATCTGTAAAACCGTACATACCTTCCAGACGTTGTTGACGACGTTCTCGATGTAGGCGGCGTTCTCGTAGGCGATCTTGGCGGCCATCATGCTCACTTCGAAGATGCTGAAGGTGCGCAGCCGGATGAGCCGCCCGTTCACGTACTGCTGCTGCACCAGGGGCACCGCCGCGTTCCCGCTGCCGCCGCTCTCCACGTCCACGTAGTAGTCGTCGTCACCGGTGGAGGCAGCGGCGGCAGAGACGCCCACCACCTGCAGCCGGCGGTCCTCGGGGCCGCCGCTGGCCGGCAGCGGCTTTAGCTCCGTCCTCCCGTCGATCATCCCGATCATGGACCGGTAGTTGGGCGCGTCCCTGTGTGGGATCACCAGCTTACCTGTCCATGTCGTCCAATTGGTTGTTATTTTTTTTTTAAAGATGCACGGGTGCTTACTTGGCATTTATTATTTAATCATTATGAAATTTATATATTTTCTCTACCTACAAGTGTTTGGTAGGATCCATGCATGTGTGTTGGATATAAATGCAACTTATCTTGTCTATCATATGTCAAGTGTGCAAGTGTCATGGATATTAACGACAAACAAAACTTGCCAATTGGACAATAAAAATAGTGAAGGAGCAGGTGTGGGCAGTTTCTGCGAGCCCGATCTCGTGCAAGGCACTTGCTGCGTAAACTAGCAAAAAGTTTGGAAAGCGGAAACCATAAAGAAGAGAGAAGATCAAACGCAGACAAAACTTGCCAAATTAGAGAGTAAAAAAGTGAGGAGCGAATAAAAGGACTTTTTTTTTGCGAAACAAAGGACTTATGTATGGAAGACACACACAAAAAATAAAAAATGTAACAAATGAAATGGAAAGAACCTATAAAGATGAGAAATACGAAGACAATATAATCGAGAGAGAGAGAGAGAGAGAGAGAGAGAGAGAGAGAGAGAGACGTCCTGGGGTCATATTGTATTGTTCTGTCACTTTACATCTTTACCTTTTGACGACGACGACATGCAGTGTTCGCACACATTCTGTGAGCTCGATCTTGTGCAAGACACTTTCTTGCCTAAACTAACAAAAAATTTGAAAAGGGAAACCATAAAGAAGAGAAAATCAAACACAAACAAATGGTTAACTTTCCTTGCAAAAAAAAAAAATAATGGTTCGAGAAATGATTTTTTTTTGTGAAACGAAAAAAGAATCATTTCAGTGAAACCAAGAGATAAAAATAATCAAATAAATTCTTAAACTAAAAAAGAAAACGTAGCAAAAAAATGAAGAAACAAAAAAATTGTAGTAAGAGAAATAAAAAGAATCTACAAAGATGACGAAAAATGGGAATAGAATCATGGGAGAAAGAGAGAGACGTTCGGGTCATATTGTACTGTTCTGTCACTTTACCTGGACGACACGACATACTATGACGACGTTCGCACACAGCAGTATGCATTTTTCTCTTGGTGCACGTTAGAACACGGCGGCTGACTTATTGTTGACTTAGAACACGTCCTTACAGTTCTTCAATTTTGTTATTTTAAATTGCATTATGTTTGTTGCAAATTAATCACAAGTTATTTTTTAAGGTCCAGAAGTTGGTTATTTAGTTGATCGTGTGCAGAGCCTTATCAGCTAGCACGTAGTGCAATTATGCCATGTTTGCAGTTACATAAATATCAAGTTACGTCCGTATTTCTGAATTATTAAGAATATCAAAATAAATATAACCGTGGTGATGTTTGTAGTTCATGTATGTAGTATTTATAAACGTGCATGTGTACCCACGAACGTACATTTGAAGATGTTGAGAAAGATGCCGAGTATGCCATTGTTGAGCGCAACGAAGTTGAGGACGAACTCGACGACGGCGCCGATCATGAGCGCCGGATAGTAGGCGCCGTCGAGCGCCTTCTGGATGATCTGCGTGAGCGCGACGAGCCAGTCGCCAGGCGTGCTGCCGAAGTCGGCGGCGGTCCGGTCGCCGGCCTCCACGAACGCGTAGCTGGTGATGGGGCGCCGCAGGAACAGCATCGACAGGATGTCGATGAACCTCACCTTCTCCGACCGGATGATCAGCTTCTCCTCACCCATCTTGGTGTGGCCACCGGACGACACGGCTGCCGGCTGCTTCGCCGCCATCGTCGTCGCCGGAACGCCGAGGGCTATAGCTAGCTAGCTGATAGCTAGACTCCTAAACACACGGCCAGCTGGATAGTGCAGAGTGCACCCCAGCTGAGTAAGCTAGCTAGCTACGTGTAAGTGTTGTGGCTAGCAAAGTGGAATATGCTCAAGCTGGCACGAGCTGAGATGGAGAGGATGGGTGCCTTTTATAGGGCTCCATAGAGGGCTGGGCTGGGCTGGGCTGGGTCGATACATGGGTAGCTGGACGTGGGCTGGGCTTGGCCAGGGTTGTAAATGGGTCATGTTGTTCGATTGATCTCTCTCGCTCTCTCTGATTATTGGTTTATTTATTTGTTTTATAAATGGTTGGCGGCTAGACATGGACGTTGTTGCATGGTTACCATGTGAATGTGATCAAGCATATACAGAATGACTGACTTGGTTAATTAACATGTGAATGGCACATGAGATGCTGGAGCGTGTGGCCAAGTCAGTCAACAACTCAGCACCCGTGTATCATGTGCCATATGTGTGGTCCTGCTGCTTTTCCGGGGCTGTTTAGTGACCTGTTGAGACGATGATAGCTAGCTGACAGCATCTGACAGAGAAACGTTAGCTAGTAGACTTAGGATAATCATGGTGATAAATCCTCACTTCTCCATCATGTTTTGTATATTGTCGGGGTGTGGACATAGGAATTACACTACATATCAGTTTTGCTAGTAGATTATATTTAGGCACTGTTTGGAACAAAAGAATTTCACAAGAATTACGCTGGAAATTTAAAGGAATCAGTTCATTTTTACAGGAGTTGCTAAAGTGTCATACAAGACCCAGTCCACGCCACAATGTCTAGTTCAAAATATTATTAAAACGAGCAAATAAAACAAAAGGACTTGTAGCATAGTGATTACAAGAGCCTCAATAGCACCTAAGGTACTAATTTTAACTCCTTATGAGAGCGAATATTTTCAGATTTAACGGTGTTGCAACGTTCATGTCGACAATGTGACACATATGGTGACTTCATCAATCTCGAGAATTTGCCGATTCAGTCTTCCAAGACGGTCACAGAGGTAGAATTTGCATGCTGGCATTCATAGAAATGAGTATGCGTGCATCGTACGTGTCTAAGTTGCACCGCTATATACTCAGAAAAATAAGGAGCAAAGAAAAAACTAGACGGGTCAATAATAGATTTTGCATGGAGTGATCCTCTAGTTTACTTTTGAGCATATATGTTCATGCACAAAAGTTATTTAAAGATGAATGATCTATTCGAGAATTTCAGTGTGGACGCTGTTGATATACCCTACACATCGAATCGGATCGGATCCCCTCCCCACACCACCTAACACACACAGTGATAGGATCGGATGCTAGTTACCTTTGTTTTTTCGAGGAAACTACTAGAGTTACCTTTGTCGTCGCGGCAGTATGTTTGTGCTTTTCGGTGATCCTTCAATAATAATGCCATACACATGTATCCTTTGATTTGAGTGGAGGCAACTATTGTTACTGCTACGTGCATGTCCTCTGCTGGTACTTAACTGGATGAATTCTCTATAGGCATCGTACTCCCTCCACGAAACAGAAATATGGTTTCAGAGAACTGCTGCTCAACAGCAATGTAAGATAGATGTTATTCGTACCTTGGGACATTAAAATGTTTTGGCATTCTTGCTCTTTCAGTTTGTAACGATAGTTTTGCTCATTTTGAATTACATGTGGGACTGGACGAAAACCCGAAGCTCGGTAGCTTTACTCAGCTCCTGGCTGGCTTACTATATACTAGCTCACCAGTAACCACACTAACACGTGGATAGACCCTATGAAACGACCGTTGTGCCCCTGCCTCGTTTTGCCGTGAACTTCGACTCCTTTGCCTTAGGAGTCCCGGAACGGTGCCTTACCAATGGCGATAGATGTTCTGGCCACCGGCCCGCTGCACGATCCGATGGCTGGATCGTATGTCGTAGCACCCTGGCTAATTATCCAATGCGCGACGCAAAAAGAAACCAACGGAGGTAATAAGCTTCGGCGCTAGTTTGACGATGGAAGGACACGTGACCCGTTATAACCGGCAGTGAAACAAACACCTAGCACCATCTCTATATTTTTTTTAATAATGGAAAGTATTCGGCTTCAGTCACCCCAGGGCTGACTAATCAGCGAACGTTCACTAGAATGGAAATAAGCGAACACTTTGACATCCCGCAACTTTCATTTTCTGGCAAAAAAAAAATTCCGCAACTTTCCTTTTTTGGAAAGTTTTCTAATTTTGGTAAAAAAAAAATCCAGCCGCATAACTTTCACCTGTAACTTAGACGTCTAACTTATGTATAAGTTCTTATACACATAACTTATGTGATTTAAAACGTTTCTAACTTATGCTCATTGTTGGTCCTTGGAACCAGACAACTGAATACCGCTAGCGAAGCTTAAGATCTCAAACACAGATATATTTCGAAGTAGCGTTATGAGACTTTCAATTATTACAATTAGATCCCCAAAATCTAGGGCTCGATCTCAGGATCCACTTTTTTCTCTCTTTTTCTACATCAAGGTTGGCCTCCTTTTATAGGGCCAATCCAACTAGATTTCCTGTTTACACATTTACCCCTAGGGTTTCCTGCTGTCCTACTGTAGTCGACCACCACTTGGGGAGGGCACTTTGGTCTTTGTCCCTCTTCGTCCTGGGCCTTGGGCTGCTTTATGGGCGATAGCAGATGTGGCCCATTCACAGGCCCACGCGGCGCGGCTCTTCGTCCCGGTCTTCGCCTCGCCTGGAGACCGCACGAGCGAAGCTTTTCTAGACGCGTCGCCCGGCCGCGGCGTCCCTGATGACCTCCACACGACGCTCCCTGCACAGCGAAGCTTCACAACACATCAGTTAGGGTCGGTTAATCGGTTCTGGCGATCTTCGCTCGATCTATCTTTAGTAGCGAAGCTCTCTGAGGGGGGGCCAGAGCAGACAGGTGAGCGCGCCACCGGTCACCTGGGTCAGTGACCTTCATCACCTTCGCTTGCTCAACTCTCTTCCCCCAACACTCATAACTTATAAATTGTAACTTAAACTCTAGAACATTTCTAAGTTGTTCTCATAAGTTATAAATTTAACTTATTACATGAAAACTCATAACATACAATGTTGCATAATTACAATCTAACTTAAACACATAATTTTTACATATAACTTAGACACCGGAACATAAAAAAAGAACTTATACATACAATAGCTGGAGCATAGAAAAAATATATGAAAAAAATTCTTCGAAACATATCCAAGTGGGATCTAGTTTTGTTTGTCTCGTTGCGTAGAACACTCCAGCACAAACGGATTTAAAAATAGATACACGGTTTAGAAATTATATCAAATTAAAATAAATGATTTCTTTTTTTCCCCGACCTCGGCCGACAGTGAGATAGCGTTGCTGGGCAAATGTCCACCGAAATGAATTGCGGAGCACGAAGGAGGAGTAACGGACAATATAGCGTTCGCTAGTAAGGAATCTAGTGAATGATCGCTTAAATGGATTTGGGCATCCCCACCATAATTATTATAATAAATAGTTAGTGCTACAAGTAAGGCATATGTCACCAGATTACATTAGTGCACCTAAAAATAAAAGAAACTAATGAAAGAATTACATCCCAACAAGAAACTTGAATAATCTTGCACGACATTTTGACTTACTCCTTGAAGTCAACTTCAAAAGAATATGACCACCAAGTCGAGAAATCACCGTCAAAATACATCTGTGAGACCTAGTATGAGTACTGAAAGATCACAAGACACCGATTACTGTTGGACACTCCGGATATTGTATCCTAGCAACGGCACGAAGCACCTGGTGCATGTGCAAGGGAATCACCATCTCCATGCCAGCACCAAAACCGACAACCAAAGGGATCTTCCAAAAGCGATCTCTCCAATGAGAAAATTATTGAATACTCCCTCCGTTCCAAAATGTTTGTCGTTTGCGCTTCTCGAGAAACAACGCCGGCAATTATATTTTTAAAAATATTAATATTTATAGTACATAATTAGTATCATTGGAAAGATCTTTAAATTTAGTTTTTTAACAAATATATTTGAAGATTTAAATGTTGCACATATTTTACATAAAGTGAGTCAAACTTGTGGCACGAAAACCAAAAAAACGACAGTTAATTTGGAACAGAGAGAGTATGTTCCAAATTCAGTTGCACATTATATTGGCCGACTTTTAACGGAGCGAAGCGGTACGGTACATATACCCTGATTAGGGTTTCACTGAGATCATACTCTTGTAAGCCGCCATACGGCGTTGTAACCCGACTCTTGATAATAGTGAGGAGTGTTTGCTGGCTGACGCCCGTGGTTTTTCCATTCCGCATTGTAAGGGTTTTTCACGTTAAATCATGTGTCTCCGCTGTGATTGATCTTGTATTTTTTGTCGTTTATTCGTTGTCATTTACAACAAAAATGACATCCAAAGACACCATCATAGCCCAACCAGAGACACTGGCGTTGGGTTTTTACCCTGAGAGATATTCGTGAAGAATGGGACGACGCCTCCAGCGAAAAAAGTGGTGCCCACTGGCGTCACCGCCGTCGAAACATGTTAGTGAGCGACCATTGCCACTACCCACCAAAAGCCATGCCGTTACGCCATACACCAACCACATGGTCCATCACTGGATCCGTCGACAAAGGCCACCAACTATATATCAGATCCGGAAAACAGGGCACCACCGATGAGTTGCTCACAACGAACGTCGAAAATTGCCCACGACTGCCAGGGACGACGGATAGCGCCTCCACCGCGTGCCACCACCGCGCGCCCGACAGATCCATCAGCAAAAAAATTTGGACCATTTCTCGATTTGTCTGTGTCATCCTTGCGCAGGGGCCATGTTAATTTTTTTTGTATCATTCCAATTTTATTGGATGTCTTCAAAGAGACAAGCACCATCTAACCGGCTGTAAGAAAAAACCTATTTTCCTCGTCTCCTTCACTCACTCTGACTTCTTCAGCTGCGGCTCCTCCCACCATTTTTGTTGACCGGTTGCTGGTGAAGGCTGTCAATGTTGTAACTTTTTCAAACCTGTTCGTATCTAGCTTAATTCCTGTGGTCAAATTGTTACCGAAAATCATTTCTTCTTCCTTTTAGACTTTTACAGCATGACTGACGACTGCTAGTAGCTAAAGCGCGGCCAAGTCAGTCAACAACTCAGCACCCGTGTAGCATGTGCCATTTGTGGTCCTGCTGCTTTCCGGGGTTGTTTAGTGACCTGTTGAGACACTAGTAGTTGATAGCTACTAATAGACATAGGAATACTCATGGTGATAAATAATCCTCACATGGCAATCATGCGTCGTATATATTGTCATGGTATGTTGGACTTAGGAAGTATATATCAGTTCTGCTTGTAGATTATTACTAATAAGGTGCTTTAAATGTTATGAGACCTAGTCTCCTGTGACGTATTCAATGATTTTTTTGCAGGTGATACCTCAATTAAAACAAGGCGCACTCATAGATTTGTAGAGTTCAGCTTCGTTTATGAAAACAAAATGGAGGGATTGGGGCAGCGTGGGCCGTCACTCTCAACAGCCTATTGGAGAATTGAATTTCAGTGTGGAGGATGCCCGACACATTGATAGGATCGGATGCCCCCAAGGCCGCATAAATTGGATCCTCCAATGATGCTGTTTACACGTGTGCCATTTCAGTGGAGGCAACTCTTGTGGCACACCCTCCATTAAAATATATAGAAATATCATTTTAATGAACTCCTCAGGACAAAGTTCTTCGGTTCTAACCACTGTATATATATAGTACTTTCAACAGTGTAAGATAGAAGCCATCCGTTATATCTAAATGTTTGTCATACTTCTTTTTGATGAAATAGAAGGGGTGAAAGCCTCTACTGGAATTTTATTGAAACAAACTGAATAAAAAGAGTCTTACAACAACAACTCATGAAACAAAAAAAGGTGAGCAAGAAAATTGCCAAACTTACACAAAGTGGTCTATCCATTGATCAATGTGGGGGTGTAGGGAAGGCCTTGCTCTTAACCCAACCACAGCAAATTCCTTACGAAAAACTTCTTTGCAACGCAGGTCAGAGTGGCCTAGGCCTCTGAAAATCATATCACTCCTCATCATCCAAAAATGTTTGTCATACTTACCTTGAGTTGCCAACGTTAGTTGTGCTCCTACAAAATTGTCATCTACATAGTAAATGCTTTGAATGACGTGTCACGCCACCTGATCGGTCACCACTCCGACATGGATAGCCCTGTGAAACTACCATTGTGCCCCTGCCTTGCTATGGTGTCAACTCTGCACCCACTTCGCTAGAGTTGTGGTCCTACTGAGAATGTGGAACGGTGGTGGCGTGGTGCCCCGTTGTAGCGCATGGTAGCATAGCAATAACTCCTTGGATGAGCACAATGGCCATATGGACATCGTCCAAAATACCAAACCCGATTTGCCCCCGCATAGTTGATCCGTGCAGTTGCAAGGTCATGTGCAGTTATATCTATCGTCGAATGTTCTTTGTAGAGGATAAAAACGATGAGGAAGATAATTCCAGACACCAAGGGTTAGACGGCTTGGTAACAATGCCTCTAGGGCTTTGCCTGGCATTGCGGAGGCGAAGCTAGCCCGACGAGTAGCACATGGCTAGCATGTGTCCTGCTCCCTCTTCTTGTCATTGCCACGGCACACCTCACAACCATACTTGTGACGACCTTTGAGGCATCCTGTAAAATTCAGGAGAGGCAACCAATGTGGATACGGTTATCAATGAAGAGCTCGTTGGTGGCGATCATTGCCTCGCCTACCATGGAAATGGGACAGACCCTGCTCGTGCTTGGCAAACTCAGTGTCCCCTACAGAAGCCACACAAAAAGTCATTATCAATAGGAGGGACGGAGGGGACCAAAGATTGTGGAGTATAAGATTGTCGGCATCACCCTGCATCCTATAACTAAAATAGGGGATGAGGAGTCAGGGGCGCAAAAGTCATTTTGCAGGGTCTATACATGCTAGAGGTGTGAGGTGGCATGCCACATCAACCAAAATGGCAGACATGTTTCATGTGGATGGAAATTTTGTAGGTACAAAACTAAAATTGGAGCCGATTGAGCAACAATCTTAAGGATGACAAATAGTCAAATATCTCAAGTATGCATAAACAACATGTATTTTGATAAATCAATGGGATCAGTAAGGGTTATTTCCTCTCATAATTCCACTAACTACCAAGTAGGTATAAATTCATTACGTCTTGTTTTCTTCCATAGGCAGATTTGGATCTAATTCACCTTTTTGCAGTTGGTTTCTAATAATCCAGCAAACACTCCTGGTATACATATTAGTAGAACTGCAGCCTTTTTCGCAGTGTGAAATTAAACAATTTTCTTTCTCAGTCCTAGATGATATATTATCTGAGTATACCGAGATGAGTTTTTTTTTTTGTGACGGTCACTGATTTTTTTTTTTCGTGGATTACCGATATTATTCTCTATCAATGATATGATACAAGATCTGGGCCCCGGCTGTAGATCGACCAGCATTGATATGAAGGGTGTGATTTCTTGGCAACATCGATCAGTACCTCCAGTTCATTTTTAGGTGGTGCTCTACACAATCATATTTTATTTTTCTTTTAAAATAGCAAATTCTTTTGGGGCTGAGACTGATATGAAAGTGAAGCAAGTATGACTCAGATACTTGCGCAAGGCCATACAGAGTCACATGTCACCACACCATTATACAGAGTATTATATTCCAAATCTGCAAAGTTAATTAGCAATTTAGCATAACATCATTCTGAGATAAGATATATTTATTCTCGGTTATTACTTATTATACCTGAAAAAAAACCATTAATTTTAGTTATTGTAGAGTGCAGACATCTTGGCATTATTTCACACCATATTTTTTTCACAGGCCAAACTTCGATATACACCATGCTTTTAGCTCTACACTACTAGTAATAACATGGGGGTGTTTGAGACTGCTCTCCACGTTTTTTTAGTCAAACGGTTTTAGCTCTATTCACTCTGAAAGGATCAAGATGCCCAAGAGGGGGGGGTGAATTGGGCTAATTCTAAAAATTATCGCAGAATTAAACCTACTAGCCCATTATTCACCCCTCGGTGCCTATGTGTGTTCCTAAATAATCGGTCAACTAAAGTTTTGCACCCTAAGTTCCAATCCTATTCTAGCATGGCAATTCTATGAAAGTAATTGCAAGAATGTAAGTGCTAGAAAGTAAATACAGAAAGTAAAGGGACAAGGAACACGACGATCTTTTTTCCGAGGTATCGGAGAGTCGCCACTCTCCACTAGTCCTCGTTGGAGCACCCGCGCTGGGGTATAGCTCCCCCTTGATCCTCGCAAGGACCAAGTGCTCTCTAGGGCTGATTCTTCGTCGCTCCGACACGGTGAATTGCCAAGAACCGCTCACAAGATGAGTTGGGTCATCCACAAGCACCGCCGGATGATCACCAAGCTCCAATCACCACCAAGCCGTCTAGGTGATGGCGATCACCAAGAGTAACAAGCACAAACTCTCACTTGACCTCGCAAAGCCTAGGGAGAAGAGTGGATGCACACTAGCTACTCTCAATCTCTCATGAACTCATGGATTCGCAAATCTCTTCACTTCATGAGGCTCTTGCAACTCCCTTGCTCTCACAAGTTGGCAATCAGCTGAACAAATGAGCAAGAGGGCCAAAATGTAGAGGGTGGGGTTGTATTTATAGCCAAAGCTTCAAATCCAGCTGTTACCCAACATTTCAGCTCAGTCGTGAGCGTCGGACGGGAATTCAAACGGCTAACTAGCCGTTGGGCTACAGTGCGAGCGCCGGACGCGTCCGGGGCGCGCGTCCGGCGCGCGTCTGATCTGCACGCCCGATTCCCTGGAACTCTCTGTTCCGCGTCCGGCGCCCGCCGGACGCCAGGCCCACGCGTCCGCCGCATAGGGAGGACCAAGGCCAGCACAAGCATGCGCCGGACGCGTCTGGCGCCCTTGGCTGGCGCGTCCGGCGCCCTTGGCTGGCGCGTTCGGCGCCTGTTGAAGTGCCAATTTTCACATGATCATCGATCCTTTGAAAACGGCGATGACTTCAACAAATCTCAGGGCTCACAAGTAAATTCCTCGTGCTATTTCTCACAGTGTGCACCACACCTAATCCAATAGACTTAACTAGGTCAAGCTACCCATTTGCACCCCCTTAATAGTATGGCCAAAAGTGAAAAACAAAGTCCTAACGACTAATCCGACGTCTCTCAACACCATCGACAATCGGAACTAACCGTCCTTAACCTTGTCATCCATCCTTTGAAAACCGAAAACGATTTCCATCGATAAGAGGGCATGACAACCATATTGCCTGAGATTCCATTACCATGACCTAACTTCCACTATTTCTGTAAAACACACGTTAGTCATAGTAATCTATATTGTCATCAATCATCGAAACCCACATCAAGGGGCCTAGATGCTTTCAATCTTCCCCTTTTTGGTGATTGATGACAACCTCTGGAGTATGACGGTTTGAGTTGAGGTTTTCAAGCATGCTTGGTTCACATGAGCCTTTGACAATAAGAGCAAAGGTTAGAGTGACTCATGTGACACCAAGCCAATATATTTGTGCTCATGTAATCTGCAAAAACGGAGTTAGCACAAAACAAACACATATAGCTCATATGGAATCAGAGTAAAACGTGGAAGCCAAGCACATATGAGCAAAGAACCAAGTGACATAGAAGGTGATACCGAAACGAAGATCATATGTCACTGTCACTGGAAGAAGTACCTCACACATATCATACAATGCATAAAAGTAGACATGATGCATGCAAATGTATCAAACAAAAGAACCAAATTCCGAGCAGAAGCTCCCCCTAAGTCTACATACTCCTAACTCTCCCCCTTTGGCATCAAGGACCAAAACCTAAGGCTGAGGGGTAGAAGGAGCAGACGAGCCGGTCTCTTGAGCATGAGGGGCAATGACGAAGGCAGTAGCATCATCTGGGCTATCGTCTCGAGCTCTCGCTGACCGAGTGGCGAGCCTCCCCGACCCTCCGGGCGTGACGCCGGCGGTGAAGCGGTGCAGGGTCTCGCTCAACCGATACCGTGATCATCATCAAGTTTCCGTGGTCGAGACGTGACTAGAGCTATCTCTGGCTGACCCTGTGGCTCTGACGGTGTGGCAAGTGGGTGAGTAGGAGCCACCTGGGGTACTGCCTCAGTGGTAGGAAGTGGATCTGTGGAAGCCACTGAGGACGGAATGGTGCCTGATGTGCCTGTCCCTGTCACTGGAGGTATGACAGTCTGAAGCTGCCGCTATGGTTGCGGGACCGCTGCACGGGCAGTCTCATGTACTCAGGTGTTGCCTCTCCTATGAGTGCACTGAAGGAAGTCTGATGATGGTCTCCTCCTGATCCAGGAGTGAATAGCTGGTGAGAGCCGACAGGAGAGAATCCGGTAGAAATCCGAGGAAATCCTGGGGACTGGAAGTGCTGTGGCACCTGAACAGCTGGAGAAGAAAGTCCTACACCCGGAGCAAGTAGGCCTGTACTCTGACCTGGCACCTGAGAAGGTCCTGCTCCCAAAGACTATCCTGCTGGCTGACTCGAAGCAGAGGGAAGAACTCCTGGAAGAACGGTGGCACCGGTCTGCTGAAATAGCGAGGCAATCAGGGTCATGGTCTGCAGGTGCTGCTGCTGCTAGAGCTAATGCTGTGAATCCTGACAAGCTCGGATCTCAGCAAGAGCAATCTCATGCCGCTGCTCGGCACGCTCCTGATTTGCAGCCAATCTGTCAAGAACCTGTGTCATGCGCTCAATGGCTGCTCCTGAACTGCCTGCCTCTGCATCGTGCTGACGAGGTGGGGGACGAACTGGAATGTAGTACTCCTCATCATCCTCGAGTCTGAGGTAGTGATCTCATATCCTGGCGCGCCTCGCCGCTGCAATCTCGCTTCTTCATCTCGCGCTAATCGCTCAACTCGAGCATCCCGCTCGCTCTGTCTCAGAATCGGATCTCCATGTCGTGGGATGACTGGAGTAGGACTGGCAGTGACTCTGACAATCTGAGAAGCATCATAGGAGCCAAACATCTCATACATAGTCGGATCTTCATATTCTTTTCTGATTGAATCTGGAAGATCACCATTTCTGTAAATAAGCCATGTAATCCAATGAGCATAGTGCATCAGGTGGTGTTTTGTGAAACTTCCATAGATGACATCTTCCATATCACAAAGCATCAAGTCCCAGATGTCAAAGGGAATCTTCCTCACTAGATGTGACACTATCCACTGCTGGAGCCTGGTGAATCCATTTCTGAAACCGGGCCTAGCAAGAATGGTATACCTCTGAATCTGATTAAGAATGCGAGCAAGAGGTAGCTCATCCCGGGGTGACCTCGCCGATCCTCGCTCCAAAGTTAGGTCCAAAGACCTCTCTCATAATCTCGAGGTGGCACTATCCCTCCCTGTGCACGTCTGGGTGGCTCAATCTGAGGAAAGCATAGCTGATGCAGCTTGATAGGCTGCTCTGGAATCCCCAAGAAGTTCCTGGCTTCCTCACTAGACAAGTTCTGTCTCTGACCATGAATGGTGTATGAAATGAGTGAATGATTTGGAGCAATCCATAGTGTAGCATAGAACTCTAACACCCATTCTGGAATGTATTTGCCAGATCTTCTAATCAAATCAATCATCCCTGGCTGAGCACCCAGGTACTCTCTAAAGGCCTGCCCCATGACATGTGAGAAACTCTCAGCTGAAACTGTCCTCTGCATGGTGATCTTGGATTTCTGCCTGTATGCCTCAACAAGGGACTTATGCAAAGCTGTATAATAAGGTGCACTAGCTCTCTCTCTGGAAGGTGGAAACCAGGTGTTGATGTCCACCTATCTGATAGCCTGAATCTTCTTGGCACTAGCATTCAGAAGGTCCTCTGTACTCAATCTAGGTCCTGTAGGGCCCCTGCTGGGCTGCCTCTGTGGAGAAGAAGAGGAACCTGTCTCCTGTGACTGCTGGGCGGCCTGCTACTGGAGTGTCCTGACATGGGAGGACCGTCGTCGAGGAGAGAGCTCCTGCTGCTCAAGTGTAGCCTCCTCTGCCTCTGCGGCCTCTGCCTCTGCCTCCTGTGCTGCTGCTGATCCGGGCTCTTGGATCACTATGCCCGCACCCCTGCGAGCTCTCCTCTCAGCACGCTCTGCTGCTGCCTGAGCATCTGGTGGCAGCCTCTTCCTCTTCCTTATGGTCAAGACCTTCTTACCCTTCGCTTTCTCAACCAACTTAGGAAGATTTGGCCTTCTATGAGGATCATCATCTCCCCCTGAACCCCTGCCTGTACCCTTGCACCTGGGCATGACCGATACTTTCCTTGATTAAACAAACTGAACCACTGTCAGAGGATGAACTGTCACTTGTGAGGCTTGGCCTCAAACCATACTCCTAGGCTTGGCCTAGAGTTTTACTACCCACTGTCAACTGACAACTCAATCAAGTAACTAGCTCGCTGCAAGAGATAGAATGGTTGGAGAATATATAACCATAAGCATCAATCTAGAGATGAGAGATTCTATTTGGAAGCAAAGCATTAGATAAGAATTAGATAGAACATGGCAAGTTACCTAAAACATGGCCGAGCTCCCGTGAAAAGATGAGAAAACGACAATGTAGGGCCCCCTTTTGCACAAAGTTTGATTACGCACATAGAATATGATCAGAAGGTGATCAAGGCAGTGATGAATTGAGGCAAAGAAGTTTTGTCGAAGAATGATGGAGCAAGGCAATATGCTAACCACTGGAGAGATGGGACAATCCAGAAGGCTCAGAGGCGAGCACACGGCACTCTTGACAATGTGTTAAGATCACTGCACGAAGAGTTTGTCGAGGAGTTGACAAGTCAGTGACTAGAATGTGGTTGACACAATTTGTCGAGCACCTGGCGGGCATGGTGGGAACTCACTATGGAAGAGCTCCCTCTGAAGGAGGGGACGCCTGGCGGCGAACTTCCAAAACAGAGAAGGCAAGAGGGAGAAAGCGCCACGAACGGAGCGAAAAGGGAAACGCCGGCGAGGTCGATGCAATCGAGGTGGCGGTGTTGATGAACACGGCGGCGACCTTGGCAGGTTGGGGCGGCGCAGGCGCGAAGAGCCGAGGGCGTGGCGGCCGGAATAGCGCGCGGTGATGCAGGTGTGATGGAGCGGGCGCGCGCGCGTGCAAGGTGGAGCGAGGCGATGCGGCGGCGCGATGGTGCTGGGCGGCGCTAGGGTTAGGATTTGAGCACGGCGGTGTACGGTTTGTCGAACGGGAGAAGAAGGCCGCTGGCCGATTGAAGGAGGAAGGAAACTGGTTGGCCCCACATGTCGGATTAAGTGACTTGCGCGTGTCATCATTGCGCCGGACGCGTCCGGGGGTCGCCGGACTCCGAACAGAAAGTCCAGAGAACTTGCTGCACAGACCAATCTCGCCGGACGCGCTGCAGACTCGGGCGTCGGATGCAGGTGAAACACTGTGCAGCGTCCGGCGCTTAGCATTCTGCTGGCTCTTCTTTGTGCCTATGTCCATAACGCGTCGGACGCGTCCGCCGGTCCTCGAAGGCGCGTCCGGCGCTCTTCAAAGAGCTGAACTTGAACTTTGTCGCCATGGCACCTGCTCCCAGTTGATTTCCAAACTTTTGAAGAGTCAAATAAACACAGTTTGGAGTCAACATGAGATCCTCACTCTCACACTCTCAATTTTCAAATAGTTTGCCATAGGCTACACATAATTTTCAAAAATAGGGAATAAACACGAGCGAGGAACAACGTGTGGCCATAAGCTTGAGTTTCTAAAACAATAGAAGTGTCAAAAGCTTTCTCAATTCATGGATAAACACAGAGGTTGCTCAAAAGATAAACGAAAAAGAAACGAAGAGCAACACACAAGCAATAAAATTACTGGAATTTGAATCTAGGTGACTTGTCAAGTTTGAACCAAGGGTAAGCTTCTTCACACCTCCGACGAGGGTTATCTTAACCATGTTAGACAAGCCCTATATGCATTACGAAATTTAAACGTGCTCTATAAACAATGCAATGCAACCGACAACACACTTCATCTCTTCCTTGTGAAGTTGCTCGAGTCAAGGATATTGAGCTCATTCCTTAACCTACAAAAGGTTGATTCATCCAATGGCTTTGTGAAGATATCCACAAATTGATCCTCACTTCTCACACCTTCTAGAGATATATCCTTTTTAGAGACATGATCTCTAAGAAAGTGGTGGTGAATATCTATATGCTTTGTGCGAGAGTGTTGAACCGGGTTGTTGGCAATCTTTACTGCACTCTCATTGTCGCACAAAAGAGTCACTTGACCAAGATTCACACCATAGTCAAGGAGGGTTTGTTTCATGTACAAGATTTGTGCACAACAAGCCCCCGCTGCTATGTACTCTGCTTCGGCGGTGGATAGAGCAACACTGTTCTGCTTCTTTGATGACCAAGAGACAAGTGACCTCCCAAGCAAATGGCACCCTTCGGATGTGCTTTTTCTATCAATTTTGCAACTGGCATAATCTGAATCGGAATAGCCAACAAGTTGGAATCTTGCTCCTTTGGGATACCATAGGCCAATGCTTGGGGTGAGCTGCAAGTACCTGAGGATCCTCTTGATAGCACTTAAGTGAGCTTCTTTAGGATTGGCTTGAAAGCGAGCACACATACACACACTAAACATGATGTCGGGCCTAGATGCAGTGAGGTACAACAAGCTACCGATCATAGAGCGGTAAAGAGTTTGGTCCACAGAGTTACCTTCCACATCAAGATCGAGATGCCCATTAGATGCCATGGGTGTGTTGATTGGCTTGCAATCCTTCATATCAAACCACTTGAGGAGGTCCTTGGTATACTTCTCTTGAGATATGAAGGTCCCTTCCTTCATTTGCTTGATTTGAAAACCAAGGAAGAAATTGAGCTCGCCAATCATAGACATCTCAAACTCTTTTGACATCATGTCACCAAACTTCTTGCATTCTTCTTCATTTGTTGAGCCGAAGATGATATCATCAACATACACTTGACAAATGAAGATCTCTCCATTTAGCTTCTTGGTGAATAGTGTGGTGTCAACCTTCCCCCTTCTCAATGAGGAAGTCCCTAAGGCGCTCATACCATGCTCTAGGGGCTTGCTTGAGCCCATAAAGTGCCTTGGACAACCTGAAAACATGATTAGGACAGCTAGGGTCTTCGAACCCGGGAGGTTGATCAACATAGACAAGCTCATTAATGAAACCATTAAGAAATGCACTCTTCACATCCATTTGAAATAGTTTCATTTCATGGTGTGAAGCATATGCAAGGAGGATACGGATGGCTTCAAGTCTTGCAACCGGTGCAAAGGTCTCTCCAAAATCAAGGCCTTCAACTTGAGAGAACCCCTTTGCTACGAGCCTTGCCTTATTTCTCACAACATTGCCTTGGTCATCTTGCTTGTTGCGGAACACCCACTTGGTACCTATGATTCTTTCATTCTTGGGACGCTCTTCAAGTGTCCAAACTTTGTTGCGGGTGAAGTTGTTCAATTCTTCATGCATGGCATTCACCCAATCCGGATCTTGAAAAGCTTCACCTACATCTTTTGGCTCAACACAAGAAACAAACGAGTGATGTTCAAAGAATATTAGCAAGTCTTTGAGATCGAGTCATTACACCCCTTGATGGACTCCCTATGATTTGATCTTGTGGATGATCATGGAGTTTAGGAACTCTCCTTTCAACCACTTGAGGAGTAGGTTGGGGAGCATCAATATCTTGAGCTTGTGCCTCTCTTTGTTCATGGGAGACATGAGTATCTTCATGTTCGGTCATCCCATCTTTTTCTTTGTCATCTTGAGGCACATTTGAAGAGGAAGAAGGCTTGTCGATGACTTGCACTTCATCATCATCTTCTTTAGGCTTGATGTCTCCCACCGGCATATTCTTCATTGCTTCCCTCAATGGTTCATCACCTACATCATCAAGATTCTCAATTGCTCCTTGGGAGCCGTTAGATTCATCAAACTCCACATTATATGTTTCTTCGACCAAACCGGTGGCATGGTTGAATACTCTATATGCTTTGGATTTTGATGAGTAACCAACAAGAAAACCAATATCATAACGTCTTTGAAACTTCCCTAGGTGTTGCCTTTTCTTGTAGATGTGGCATTCGCAACCAAACACCCGAAAGTAAGAGACGTCCGGCTTCTTCCCATTGAGCAGCTCATAGGGGGTCTTGCCATGGAACTTGTGAAGATATAACCAATTTGATGCATAGCATGCTGTGTTGATAGCTTCAGCCCACAAGTTCTCTGGGGTATTGTACTCATCAAGCATTGTTCTTGCTAGGGTGATCAAGGTCCGGTTCTTCCTCTCTACTATGCCATTTTGCTGAGGTGTGTAGGTGGATGAGACTTCATGTTTAATCCCAACTTCATCACAGTAAGCTTCAATGTTGGTGTTGTCAAATTCTTTGCCATTGTCACTTCTAATTTTCTTGATCTTGACATCAAATTCATTTTGAGCTCTCTTTGCAAACTTCTTGAAGCAAGGGGTAGCTTCGGATTTGTCATGAAGAAAGAATGTCCAAGTGTATCTTGAGAAGTCATCAACAATCACTAGGCAATGAAGTTTCCCACCGAGGCTCTTGTATGTGGTTGGTCCAAATAGATCCATGTGCAGCAGCTCTAGCACTCTTGAAGTTGACAGAAAAGCTTTGGTTGGATGAGTGTTTGCAACTTGTTTGCCGGCTTGACATGCGCTGCAAGGTTTGTCCTTTTCAAACTTGACATCTTTCAAGCCTCTCACTAACTCTTTCTTCAAAAGCTTCTTGAATGTACTCATCCCAACATGTGCTAGCCTCCTACGCCACAACCACCTAAGTGAAATCTTGGACAGCAAACAAACATTCAGATTTGCATCTTCGGAGGTGAAATCCACTAGATAGAGATTGTTGTATCTAAAGCCTTTGAATATCACGGTTGAGTCTTCTTTCTTTGAAACTACCACTTCCTTCTCGTCAAACAAGCATTTGAATCCAAGATCACATAGTTGACCTACTGACAGCAAATTGAAGCTCAATGGTGCAACATAAAGCACACTTAACAGAGTGTGATCATTTGATATTGCAACTTTGCCCAAACCCTTGACTTTGCCCTTTGAGTTATCACCAAATGTGATTCTATCTTGATCTTGCTCCCCTTCATCTAGTGAGGCAAACATACGAGGTTCACCGGTCATATGTTGAGTACAACCACTATCAATAATCCAATGACTTCCACCGGTCCTGTAGTTCACCTACACACAAGAGATCAAGCTTGAGGTTTAGGGACCCAAACTTGTTGAGGGCCCTTGACTTTTTCTACTAGAGACTTTGCAACCCAAATTTGCTTAGGCCTATTCTTATTGTGGGGGGGGGGCTAAGAAGGTGACATTCACTTGTCCTTTTGAATCCTTTCTAACCACATAATGAGCATTGTATGCAAAGGGTCTAGCATGCTTGGGCAAGGGTTGTGGTGGTGGAGTTTGGCACTCATGAGCAAAGTGACCTTCTTCTCCACACTCAAAGCATCTCTTCGACTTCGGCTTTGGCTTTTGCTTTTGTTGACTTGCTTGCTTTGCTTGATGTTATTTCTCTTGATGTGCCTTGAACCCAATGCCACTTCTATCGGTCTTCATCACGGTGTTCATCAAGAGTTCACTTTGAAGTGACTTTCCTTTTACAAACTTGCTCAACCCAATCTTGAGATGTTCTTTCTCTTGTTTGAGCTTCTTGTTCTCTTCTAGAAGTGACTCATTTGTTGGTTGCTTCAAGCATGACACTTCAAAGTGGAGTCTTTTGTTCTCTTCTTTGAGCTTCTCATTCTCAAGTGCTAGTCCCTCATCTTCAATGGTGACAGTGTGACTGATTTTGGCTTGTTCAAGATCCTTCTTGAGCTTTTCATTTTCATTCTTCATCTTAACATAGTCATCATAATGCTCAGCCACCACCACTAGCTTGCCTTTGCTGCTAGCACTTTGCTCAATGATCTCATCACATGATGTAGCTACATCATTCTTAGCAACATTGTTAGTAGCTTCATGTGTTTCGGTAAGAAGCTCATAAGCCATCGCTAGATTCCCATGATCAACTTTAATAGTTGTGTACTCCTCTTTTAGAGAGCTATAACTAGATTTGAGCTCATTATGCTTCTTCTCAAGGTTCTCATTTTCAACTTTAAGCCCTTTTTCGAAGCTTTGAGTTCCTTGAGTTTAGAAGACATAATTTCATTTTGATCTCTAAGCTCATCTCTAGTCTTTTGCATAGCTTCCATCTTTTCTAAAAGAGAGGTATTTTCACTATCAAGCTCATCACATCTTCCTCTAGTCTTTATGATGGTTTTTGAGTATTTTCTAATCAATTTAACAAGCTCATCATAAGAAGGTGACTCATACTCCTCATCACTATCACTTTCACTACCACTATCATCACTATCCCCATGCTTAGGATGTACCTTCTTTTCACCTTTAGCCATGAGGCAAAAGTGGAATGGTGTAGATGATGATGGCAGAATTTGTGGAGGTGGTGAGGACCCAATGCCAATGGCGGCAACTCCTTCATCATCACTATCTTCATCGGATGACCCACAAGAAGATTCAATATCGGTGAGCCAATCACCAACAATATAAGCCTTGCCATCTTTCTTCTTGTGATGCTCTTTCTTTTCTTCCTTTTTCTTGTGATGCTTGTCTTTCTTCTTCTTTTCTTTTTCTTCATCATCACTTATGTCATCCTTCTTGTCCTTGCCCTTCTTCTTGTACTTCTTGTCTTTTGGAGGCTCCGGACATTGATGAGCTAGGTGTCCAATCTTGTGGCAATTGAAGCACTCCATTTTGGAGATGGGCTTTCTCTTGCTGCTTGTGAAGAACTTCTTCTTCTTGCCATCAAATTTGACACCATTCTTGTTAAGCTTCTTCAACATCTTGGTGGTCTTCTTCACCATGAGAGCAAGACTCAAGTCATCAATATCGGCATCGCTTGAATCATCATAAGTTGCCTTGGCCTTGCCTTTTCTTGAGCGACTTGCATTGAGGGCCAAGTCTTTCTTCTTGGATGATGAGCCATCCTCGGGGGTGAGATGCATGTACATCTCATGAGCATTGATCTTTCCCAAAATTTGTGTTGGTGTAGCATTGGAAAGATCACCTTGGTGAAGCACGGTGACAATGTGCCCATATTTCTCAATGGGGAGGACACACAAGATCTTCCTTGCCACATCGGATGCAGTCATTTGATTGATTCCAAGACCATTGAGTTCCTCTACAATAGTGTTCAAGCGGGAATACATCTCATTAGCACTTTCATTAGCTTTCATCTCAAAAGAATTTAACTTGCGCATAACAAGATGATAGCGTTCCTCACGCTCACTCTTAGTTCCCTCATGAAGCGCACAAAGGTCGGACCATAGTGCATGGGCATCCTTGTGGTTCCTTACATGATTGAACACATCCTTACAAAGGCCGCGGAATATAGCATTCCTTGCCTTTGCATTCCACTTCTCATAGTTAACCTCATCACCGACAAGGTTAGCGGAATCCTTGGGTTTTGGGAGTCCTTGAGAAGTGGCACGGAAGCATCCAACATCTATCGCTTCTAAATGTGCTTCCATGCGAATTTTCCAGTAGGGAAAATCGTCTCCATCGAACATGGGTGGAGGTCCATCCCCATGGGACATCTTTACTCCAGGCGGTTAAGCCTAATTAAGAGCAAACCTAGCTCTGATACCACTTGAAAGGATCAAGATGCCCAAGAGGGGGGTGAATTGGGCTAATTCTAAAAATTATCGCAGAATTAAACCTACTAGCCCATTATTCACCCCTCGGTGCCTATGTGTGTTCCTAAACAATCGGTCAACTAAAGTTTTGCACCCTAAGTTCCAAATCCTATTCTAGCATGGCAATTCTATGAAAGTAATTGCAAGAATGTAAGTGTTAGAAAGTAAATACGGAAAGTAAAGGGACAAGGAACACGGCGATCTTTTTCCGAGGTATCGGAGAGTCGCCACTCTCCACTAGTCCTCATTGGAGCACCCGCGCTGGGGTATAGCTCCCCCTTGATCCTCGCAAGGACCAAGTGCTCTCTAGGGCTGATTCTTCGTCGCTCCGACGCGGTGAATCGCCAAGAACCGCTCACAAGATGAGTTGGGTCATCCACAAGCACCGCCGGATGATCACCAAGCTCCAATCACCACCAAGCCGTCTAGGTGATGGCGATTGTTGACGGTCGTTAAGTATCAATTTTATACCGTCAACGCAGCAAGAGAAAGGACTAATATGAGTTCACCATTAGATATAGGGGTTACACCGACGTAAATTCCACGAGTTTTGGTGATTGTCTATTTCTCAGCGGGGGTTATCGAAAGAGAACCAAAGGAGGCCCACATGTCATGATTACATAGAGATAAAGACCGAACGGGTAAAATTGTATAATCTAGAAGACTCCGAAAGGCAAACCCCGGAAGCCGGGGCCCACCGGGGGGGCTGGCCGGTCGCCGACCCGGGGGAGTCGGCCGACTCCCCACCTCCACCAATCGTGTGGAGTCTCGTGGATCCCGCCTCCACCGCCTTTGAGGATGAATAATTATCGTCCATTTAGGTCGGTTTGATCCGAGGGCTGTGGTTAATCCTAGGGGGCTATATATTCGAGCCCCCGGCCCCCGGGTAAAACCCTAATTCATTCAAGAGTTCATTCTCTCATCGAATTCGTAGAAGCCAGAGCCACCATCTCAATTAGAGCTCCATAGTTTAGTAGCATAGCTACATAGGAATAGATCTAGAGGGAATCAAGCCTAGCTTGGAGTCTCGGATCTGTCGGAGTTCTTGGTAATTCCCCTCTACATTCTTGTAATATTCATCATTGTTCGTGATACTATGAGTAGTATTTTATTCTATTCTATTATATCGACTTGACTTTACTCTATTTGATTATGTTCTCAATTATATCGTTCTTAGTTTACTTTGATTATATGTTTAGCATAGTTGGACTAGAATTATGTTTATGCATAGGATCGTATAGCGCTTGCTCATTAGGCCAATGGGTGAGTGGTAGATATTGTGTAGGCATGGTGCCTATACCGTATTTATCCGTGATTGCACCCTATATTCCGGATCGTGAGGTAGATCGCGGGAGTGACAGTCCCCTTGAGTCCTTTGTAGCCCTTCTCCCGAGTATAGGTCTAGCGGAACAAACCTATTACATTGAAGTCATTGCTATGTCTCTTGTCTTCTCTCGGTAATATCACTATGCATAGATGTAACCTTTTCCCGCCATGATTGCTAGATGTTCTTGCACTAATCATTGTATGCTTTGACTTTATAGTTAGAATAACATAGGATTACACCCTAGATCGTCCTAGTCCATGCTAGTGTTATAAGCTTAGAGTGCTAAGTTGAGATGGCTTATTACTATTATTTTATGTGGCTAAATGCTCTCATTTATCTTATGTCATTTATCATTCATTCCTATATTTTATGTGACACTTACCCTGTGTGAGATGATCGATACAGACAAGGTTAAGCTCTCCATTATCGCATGTGCATTGCTCATCACTCATTATCCAGTGCAATCCCTTCCCAGTGGTAAAAATATAAATAATGATACCCGGATTACTCCCGGTTAAAATGCTACGATGATATATTCTCAGGCGCTATGAACCTTCTTTATTTCGTTGCACTTAATAGACATCAACAAGCATTTTTGGCGCCGTTGCGGGGAAGGTTGAGAGCCAATGGATAATGAGCAGCATTGCACTACATAATGAGATTGAGCACTGTCACCATTCTCTACTCATACAGCCTTACCCTTGTTTTTCGTCTATTCTTATATCTTATGCAGGGTAATGTATGAAAAAGACAATTCTTCCTGATAATTATATTGACAATCCAGAAGCTTTATTCAGGAAGGCCAGAAGCAAGTTGAAGAAGACCAATCAATCATCATCATCAACTCAACTTGGAAGCTTGTCGGAAGCAGAAAGTCAACCTTTCGTGCGAGACTTGACACCAGCGTTTGAAGCCATGGCGCACAAGTCACTCCGCGAGTTCTCAGCTCCAACTACGGACAACATTCGTACAGGACCAGCTGCGGACATTGAAGGAGCTTTTGAGCTCAAGCCTGCGCTAATCAACATGGTGCAAGCAAGCCGGTTACGTGGGAAGGCCCATGAAGATGCTAGTGCTCATCTCCAACACTTTCTCGGAGATTTGTAGCACATTCACTATCAAGGATGTCCCCGAGATGCTATACTACTTCGCCTTTTCCCATTCTCACTCTTGGGGAGAGCGAAGCGTGGTTCTACGCCAATAAGGAGAAGAATCCTACGTGGGCACTATGTTCCACCAATTTCTTGGCGAAGTTCTTCCCCATGGGCAAGACAAATGCTCTTCGTGGGAAGATATCAAGCTTTCAAAGCAATACCATGATGAGACTGTCCCGAAGCTTGGGAGCGCTTTCAAGATTACATCCTCGAGTGTCCTCATCATGGCATGGAGAATTGGTCGCTATGCGTACATTCTACCATGGGCTCAAGAACGACACACGTGAGACGATGGATGCCGCTGCTGGAGGTGCATTCTTATCACTCACTATTCCTCAAGCCACAAATTCTTGTGGAGAAGATGGCATCCAACCAAGGTTGGAGTGAAGAAAGAACTCGGACCCGCAAGAGAGGTGGAGGAATGCACCAGGAAAGAGGTAGACATGCTTTCGCCAAAATAGATTTGCTAATGAAGAGGCTCGATGAGAGAGCCCCGAGAGAAGAAAGAAGTCATGCATATACATGATGCTCGCATGACATGTGAAGAGTGTGGAGAGACTGGGCACACGGGTGTTAACTGCCCAGAGCTGAAGGAGGATGTGAACTACCTCAACAACAACAACAACAATTACTATCGTCCTCAGCAGAATCAAGGTTGGAATCAACAGCAGAGGCCTAACTACTCAGGCAATTATTCAGGCAACTATTGTTGACACTAGATACGCACACGAAAGAATCAAAGAGAAATAATCTGCAAGCGCACGGATATCGGTGAGCACTTCACCCGGGAGATAAGTCCTGAGTATCGTATTTGTTTTTATCTCGCTAAGAGAAAACGTGCAATAGACTAACCCGATCTTTACTACTACCCCGGGCTGCTAGTCAAGTGAGAATTAAGCGATATAGAGAGAACTCCTTCGTCGAGTCTTCTTCTAACCTATGGCAAGCTTTGAGACTACCGTTCTAATGGGGTACCCGAGGAATAGACACCACAAAGGATGCTAAACCGGGCACAAAGGACCTACCTTACCTACCAACGGGAAGTGGATTACAAAGGTAATAAAGGGATTGTCACTTCCCTCACTACTACCACGGTTCCGGCCGAATAGGGAGCATCTACAAGTGAACCTAGCCTAAGCACCACGCTTATGCTAAAGAACGATTACTCTATTCCCAACGCGAAGCGAATAAAGTAAACTTGTAAACCAAAGAACAATAATAACAACGAACTTACTAGTATTAGAAGTTGAATTGCCGAATGATTCTGAAACCAAGCCTCGGGTTAGGAGACTTGATCCCGAGATACACCGGAGAGGAGACACCGACAGTCGGGCTTCCTCCAAATCTACCTCCACTCTATACTCTCTCAATCTCTCTTGAATCTAATACCCTATAGAGATAGATCCATTCGAGGGACCCTTCTCTATCTAACTCCCTCTCTCGGATTGAAGTCTTGAATGAATAGGAGAATGAATTAGGGTTTTACCCGGGGGCCGGGGCTCGCTTATATAGCCCCCTAGGATTAACCACAGCCCTCGGATCAAACCGACCTAAATGGACGATAATTATTGATCTTCAAAGTCGGTGGAGGCGGGATCCGCGAGACTCCACCCGATTGGTGGAGATGGGGAGTCGGCCGACTCCCTTTCCGAGTCGGCGGCCGACCGCCATGCCGCTGTGGGCCCCGTGCTTCGTGTGTCGCCTTCTCGGAGTCTTCTAGATTATACTTTTTCACCCGTTCGGTCTTTCTCTCTATGTAAACCCGACATGTGGGCCATCTTGGGTAGTTTTCACTTGTCACCCTACAGAAATATATATTCACCAAAACTCGTGGAATTACGTCGGTGGTAACCCTATATCTATCAAGTATTTATGAATAGGTCCATTTGCATGCTAAGTTGACGGTTAATTTTATGAGTTAACGACCGTCAACAAACTCCCCCACACTTATCTTTTACTCGTCTCGAGGAAAAGGATGGATTACTTTAAGCATAGCCTCAAACCAAGACATCAACATTAGATTATCCCTGATCATACCTGTACTGCGGGATTCAAAGTGTCTACCATTGAACTTTGGGGAGTTGAAAGATGGAACAGCGCGAAGTAGAGATCCGTCTTCTATCAATCCTGTCACTCGGAGTTTTTATAACATTTTTGCAAAGAAAACTTAGCTTTACCCTTCTCCATCATGTAGCACACTCGAATCACTCATTATATGTGGTATTTGTGGAACTCATCATTATGTATAGAGCACTCAAATCTCTCAATGTATGTGGTATTTTTGGAACTCTCTTGGGGCATGTGAAAGGGTATGCCTCCTATTCTACTAAGGCTTATGTGGAGTTTAAGGTATGTCAAGGAATAGCATTTTTACCTGCGCATATTGATTAGTCAAAAACGGGAACCGAGGAGAGGGGGACCTTACTCTAGATCAAGTGTGTGCAAGTGTGTGGAATATTTGGTGGCTAAATTGATGATAATAATGCTCCTTCCCTCTCTTGCACACTCTTCTCTTGAACATTGCTTTGCTTGATCTTCTCTCGAATAGCTCTTTGAGCTTCTTTGAACTTTCCTTCTCTTGGGATCACAATACTTAAGAGCTCATGGGCTATCTCTTTTCTTTCTTTTCTTCTTCTTTCTCTCTCTTTTTTTTTAACAACTATTTTTGCATAGCCCATGTCTCGATCTTGGACACAATAACTTTCTTGAACATGATGACGATGATGATCTTAACAATTGGATGATGATAACAATTCTTGGAGCATATAAAAATCCTAGAAAGTGTATGTATCCTCTCCCAGTGTAGGAGATGGATGAATGGTGGAAAGCATGTTTTTGCGTACTCCCAGTGTAGGAGCAGCAGATATATATGTGGGTGTAAGTGCACTTGATCATATGAGTAAGAGACCCTTCTCTAAGGCTCTAATACCGCCAAGACTATTCTCAACACAAATAAAAAGCTTATGTGCTTGGTCTTTCGAATTTTGTCGACGAGGCTCTATAGGTATTTATTACTACGAGGAGAAGTATAGCTAACATTTTAAGATTTTCGAAAAGAAATTCTCCAAGCAACTAGATATAAAGAAATCAAGTTCTCATGGTTCTTGCTATATCACTGTCCTCAACAACTTAAGTAAAATGGGGTCCCTATAAAATGATGTTCCCAACAGCAACAAGGATTCCCAGGAATTATCATGGTGTGAGTCTATCTTGGGGTCATGATTAAAATAATCTACCTTCTCAATATATATAGCAAGTGATTTTATTCAAAGTGTTCCCCAAATGAATCGGAAAAACGTGATTGGTATAAAATTTGGAACGTAGGGAAGCAAACCTGACCGTGGATGAAAACTGGAGCCAAATGGGCCCAGCCCATGGGCGGCCGACTCCATATATGGGTCGGCCGACTCTAGCAGGTGGCCCCTCGGGGTCCGCTTCGTCGTGCGTGATCTTTACGTTGTATATTCTCAAATATTTTTGCTGGTTCGCTGATATCCGTTAGTTTCGTCGTCGGTTGCCTCCCCCACACTAGATTCCTGTTATCTTCATTCACAACAAGGTGGAGACAAAAGAGGCAACACATATGCAATAATAAATATAACTAAAAAAACTTTATTTCATCTTCATTAAGGCCTGGATTACAAGTATTGAAAGGAACTAAGATCGAAACTTTAACTAAGCACTCTTGCAAACTAAAACTTTTAATCTAAACACACTAGGCCTTTCTGATGCTAAGATAAATCTTATCTAATCAACTCGCTTCTCTAGAGCGTCTAACCTCTTTTCTAACTTAGCCGTCCTCTTCTCTTGCGCACGAAGTCTATCTATGAGAGTGACAATGCTCTCGCTGGACATGTTGGGCGTTTCGCAGATGCTATAACGTCGCGCTGAGTTTCTAACTCCTTCTCTAAGTCGGCAACGGTCTTGCGACGCTTCCTTGGAGCTTCTGAGGCGGCGAGAGCTACTTTCGGGGCTTCCTTCGGAGGGACGAACTTCACTTTGCTTGGGTGAGCACGGACTCCCTCGAAATACGAGCGCTCTCCGGTGCTATACTTAGCACGACGATCTCCCCTTGCTTGTTGGTCTTCACTCCCATAAGCATCTCATTGTGCTTAGGAGGGAGGATCCTGGTGCCTTCGGGAGCTTCACAATAGGACCCTTTGGTGGAGGTCCATCTAGGAGCAAAGGCTTGGGTGCGGCGATGAATGGTTGGGCGAAGTAGCTATGGGCGTAAGCTTGAGGCTTTGGAGGAATAGAGGCTAGGGGTTTGGGCTTAGCAAGAACAATGGCCTTGCTCTCAGGCTCCTCTCTTGGGATGGTGTTGAGATCAATCCCGAAGCGGATCAATCTCCTATCTAAATTCTCTGGCTCTGACTTCGCCATTGCTGCGTAGCAAGCTTGATGGTAGGAGGAGGAGGCTTTTAGATGGAATGAGGTTGGCTTGAGGTTGGGCTTCTTTATATAGGGGGGATGGAGAGGCATCTAAAGGGCATCTAAAGGGAATCTCCGAAGGAATAACGCGTCAACGTGATCTCAAAAACCCTAATCGGCAAAAATTCCTGAAGGAAGAGTATGGAAGGATCACGAATGCAAAAGCCGGCGGTGAATGGGGAGTCCATGAGTCGGCCGACTCCCTATGGGTCGGCCGACTCGCGGCGGGACCCCCGCGGGGCTTTTCGCAACCTAATTAGCATATTCTTGTCGTTCGGAAAAATACCCTGGACCCCGAAAAATGAAAAGTAAAAAGGTCGGGCCCAACTACCTAATTGAGAAAGAAGTTTAATTCATCTATTTCACCTATTTCCTCAATGGGCTCTAAAAATATTTTAAGGCGTTGACCATTTACCTTGAATATCGTACCTTCGTTGTTGCGAGCGTAACGGCTCCATGCGATGATGAGCTTACTACTTCGAACGGTCCTTCCCATTTGCTTCGAAGCTTTCCTTGCCCGAAGAGTTTGACCCTGGAATTAAAAAGTAATACCTTGTCTCCGGGTGTGAACTCCTTGATCTTGATTCTCTTGTCATGCCATCTTTTCACTCTTTCTTTGTATATCTTGGCATTGTGATAGGCTTTCTCTCTCCATTCTTCTAGTTCAGAGATTTGCATCCTCCTCTTCTCTCCTGCTGCTTCTAGATCCATATTCCACTTCTTGATGGCCCAGTGAGCTTTGAATTCTAGCTCTACCGGTAAGTGACAGTCTTTCCATAGACTAGTTGATATGGTGACATCCCAATAGGTGTCTTGTATGTCGTTCGATATGCCCACGGTGCATCGGGAAGCTTGTCTTTCCATGCGGTTCCCATTTCATTCACTGTCTTACGGAGAATATTCTTGATTTGTTTATTTGATGTCTCGCTTGGCCACTTGTCCGAGGGTGATACGGAGTAGCAACATTATGGCGTACTCCATGCTTCAATAAGTATTGCTCGAAACGCTTGTCGATGAAATGTGATCCTCCATCACTTATAACTATCCTTGGGACTCCAAATCTTGGGAATGTTATTTCTTCGAACATCTTCTTAGAGCTTGAACTATCTGCCTTTTTGCATGGCGAGCTTCGACCCATTTGGACACATAGTCCACTTTGCTACGAGGATGTATTCACATTTCTTCGACGGTGGAAATGGTCCCATGAAATCAACTCCCCGGACATCAAAGAGCTCGATCTGAAGGTTATTGATAAGTGGCATGGCATCTCTTGAGTTAATGTTGCCATGTCTTTGACAAGGACCGCATCTCCGAATGAAATCTTTTGTGTCTTCATACATTGTTGGCCGAAAAAATCCGCATTGCCAAATCTTCGCATGTGTACGGAACACCCCATAATGACCTCCATATGGTGATGAGTGGCATCTTTCAATGATTTTGATTCCTTCTTCGGTGGGCACACATCTTCGAGCAAGCCATCGAACATACTCGGAAGAGGTAGGGCTCATCCCATATGTGAGTACGACTCTCCTGGATAAGTTTCCTTTTGTTGCCTCCTGGTGGTACGTAACCCGTAACCATAAAATTAACAATATCGCATACCGGGGTCGATCCGTTGATTCCGTAGAGCATGTCATCCCGGAGTGCGTCGTCGATGGGTAGTTCCCGTGGTTTCTCAAACGCATTCTAGACAAGTGATCGGCAACGAGTTTTCTACTCCCTTTTTATCTTTTATTTCTAAATCAAATTCTTGGAGTAATAAAATCCATCTTATCAATCGAGGTTTAGCATCTTTCTTAGTGAGCAAATATTTTAAAGCGGCATGATCGGTGTAAACAATTACTTTGGCACCCACTAAGTAGGATCTAAACTTATCAATAGCAAAGACAACAGCTAGGAGCTCTTTTTCAAAGGTAGCATAATTAAGCCGAGGTCCAAGTCAAAGTTTTGCTAGCGTAAGCTATTGCATGATGCTTCTTATCATTAGTCTGTCCTAACACTGCTCCTACAACGTAGTCACTTGCATCACACATAATTTCAAAAGGTAAAGTCCAATCGGGGGTTGAATGATTGGAGCCGAGATGAGCGCTTTCTTAAGGATCTCAAATGATTGTAAGCGAGGCATCATCAAAGTCAAAAGGAACATCCTTAGCCAATAAGCGGGTAAGAGGTCTAGCGATGTAAGAGAAATCTTTTATGAATCTACGATAAAAACCAAGATGACCAAGGAAACTTCTAATTCCTTTCACATTGATAGGAGGAGGCGGTTGTTCAATAACTTCTATTTTGGCTCTATCTACCTCGATGCCTCTTTCGGACACTAAGTGTCCTAGCACTATTCCTTCTCTAACCATGAAATGACACTTTTCCCGCTTAAGGACTAAGTGTTTTTCCTCACATCTTTGTAAAACTCGATCTATGTTTTCAAGGCACTCATCAAAAGTTTTCCCATAAACAAAAAATCATCCATGAAAACTTCCATAATCTTTTCAATCATATCGAAAATATAGACATCATACATCTTTGAAAAGAAGCTGGTGCATTACATAACCCAAAAGACATCCTACGATAAGCAAAGGTTCCATAAGGGCATGTAAAGGTCGTTTTGTTTTGATCATTAGGATGGATAGGGATTTGATGATATCCGAATATCCATCAAGGAAGCAAAAGTAAGAATGGTTGGCTAATCGCTCAAGCATCTCATCAATGAAAGGCAAAGGAAAGTGATCTTTTCTTGTTGCCTTATTAAGCTTTCTATAATCTATGCACATTCGCCATCCCGTGACGGTTCTTTGTGGGATTAACTCATTCTTCTCATTTTGGACAACAAAGCCTCCCTTTTTAGGCACAACTTGGACAGGGCTGACCCACTCACCGTGTGGCACGGGGTAAATAATCCCAGGCGTGCAACAGTTTTAAAACTTCTTTCTTAACAACTTCCTCATCGCATTATTGAGCCTACGTTGGGGTTCTCTAGATGGTGGAATATCGGGATCCGTGGGAATGCGATGGGTACAAAGGGCGGGACTAATTCCTTTGAGGTCCTGGAGTGAGTAGCCAAAAGCTTTTTTATGTTTTTCTAGGACAGCCATTAAGCGAAAAGTCTCGCTCCCGAGTGAGAGTATCACTTATGATGACAAAGAGTGTCTCGGATCATTTCCTAGAAAGGCATATCTAAGACCGGGCCGGTAAAGGTTTGAACTCAATAGGAGGCCTAGGTGGTAGGGTAAACTCGTCTAATGGTTCATTCTCGGAAGGGTTCGACTTCTTCTTCTATGAAGAATCTAGCTTCGTCTTCTAATTTTGGCTTCACTAGGAATTCTAGAGAAGCTGCTCTAAATTCCTCCAATGGATCATAATGTGGATAAGGCTCGGTCATAGCATTTAAAGAGTGTGAAATGGACATTGCAAACTGGAGTTTCTTGCCTAAACAAATGTTAAGCTTCCCGGTTTGTCCTTCATAAAGAAGTCTTCTAAATGGTTGTCCTATCAACAGTGGAAATCCCCTATGTCAAAGACATAAAAGCTTAAGTGAACAGGGGTTCCTTCTACCCGGAGTGGTAGGACATGTAGGATTCCTAAACAAGGAAGAATTTGTCTTGAAAGATTTCTTATGAACTTCACTGTTGGGGTCAATGTCATGTTTCTTTGCAAATATTTTGCTAGTGTGGTAGACATGATATTTATACCCACAACCGGATTGTAGAGAGCGTCTATGCGATCATTGTTAATCATGCAATGAATGGGAAGAGAAGATGAATCCAACCGAATTATTTCAGAGGAAAGCTCTGACTCTTCTATCCACTCATTGCTCATGACAGACACTAACTCTCCCGAGGTTTTTCCCTGTTGGAATATCCTCATCAATATTGCATGGCTTTATTGGGTGATATTTGCCTTGTGGCTTCTTCACTTTGTGATAATTGAAGATGTTTCCAAAATCGGAAAACAGATCGGGTTCAATATCTAGCATAAAATCGGGAAGTGGAATGTCTTCCTTGTCTTGCTCAAGACATGGATTAGGCGAGGTGGATGGTGTATCGGCAAATGTTTGTCTTCGCCTACTTGAGGTTCTACTTCTAGGAGGTAGTCTAATTCACTGGATAGGATTTGGTCTAGGATTGATCTTGCTTTCTCAGCAGAGATATGCAAGAATGATCCTCCCGAAGTTGTGTCGAGCAATTTTCTACTGTCTCTACTCAGACCTTTATAAAAGTGTTGTAAAAGAATAGGATCTGGTAGACTAAGGTCCGGGCCTGATGCTAAAAGTGTAGTAAAACGATTCCAGGATGAGGCCAAAGATTCTTCAGGTTCTTGCTTAATAGTCAGAACCTTGACTCTAAGGTCGACGATTTGGGAGATGGGATAAAAATCTAGGCAAAAGTTGGAGCGTAAGGACCCCAATCTCCTTGTTGCTTACCTACGGCTTTATCATACCATTGTCTAGCTTTTCCCTTTAATGAGAAAGGAAATAGCTTCCAACGGAGGGTTTTGTCGGACATGCCCTCTATGCGAAGACAAATCACATGTTTGCTCAAAGTCTCTAATGTGAAGGTAAGGATTTTTGTCTCCTTCTCCCGAAAAGGATAGGCTTTGGACCAATGCAATCAACCGCGGACTCAGCCTATAGCTAGGTATTTGGATAGGTTGTGATGACTCATGTGGCACTAGGCTGGTCTCCGTGGGTGCGAGAAAATTGAAAGATAGGAATAGAATTTGAATTATCCATAAGGATAGAAAAAGATAAAATGTACGGAAAAGTAAAGTGCAAGAAAAAGATAAAAGTATAGGTACAAGGTAGAGCAAGATTTAGGTTATCTAAGCGAGACCGTCTTTCTCCCCGGCAACGGCGCCGAAATGCTTGTTGACACTAGATACGCACACGAAAGAATCAAAGAGAAATAATCCGCAAGCGCACGGATATCGGTGAGCACTTCACCCGGGAGATAAGTCCCGAGTATCGTATTTGTTTTTATCCGCTAAGAGAAAACGTGCAATAGACTAACCCGATCTTTACTACTACCCCGGGCTGCTAGTCAAGTGAGAATTAAGCGATATAGAGAGAACTCCTTCGTCGTCTTCTTCTAACCTATGGCAAGCTTTGAGACTACTGTTCTAAGGGGGTACCGAGGAATAGACACCACAAAGGATGCTAAACCGGGCACAAAGGACCTACCTTACCTACCAACGGGAAGTGGATTACAAAGGTAATAAAGGGATTGTCACTTCCCTCACTACTACCACGGTTCCGGCCGAATAGGGAGCATCTACAAGTGAACCTAGCCTAAGCACCACGCTTATGCTAAAGAACGATTACTCTATTCCCAACGCGAAGCGGAATAAAGTAAACTTGTAAACCAAAGAACAATAATAACAACGAACTTACTAGTATTAGAAGTTGAATTGCCGAATGATTCTGAAACCAAGCCTCGGGTTAGGAGACTTGATCCCGCAGATACACTGGAGAGGAGACACCGACAAGCCGGGCTTCCTCCAAATCTACCTCCACTCTATACTCTCTCAATCTCTCTTGAATCTAATACCCTATAGAGATAGATCCATTCGAGGGACCCTTCTCTATCTAACTCTCTCTCTCGGATTGAAGTCTTGAATGAATAGGAGAATGAATTAGGGTTTTACCCCCGGGGGCCGGGGGCTCGCTTATATAGCCCCCTAGGATTAACCACAGCCCTCGGATCAAACCGACCTAAATGGACGATAATTATTGATCTTCAAAGTCGGTGGAGGCGGGATCCGCGAGACTCCACCCGATTGGTGGAGATGGGGAGTCGGCCGACTCCCTTTCCCCGGTCGGCCGACCGGCCATGCTTTGCCAGTGGGCCCCAGGCTTCGTGTGTCGCCTTCGGAGTCTTCTAGATTATACTTTTTCACCCGTTCGGTCTTTCTCTCTATGTAAACCCGACATGTGGGCCATCTTGGGTAGTTTTCAGCTGTCACCCCGCGAAATATATATTCACCAAAACTCATGGAATTACTCGGTGGTAACCCTATATCTATCAAGTATTTATGAATAGGTCCATTTGCATGCTAAGTTGATGGTTAATTTTATGAGTTAACGACCGTCAACAACTATCAAGGTAACAACTCCTCCTACAATAATTACAACCAAATTACCTTTGAGAGAGTTAGTGCTTTGAACCAAGGCAAGATGATGGACAATCTGTCCAAGAAGCCGACATCAAATGACAAGGTCCTAGAGACACTCGGCAACAGAATGGATGGCTTTTCCAATGCCATCAAGAGTCATTTCACTTCAACAAGATACTTGAGTCGCAGTACAACAGCTTGCTAACCTTGCTCCCTCCACTCGGCCAAGGTAAACTAGCAGGACAACCCGAAGAGCTCGAGACTGCAAATCTTGTTGATATATTCAATGTAGAAGATAGCCGGAGTGATCCATCGAAGGAGTCATGGATTGACTCAACTCTGCCAATCAAGAAGGGCGATCCAGGGAGACCAGTCATTCCGATCTCCATTGGAAGTACTAACTTTAATGAGGCAATCTGTGATTTCGGTGCAAGCATCAACATCATGCCAAGAGTGATATATGAGAAGCTATTCGATGCCCCTTAGCATACACAACTATGTGCTTACAAACTTTGCGATCGGGTCACTCCGTGTCCCTTTGGGAGTACTTGAAGACATATGTGTACAAGTAGGCAACTCGTATGTTCCAGCAGACTTCGTGGTAGTGGATACAGCGGTGATGAAAGGTCCCCGTCATTTTGGGACGACCATTCTTGAACACCGCTGGGGCCATCATGTATGCCAACACCGCCAAGATCATCTTCAACATTAAGGGCAAGAAAGAAACCTTCTTCTTCAAGAACAGAATGCTCAGCCTCAAAGACACCCTCATCACAGTAACGGTGAGAAGAAGAAGAATCCGGCTAAGAAGAGCAAGAACAAGAACAAGAAAACCAAGAAGACGGAGACAAGTGAGGATGGTCACCGGTCCACGAGAGCATGACCACTTACTCAGTCCCCACGTCGATCAAGAAGGATGACCCGTGTGTCCCAACCATTCAATGCTCCATCAACAAGCTCTTTCAATAAAGGCGTCGCCGTGACACCGGATCGGGCGTCAACATCATGGCCAAGGTAACCTATGAGTATCTATATGGCACTATGCCTTTGGAGCCTACCTATGCACAAACTGCAAATGGCGATCGTACATTCCGCTTCGTCGAAGGAGAAGTGAAGGATGTCCTCATCCGATAGATGACCATTATGTCCCTACGTACTTCCTAGTCATTGACATGGGAGATGACTACGATCCTCCAATCATCCTAGGAAGACCATTCCCGAACACCACCGTAGCTATCATCTATATTGGAACAAAGAGAGATCCATTTCCACTTTCCCACCGAGAAGGTACGCCGCTACTTCAACAATAGTTACATAATCACCGAGGAGCCCAAGAAGAACGAGCAAGGAGAAGGCAGCGTACCGTCGCGAACAAGAAGAACATCACTACGTATGGATGGGCCGACTATGAGGGAGAAGTGTCAAGATATGAAGACCGGTACCCTGAAGAAAAGAATGTTGTAAAAGAAGAAGAGGTGCTACCAGAAGAAAAACAAGTGATCCAAGAAACTTCCTCCTCAAGGTCATCCTCTCCAACAAAGAAGGTGTGGAAAGTAAAAGTAAAATCAGAATCAATTCCTACACACGAGGCGACATCATCCGAGGCGCCAGCCAATGCGCCCCTTGAAAAATGAGCGAACATGACAAGTCCTGTTCGGAGGACTTAAAACCACCGAACGCCGCGCCAAGAGGTAACTTGGTATTTATCAGCAATTACTTTCCAAAGATTGCATTTTTACCTTAGCATATTTATTTTCCTACTAGCATCGTAGTTGCACCTTTACTCTTTTATCTTCGCATTTGAAAAGAAAATAAAGATGTTGTGCATTTGCATCCGTAAAATCACTAAGCCCCATGTGGATAACCACTCACCGTGGTGGCACAAAAATAATTTCTCAAAGATATTTATTTTCCCCGTCTCGCATTCCTTAAATAATAAAAAGATAAAAATATTTCTTGTGATCCCGTTAGAACAAGTTTAAGTTAGGAAAGTTCTAGACAACCAAGGCCTAGAGGTTTTATCACTAACGCTTAATTAGTTCCACAAAGCTTTGTTGTCTATTTTGAGCTTCACAGAACATCAAGGATCAAGAAGAGCTAACAAGCGAAGGACATCCAAATCCCCCCGGAGTGCTTTGCGACAATTGAATGCCGTCTCCAACGGCAACTATCTACGACACTCCTGGAGGACTAGAACGTCTTCGGTGCCTCGCAACATCGCGAGACTATGTCAACATCCAGCCTTGGGGGAGAGCATCCCCGTGTATCAAGCTAAGTGTCTCCAACTTATTTACTTATGCTTTATTAAAATATGCTTTGTTAAACAACTAAAAAAAGATGCATAACCATAGAAACCCGTAAAAGATTTCCTTATTTATCTTTTCTACTTTTGGAGAGCTCGTGCAACTGTCTTTAAAAGTGATCCCTAGAATAAACTCTACATGGAGATGATGAATAGTTGCTCTACCGTAATTCCTTTCAAGTACCTAGTTTTCAACCTTGCACTCTCCCGAGTTTTGGACACAACTTGTTTAGATTTGAGATTTGCTCAACCTAAAACTTGTGGGTAGCGAACACTTGATCTAAGTCTAGGTGGTTGACGGGTATGATATGGGAAGGTTTTGAGCTGCATTCCATCTTGTTCCTAGAGATACTAGAGTTCGAGAATTTATCTCGTGAAAATATTAAATTTCTGCATGATGAGTTCCTTTATGATGAGAGTTCAAATTCCTACCACAGCCATATATTCATGCTTACTAGATTAGGAAAGACCCATCTCGTTTATATAGATCATATTGTAGGTTTGAGTGTAGACTTTATAGGCATTGAGTGTGGTTATGCTGTGGACCCATAAGGAATTAGTCACGCAGGTAAAGTCAATACTATGTGCTCTCCATCCATTGATATATGCTACTCCTATCCTGGGAGTACGCATTCCCCACATATTGTGCTATCTCTACCTTAGAGACACGCACTTATGCTGCTCCTACACTGGGAGTACGCATCCATCCATTCATCCATCCACATATACATACGCCATTCATTTCACATCATCCAGAAAAGGTTCTACTCCTATTCTGGGAGTGAACATCTAGAAATAATCATCGCCGTCCTATTTGCCTACATAAAAGCTCCAGTTATTATCATTGCAAGTTATACACTCCCTGTGCTAAAGTTTCATTTTCAGAGGATTGGTTGCTTAAAAAAAAAAGAGAAAGAAAAAAGAAGAGTAGCCAAGTCCTTCCATTCAAGAAGTTTCAAGGTTTCCGAATAAAGGGAGTCATGTTATCCTCGAAGGAGCAAGTGTAGAAGTAGATGTTCACCAGTTGAGTACCCCTCATAATCATTTCCTTATCAACATCATCCTATCATCTCTTCATCCATTCCATTTCCTCATTCACATGCACATATGACTTTATTATTATTCTAGTTCCTACTGGATCCATGTCTTAACTGTGCAATATATGCAAGTGAGTTTGAGTGTCTCCCCACCTATGAGCTCCACATAAGCCTATTAGAAAGTAGGGTGAGAGAGAGAAGGCACTTTTCACTATGCCTTAGTTCCACAAATACCACATATTCTGAGAGAAGAGAGAAGGCATACACTACTCATGCCTTAGAAAGGATCCAGAAATACCACAAATGAGAGACTTGAAAGGTTCATACAAGGAACTCTGAGTTTTATTTCAAAACCTTGCAAAAACTCCTGGATAATAGTTGATCAAAGAGCGAGAAACATGGCGCTTGACTTGACCGTTCTATCTTTCAACTACTCAAGACTCAAGTGACGGTTACAAGCCCCATGGTGAAAGGTAATATGAGTGAGTTTTGAGTCAGAATAGTTTACTCTAATCCGGAGGAGAGTTCTTGTTTGAACGCATGTGTACTTGTGAGGAGTGAAAGTATTGCAAAGAACTCCCGATCCATCACGGAGTCTATCTTTGCTCGGGGGACGAGCAAAAGGTAAGCTTGGGGGAGTTTGTTGACGGTCGTTAAGTATCAATTTTATACCGTCAACGCAAAGAAGAGAAAGGACTAATATGAGTTCACCTCGTTAGATATAGGGGTTACACTCGATGCAATTCCACGAGTTTTGGTGATTGTCTATTTCTTGCAAGGGGTTATCGAAAGAGAACCAAAGGAGGCCCACATGTCATGATTACATAGAGATAAAGACCGAACGGGTAAAATTGTATAATCTAGAAGACTCCGTAAGGCAAACCCCGGAAGCCGGGGCCCACTCCGCGGGTGGCCACGGTCGACCCAGGGGGAGTCGGCCGACTCCCCACCTCCACCAATCAGGTGGAGTCTCGTGGATCCCGCCTCCACCGCCTTTGAGGATGAATAATTATCGTCCATTTAGGTCGGTTTGATCCGAGGGCTGTGGTTAATCCTAGGGGGCTATATATTCGAGCCCCCGGCCCTCGGGTAAAACCCTAATTCATTCAAGAGTTCATTCTCTCATCGAATTCGAGAAGCCAGAGCCACCATCTCAATTAGAGCTCCATAGTTTAGTAGCATAGCTACATAGGAATAGATCTAGAGGGAATCAAGCCTAGCTTGGAGTCCGGATCTGTCGGAGTTCTTGGTAATTCCCCTCTACATTCTTGTAATATTCATCATTGTTCGTGATACTATGAGTAGTATTTTATTCTATTCTATTATATCGACTTGACTTTACTCTATTTGATTATGTTCTCAATTATATCGTTCTTAGTTTACTTTGATTATATGTTTAGCATAGTTGGACTAGAATTATGTTTATGCATAGGATCGTATAGCGCTTGCTCATTAGGCCAATGGGTGAGTGGTAGATATTGTGTAGGCATAGTGCCTATACCGTATTTATCTCGTGATTGCACCCTATATTCCGGATCGTGAGGTAGATCGCGGGAGTGACAAATCTGTTGAGTCCTTTGTAGCCCTTCTCCCGAGTATAGGTCTAGCGTAACAAACCTATTACATTGAAGTCATTGCTATGTCTCTTGTCTTCTCTCGGTAATATCACTATGCATAGATGTAACCTTTTCCCGCCATGATTGCTAGATGTTCTTGCACTAATCATTGTATGCTTTGACTTTATAGTTAGAATAACATAGGATTACACCCTAGATCGTCCTAGTCCATGCTAGTGTTATAAGCTTAGAGTGCTAAGTTGAGATGGCTTATTACTATTATTTTATGTGGCTAAATGCTCTCATTTATCTTATGTCATTTATCATTCATTCCTATATTTTATGTGACACTTACCCCGTGTGAGATGATCGATACGCTGACAAGGTTAAGCTCTCCATTATCGCATGTGCATTGCTCATCACTCATTATCCAGTGCAATCCCATCCCAGTGGTAAAAATATAAATAACGATACCTGGATTACTCCCGGTTAAAATGCTACGATGATATATTCTGTGCGCTTGCGGAACCTTCTTTATTTCAGTTGCACTTAATAGACATCAACAGTGATCACCAAGAGTAACAAGCACAAACTCTCACTTGACCTCGCAAAGCCTAGGGAGAAGAGTGGATGCACACTAGCTACTCTCGATCTCTCATGAACTCATGGATTCGCAAATCTCTTCACTTCATGAGGCTCTTGCAACTCCCTTGCTCTCACAAGTTGGCTATCAGCTGAACAAATGAGCAAGAGGGCCAAAATGTAGAGGGTGGGGTTGTATTTATAGCCAAAGCTTCAAATCCAACCGTTACCCAACATTTCAGCTCAGTCAACGGCTAACTAGCCTTTGGGCTACAGTGCGAGCGCCGGACGCGTCTGGGGCGCGCGTCTGATCTGCACGCCCGATTCCCTGGAACTCTCTGTTCCGCGTCCGGCGCCCGCCGGACGCCAGGCCCACGCGTCCGCCGCACAGGGAGGACCAAGGCCAGCACAAGCATGCGCCGGACGCGTCCGGCGCCCTTGGCTGGCGCGTCCGGCGCCTGTTGAAGTGCCAATTTTCACATGATCATCGATCCTTTGAAAACAACTCTCAGGGCTCACAAGTAACTTCCTCGCGCTATTTCTCACAGTGTGCACCATATCTAATCCAATAGACTTAACTAGGTCAAGCTACCCATTTGCACCCCCCTTAATAGTATGGCCAAAAGTGAAAAACAAAGTCCTAACGACTAATCCGACGTCTCTCAACACCATCGACAATCAGAACTAACCGTCCTTAACCTTGTCGTCCATCCTTTGAAAACCGAAAACGATTTCCATCGATAAGAGGGCATGACAACCATATTGCCTGAGATTCCATTACCATGACCTAACTTCCACTGTTTCTGCAAAACACACGTTAGTCATAGTAATCTATATTGTCATCAATAATCGAAACCCACATCAAGGGGCCTAGATGCTTTCACACTCTATTCGAGGAAAAAGAGTGGAGTTGTGAGACCACCAAAGGGTGTTACTCCACGGTGAAGTTTGTGGGACAAAATTTATGAGCAATTCCAAACACCTCTGAAATAAAACTAGCTAGAGGCCTAGTTATCTAGATACCCTAAAAAACTGGATTTGACGGTGTATATATGCTAGATATGTTAAGCAACGTACCATACAAATACAAATATATACAATATATGGGAGGGTTGCATTGTTGGTCAGTAGTGCATTATTGTCAGTTATCCTAACTACTCTGCCTTCAAAGGTAAGCAAGTACGGCCTAATAGTAATAGTAGATGCTTGTTAACTATATTAACCCTAGGACAAGTTCGATTAATTATACATGCTCAACGCGGATCACATCCATGCACAAAAACAATTGATGATCCCAGAGATGTGTATCATGTGGCAGGTACGTTGCGACTGTGCTTTCGATCCCTGGGAGATTTTCTACGTAATGTATTACTATTAGGACTCTTTAGAAAAGAAATGCAAGGATCCGAGTGGCAAGTTGTATGGGATACTCGATCGCGTCTTCAAATAATTTTCAGAAGAAGAGACGCGAGCAGTTGGGGCGCACCATGTGAATGACGTCGCGATTTGGTAAATTGTACTACTCAGATAATATAATTTAGTCTTGTCGATCTAATTGCTCTATATACACACATATAATTCACACTAATACAGACAAAATTACGATCTTAATCAGCCCTGGCCCGACATCATATCATGTATCGTATCGCAAGTAGTTTTATCAACTTGTGTCCTTGCACATGTAACAAATTCGGGGTTTGTTACTAGGCACTCATAGGCCAACCCCTGTTGACGCTTAAATCCGGGAATTCGGGTTTGATCGCCTAGGCCACACATGAACGACGATACACATGAACAACGATACATATACAGACGCTTATGAGCTGGGTTTTTTTTTTTTTTTGACGAAAAGACCGTGGGGGAGGTCCCCACGGTGCCAAAACTTTTATAACATAAATAAAAGAGAGTACAGGAGTTTAACTTACAAACGTAGGGGGGAAGAGGAGGAGAGGAGGGTGGACTACCAGAAGCAGCTATCGCATATGGCATTTGCAATGATGATTCGACACCCATTCTTTGTCCAATAAACCCTCAAACGTTCCAAAAAGCCAATCGAGGAGACACACGTCGGGGGTACTACCTTAAGGTCCATAATAAGAGTACAAGCACTATTACAGAGTTCAAAAAAGATGATGCGATAAAAAAGATGACGCGATGATCACAGACGGCTATTGAGACCCGTCAAAAAAACATGAATTGAGACGGGTGGACATTATAACCGTATCCGATACTGTAATCTAATTTTTTTTAAAAAAAATTACATGATACCCGTCTGTAATGGATCAATACTAGAGACGGGTGCTACTAAGAATCGTCTCGATTTATCGAGTCACGCAGTATTCAAAACCGTCTTTGCTGAAAGACGAAATCTCGACGGATTGTTACTACCCGTCTCAAAGACAATCGAATAGTGACGGTTCGAATAGCGGTCATATCAACCGTCTCATTTAGTGAAGTGTTTGCGACGGTGCTATATCTAACGTCACTACCATGCATGTGCACAAACTGCTTGCAAAAAGGGCGCGCCATATCGACATGCTGTTCTAGTGCGCGTGGCTTATATACCTGCCATTTTATGAATTGAATCACTTCTTCTACAATACATTCAGATCGAGAGCAGTTCTGGCTTAATTGTATGTGTTCTCTGTTTTACTACAAACAGATTACAATTAATTAATAAGCTATATAGCTAGCCTCTCTGTGCATTTGCTTTTAATCACCTCCTGTGTAGTGCCAAGTGTTCGGTGCGCGAGAGCTTAACCACGTGTGGTAGTAAGTCCCGCGCGCGTCCTAAAGCCAATTTATGCATGGTTGACCTGCCTGCTCTGCTTTCAGATCTAGATGAGGTGAATTTTTTGATTGGGGGCTAGAGAGAGTGCTTGTCAGGCTAAGGGGTGAGTATATGTTGGCGTCTAATCCTGCAAAACACTGAGTGGGAGCACAGAGAAGGAGAGGGGCAATGGAGGCGGGAAACATTCCGTTTCAATTGGAGAATGCCAGAAGTGGAGGTGGTCTGGTTGACCGTGGCCACGTGTCGATCAGTCCTGCAGCGTGTGTTTTCAGCGTCAAGAATTAATCTTGTGTTTTAGCAGTTCGTAGACCCGATGTTCATTCAATCCTACTCTTACATGTAGCTGGGAGTCCTACGTGCGGAGTTAACGCATTGTAAGCCGGTTTTACAATTTGTACTCAAACCTATCTAAAGCCAAAAGGGAGTTGTCAACCCTGTTGCCCTCTCGCGTGGCAGTTGCCAGCAGCGTTCGTGTGCATTCCGTGTTCATGATCTTTGTGTCCATGTTTGATCCAGCCACAAACAGCGTCTGATTGTCGATCCAGACTAATAGCTGGTATTGGAGCCGATCAATCTCTCTCGGATTCACTCTAAGACCACCTAGGACGTCTGCATATATCCCGACAGAAATGTTGAACACACTACTAGGGGGTCTAGAAGAGCTTATGTACAAGAAAAATGACAATACATTGGATTTTGATTGTTTGTGTACGTAGTTGCATACCTCCATCGTCCGTGAACCTATGATATACACAGAGGGGTGGTCTTATACTAGTAGAAAACTTATCAAACACTAAATGCACATGTATAGCTATAAATTAGATAGGTGAGTTCCCATCGTGTTAGATTTGAATTTGATCAATACTGTGAAAACTGGCTTAGCCAACTTCTTGTAGAAACCCAGCAGCCATACTGCCCAAACAGGCTATGCATGTTTCTGAAATCGACCAAGATGGTTTTGCTGATTTTATCCCAACTTGTACCAAAAATACCAAATTACTCCTATGTGTTAGGAATATGTCTCTTTTTTGTAACTGTTGGCCTGTCTATTATAATTCGGGCACTATATATAAAGAGAACACAATATTCTATAGTGCAAACTATGACACCACTATTGCACCTTGGCATCAAATATCTTATTATTACCACCGGCCAGGCCTACAAAAGGAACCACACTACCTCTTTTCGAACTCCAAAGCATGTTGAGCTCGATCTAGCTACTCTTTTCCATACACTCGTCTTTTACCTATTACCTCATTAGCATATATACAAGCCATTGCAGAACACAACACACGGCCAATGGCCAATGTGTGTCAATTATTGGAGGCCATGAAACATCGACACAAGAAAATAGGGCGACCCAGCTAGCTATCGATATGTTTACAAGTGATGTGTAACGTATCTACAAGCCAGAAGAAAAAAGTGAATGCGTGTACCAACATATAGTGACCAATGAGCTGCTAGTACCGTAGATCGACCGGGAAAGGGACAGGAGCATCGTTGATGACTCAGCCGCGAAGCATATATTATTGGCGAGCCGTCCGGGATGAATTGATCAGAGCATGGCTACTCGGATGCCGCCAAACGAAGCTGTCCCCCTCCCATCTTGGATGGCTAGCTAACTCGATCTATGCCGGATCGATCAGAGCAGCAGTGAGCGGTGTACAGTCCCCAATTATTAATGAACGATAGATGATGAGTCTCTGCTGGCACGTCCATCTACGAATGGACCATCATATTCACATATATAGGAGCGCAGCGTGCGTAAGAGCATCTCTAACAGTTTTCTAAACCAGATTGCTATCTAAAAAATTTGACAAAACAACAAATTCTATTCCTCAACAATTTGCCAAATGCACTTGCTATTTTTCCCAACTTGCCAATTCTCCCGTCCACGTGCACATCTTTCCACGTGCGGCCGCCGCTTCTTTTCCCTCGCGGTCTGAAGGTGATCCCCATGAAGTAGTCCGCGTCCACGGTCACCGTCGCGCTATCGTCGTAGGTGCCCACGGGCTTGCCGTCCTTGCCGGCCGTGGGTCGCCGCTCTATTGTCCAACGACACGATCATGGGGGTTCTTGGGGCTGCCCGAGAACGTGATGAACGGCTTCGTGTACGGGACCAGCACCTTCTCTCGGAGATCATGCTCTGAGTCCACAAAAATCCAATTAATCATGCACTGAAACTAAGATCTCCATCCATGCAATGGTACTCTCTCTATTTTAAATCATAAGTCGCTTTGATTTATCTAGATTCATAGGTTAATTTGACTATGTATCTATTATATATCTAGATGCATAACAAAAGCTATTCGCCTAAAAAAAACCAAAAAAACAACTTCTAATTTTGAATACTACAAAAAGGATCTGTAGCAACACCTCCTTTTTAGGAACGTCTATATATTTAGTCACTAGTACAAATAGTTCACAAACAAATCACCCCTAAAAATCCATTTGTAGCGACTACTGGTGTTATGAGCCGCCCCAAATGGCCCTATTTGTAGGGGCGAATCTATATCAAAGTCGCTTCTACAAATAGACAAAGAATAATAAAATTGGGTACTTAAATTTGAATTTTTAAAACTACCTTAGATGCAGAAATAACGACATAAAATTTATGGATCTCAAAAACCTAACTTTGTCATTAATAACTTTGTTCATTAATTTGAACTCATTTTTTCAAGAAAAAAAAACTATGTTTAAATTTCTTAAATTTGACATTTGAATTTTTCAAATGACCTCGATGAAAAAAAAAAAACAATAAAACAAAGTTGTAGATCCTAAAATGTTATATAACTTTGTAGTTCACAACCTTTTTATTTAAAATCATTTTATCAAGTAAAACTATGTTTGAATTTCTCAATTTGAAATTTATTTTTTTAGATGACCTCAAATGGAGAGATAATAACAAAAGTAATGTGTCGATCTTCAAAAGTTATCCAACTTTGTAGTTGACACCTTTTTTATTTGAAATCATCTAGATGAGGATAGTTATGTCTAAATTTCCAATATTCGAAATTCAAAATTTTCAAATGGCCTCGGATGGAGAAATAGCAAAAAAGAAATTTGTAAATCTTGAAAAGTTATGCAATTTTGTAGACGATAACTTTTCATTTGAATTCATGTAGTCTCAAACACTCAGATGGACATGAGTGTTGGGTGGATGGTCAGAGAAGGGACCTAGCGAGCCTATAAGGTTGTGGGTTCAAACCCCGATGGCCATGAAACACACAATTTTTGTGTGGAAAGATGTGCTACTTGTGGCTTGCATTCAGGGGCCTTCTAGATTCAAGAGTTTCGGAATAAGCGACCCCTACAACTCAGATTTTGTTTTCATAAGGGTGGTTTGGCAAACCACCCCTAGAAAGCATCAAGAACCGCCGGTACAAAACATCTGTGTATGGAGGGAGGGAGTATCTTTTTACTTCGTATCATTGATGAACTGTACGTGCTTAGCTAGCTAGCACTTGGATAATTGGTTTGATGGTAGCATTACCGATGGATCCAAGCAGTTGGATTGATGGTAGCATTACCGATGGATCCAAGCTATTACTATCGGAGACGACGACTTGTATATATCCCTTGATCCATCCATTCATTCACCATCAACAACAAGCGAACTAATGGACACTAAATTTTAGTTCAGCTTTACAACCATGAATGAATATGAATTACCTAAAATTTAGTTTTTATTTCCAACACCCAGCTAAATTTTAAGTGACTAAACTTTAGTCCATCTAAATTTTACTTCTAGGCGATCCAAATAGATCTTAGGTGCGGACAGTCAGCTTTGTCATAATCTACCCATGTGGGCACATATATATGCCCGTTGGGCTCGATCGTGACGCAAGCTAGATAGCTAGCTAGGTTTTCTAGAAAGATAAAAGAACTACTCCTCCCTCTATTTCAAGATGTATGAAAAGTCATCTTTACATGAGTTAATTAAATTTGATCTAATTTATATAAAATGTGTATTAACATTCATGATCCAAACTAATACTATTATAGATTAGATTAATCATCGAATATAAGTCCATATTGTTTCTATTTTGAGTCACAAACACTAATAATTTTTCTGCGAGGAATAACATTTTTTTATTTTTTATAAACTTAAGAAAATTTAAGTTAGTTCAAACCTAGAAGTACCTTTTTTTCTAGAGCGGTGGACGACGAAGTAGATTGGTAGCCAAAAAAGATTCCAAGAGTTCGGTATGGTTCAGTGGTTGTAATTGTAAATCTAGCGATGCAATTCGGTGAAACTTGCCGCGGGGCTTAATTCATTCTTGGGTAACACACCGGCCCAGCCCATGGTCAGCTCGGCTGTGTACGTGGGCCTGTGATGGACCATCGACTCCCTTCCACACCTCCAGCCAAACGTTGATGCAGGCCCATGTTTTATGTTTCCAGCTTCATTTCTCTTGCAAATTGGCCCACGGCACCGTAAGGTACACGAGCCAGGGGCAGATCCAGTGGGCCGCACCAGTATGGCACATCCTAGGCCCAGCCCAACAAGACTACTACCAGTTTGGAAAAGCAAGAGAGAGACAAGACAGCCCAGCAGCCAGCAGGAAAGGCGACTCCAAAACACTCGAAACTCGCAACCGATCCATCTGTGCACATGGTTTCCGGAACAAGAGGCCAGTCAACAAGATGCCAAGATAAATCTATTTTGTTCTAGAGAAGAAACAACATGCTCTATACATATGTCGTACGTTGTTATCTTAGCAAGCTGATTTGATTGGTGCTTAATCCTATTATTATATTGCTCGCTCGTGTCGGTGAACATTTTTCCTAGGACAAGAAAAGGCCCCATGCACATTGACTGATTTTGCTCTAGGGATCTAAGTTCAAATTACTTTGGGTTATTATTGGGTCGATTGAAAAACTTGTTAATTGATCGAGGTATAACGGCATTTTACATAATTTAATGCTCTAATTTAAATGAGGAAAGAAATGAACTAAACTTTATTTGAACGTAACTTGTTAGCTGAATCTATCAAAAAGACTGACACCATTAGGTATATCCACTTATATCTGAGCACTCAGCTGGTCAGATGGTGGCTGACTAGGATTACTGATTATATAAACCATGTCAAATGGACGACTGTACGTACTTACTGATAAAAAAGACAAACAAAACAAGAGCACACCAACCGACCAGGTTTCATTTGTTTGAGCTTCTTCATCAGCTATAACGATTCGACGTCTCAGATTCTCAGCATCTCACGGTATATATAGCATATGTATACTCCATGGATCGATGCCAGCACAAGACATGTTTATTTGGAAACGTGTCCAAGACGTTTTTTATATACACAAGTAGTTTTAAATTGACAAGTGACCAGAAGCAATGCAAAGCTGGTTTCATCATATGCTTAATGCTACTATATTGTTAGCTCGTGTCGGTGAGTACGGCCACGCTTATAAAATAATGAAAACACTCTAGCAGCACGTGTATAGTTTGGAAATCTCCTGCTTGTTAACTGGCAGACAGTGATGTAACTTGTACCTACTTCCTCTTTTCAAAATAGAGGACACTGTAATAATCTGATTTATCGTATAAATCATGATCACATCATCAAAATACTTTCAAATATGAAATTAATCATTCATACTACTAGTTTGTACCATAAAAATGACATAGATAAAATGTTGAAGTTCTTGTAAATCAAATATTATAATACTCTAATTGAATAAAGTTCAAATGAGATACGGTGCACAACCCGATAAACAAGGAATTTAGTAATGCTAACAGCTAACTTACTTCGAACTTACCCAAGCACCTCATTCTCTGCAATTTGACTTCAGCCACTTTGCACTTCACTCAACACTTGATCTTGATATCATGCCTCTATTATTACAAGAAGGAGAGAATCCTTGTGGAGGTATATAAATTTAAAGACCGAAATACAATTCGATAAGATGAAATTGAGCCCAAAATGCAATGTTTGGTGACTGAAATGATCGCCTCCACAGCTTTGGGATGAAACTGAACCTTAAAAATAGAGTTTGAGGACTAGCTAAAATGTTAGTTTTAGAAGTTCAAGAATGATACTGAACCTCAAGTAATAGTTTAAGAACCAAAATGGCTATTCTTCCAAAATACTACCAAACTATATACTCCCTCTATCCCAAATAAAAGAACATTTTTGACTTTTAGACATAGTGTTTGACCATTTATTGTATTCAATTTTTGTGTAAATTGCAAAATAAATAAATCATTATTAAATTATCTCTAATGATAAAATAAGCTATAACAAAATATATGATATTTATATAAAATTTTTGAATAAGACGGATGTTCAAAAACATGTCTGAAAGTCACTTTTTACAAGGATGTCTGTGGTAATTGGTATCCACAAGTAACAACAAGGTAGAGGTCGGGCTCTTGTCAAAGCCCACTACTAGAGATAGTTTTCTAGAAGCGGGCAACATAACAAGATGGCTAGTGAAAATGTCATTTTTTCTAACAGTGGTTGACATGAATAATTCCTACAAAAATGTGCAATTTTACCAACCGCCATTGGAAATGGATGCATTGTCCAAGGCGGTCGCTTATATCATCCACCATTGGAAATCATTCTCAATGAACATTTAAAAGGAATTAATGATTCTTGCAATGGTAATACTATAAAAAAACTAAGTGGTGGGATGGTAAAAATGTCTTAACGGGAGAAGAGGTTGTGGCTTTGAATTCTAGAAAACGCTCACGCAATCATTTCGACATGAAAAACTGCATAATAATAATAATAATTGCGATGGCCAACTAAAAAGGTTGCTTGGTGGAAATTACATCACACAATGCTAAGGGTAGATCTTTCTATGTATATATGGAATTACAATCGCATTTTGAGATGACAACACGATTGCAATTCAGGACATTTAGTGGAAACAGTATTGTGGAGTTGGTCAAATTCTGTGACTATCACATATTAGGATATGTATTAGAAAGACATAATCATAGCATTGTCTGCAAAAGGACCAAAAAGGCACCTGTACTTGCATTGAGAAATTCAGAAAAAGGGCTGCTCTAGTGTCTAGAACATGCAATATTTGTTAGCTAGCTAGTATGCATTCATGTAAACTTGTAACTGGTGAGTTGTGAGAAAATCACATATACTGTCTTGCATGGTCAAAAACAACAAAACATGATCGACTCCCCAATTCGGGAGCACCTTATTGGTTATGAATCATGATGCATGAGTCCACACCCATGCATCATGATCATGAAGCTCCAATGGCAGCAGCGGCAATGTTGGCGCCGAACAGCCTCACGATGTGCTCGCCGCCGGCGTCATGAGAACCATCGCCATCGTTGCCGCCGCCGCCGCTGCAGCCTTCAACGTCTCTCCTCTTCCGCTTCCTGCACTCGATGAACATCCGCCGCCGCTTCATCACATCCGTGGCAGTCTCCCAATCCCCGTTGGCGATCGCCGCCTGCGAGAATGCAACGGTGTCGCCGGCGGTGAGGCCCTTCTCCTTGACGAAGCGGCTCCAGCCTCGGGTGAGCACGTAGCTCTGGCTGCTCGTCCAGTACGAGTACCGGAACCGCCACACCTTCCCGGCGCCAGCGACGTCGACATCCTCGAAGGCGAGCAGCACGGGCGGCGCGTCGGCGGCGCCAGCCTCCTCGAGCGGCGGGAAGTGCTTCTCGGCGTGGAGCTTGGGCACCACGAGCCGGTTGAGCCGGCCGACATCGCTCGGCGTCACCACCTTCTCAAACATCACCACCCGAGGGAGCACCGCCAGAGCCGTGGAGCGGTGACCGCCGCCGCCGGAGCGCAGCGCCTGCCGGAGCTCGTCGTCGTAGGTGTGCTTCCTTAGCATGTCGACGACCTCGGCCTTGGGCCGCGTGGCGAGGAACGCCATCTCGGCCGCGCTGACCGGGCCTGGGAAGTTGGCGGCGGCGCCGCGGCCGCGGAAGCGTAGCGCGGCCACGTCGTAGGCGCGCGCGGCGGCCGCCTCGTCCACGAACGTGCCGAGCCACACGCGCGCGTGCCGCTCGTAGATCTGCGCGCCCCACCGCCCGTTGGGCTGCGGCACCACGCCCTTGTACCGCGACGATGGCGTCGCCCGGACGTGCGGCGACGGCGGCGGCGACGCGGCAGGCGTGGCCTGATCGTCGCCCTCCCGCAGCCGACGACGACCATGCTCTGCAACCGACACCGACATGACGGCGAGCTCAGGCATGCCACCGGGGACGCAAGCGGACACCACCGTGGTCCGAGGAGATGCTTTCTTGCTTGTGATCGATGTGAGCTAGTGGCTTGCATTGCATCGGTGCTCGTGGCGTCGGCGGCAATGTCAACATGACCGTACTAGCAACTAGCAGCGTGGAAGCTGGGGTTGCGCGTTTCACGTGCGTATTAGCACACTAGGAGTTTACTAAAGTGTTCTATGTTTCTAACACACGTTTTTCGAGGTCCATTCTCCGGCCAAAGTATGATCTCATCAATAAAATTTGATATTATGGATAGATATTTGGAGTTAGCAACCCATATAAAAATTCAATATTGTGGAGATTAAATTAGCAATCCCTTGTCAAAATGCAATATTATGGATAATTTTTTGTAAAAAAGAAATCAATACTATGGATAGATATTTTCTGATGTCAAAACCTTACAAGTGGTCAGGCAGGCACACTTTTCTATATATTTATGAACACAAGAGAGAAGCACACTAGCCGTTTTAAAATGACAGTCCTGCTCACAAGTTTAGTTGGAAGATAAATGTGTTTCCAGTAATTAAATTGTTCTGAAACTAGTTTAGTCTCCAAATATAAATTAAAAGTTTGAAATTGTGGTCAAATTTTGGATCTTTAAGGATTGCAGCCAGTAGAGGTGACATTTATCTGACTGACCTTGCCAGTTGGATGGAGTGTAGCACGATTATCATGCAAGCTGTAAGTATGAAAACTGGAGTGACTTCAAAAAGCATAAACTTGAAACCAGACATTACTGAATTTAACTAGTGCATTAATCTCATCGGAGCAAGACACGGTTGCAGCATGCCACCATTTGTCATACATAGCGTCAGGGACATGCTTAATTGGTTCAGACTTCAGAGTTGCAACATACAAGGTAATAGTCCTAATAAGCAAATGCACCAGGTTAACTGCACTCCCAGTTTACTCCAGAATAGAATAACTATTATTCAGGAGTTAGGACCTCCAGTCATTGAGCATGAAACAATGGCGTTGAACTCAGCGGCTTCTCTTGCCTTTCTTCGTCTTGCTCGTGTTCAGAAGCATCAAAGCAAGCCGAGCTCCTTCCACCATATTTGCTTTCCGACCCTCGTCATAGTTCCACAGCTCAGGGAACCGACCCTTCCTGCTGCCATTGCCGTCCTTCAGCTCCATCAGCGCCTTTGTTACTGCAGCATAGGGTCCTGCACCGAGCTCCTTCAGTTCTTGCAGCTTCCTGTCACCCTCATTGAGTACTTCCTACACAGGCACGTGCATCACTCCCTTATAAACAATTCAGACCAATAGATATATGTTCAACAAAAGGCAAAGATTCTATCTTACCGATTCTTTTCCATCACCAATAATAACCTTGAAAGGCTGCCATTCTGGATTTTCAATTTCATTCTGCCACTTTGAACAAAGCCTAGCACTTTCAGCTTCTGCATCCGCTGCTGGAAATTTCCGCTTGCACGGGATTAGAAACACACTGGGGTCAAGCTCACCAACTTTCTTGATGCCGACCTGTGTCAGGCAGCTTGTGGTTCCAGGCAAACCCTGCAGAGACTACAATTGGACCAAACATGAGTTCTCATAATCAAAAAAACACTCACTGAAACTGAGCAATACACTGGTATGACAAAAAAATTATCATACATTTATCAGTGCTACTCGAGCTTCTCGCAACTCATCACTGCACATTCTTTCCCTACTGATTAAAACTTGGTTAAAGTTTGCTGCATCTTTCAGTTCATCGATCTTCTCACTGAGCTCCTCCCTTAGTTTATCTCTTTTCTCTCTGGATTCTGGGTCTTCATCATCTGGCTTGAGCTCCATCACTTGCAGTTTCCCGCTCAAGTGCTTTATTTCCAATTCAAGATTCTGCTCCTTCTCCAACTGTGTGTTTAACCTCAGAAAGTTGTCCAGAATAGTTTTTGTTTCTCTCTGCAGTTTCCACAGTAAAAATCATACAAGACGAATGTCATTAAAAAGAAAACTGCATGCATGCACGTCAAGGGACTAGGGGCTTACCGCTTGTTTATCCACAAGCTTTTGGACATTTGCATCAGCTTTCTCCTGCTCCAATGCAGCCAACCTAAGATGACTGGTCCTCATTGCAATCTGTACAGCATAAGTCAAAAGTACGTTATACAAAGTTGTACAAATGTCTCTGCATATAAGTGGCCTAATTTTCATTCAGCATTCTTCTGCTATTGTTTTAAAAAAAGCATTCTTCTGCTATTATTTACCCGTCAAGAACAAGAACATGATTATTTAATCCATTCTATATAATAACACAAACAGTAGGGGACTATTTCCAATAGATCCAATTTCTTAAAATTTAGAAGAGATTTGAACAAAAAATAAATAAATAAATGTCTTAGACAAATACACATCTTGCAAATTCATCCTAACAGAATTGTTCAGCCATCTGGCAAGTGACAATTAATTGTAGAATCGTACATTTTTTTTAGATCGTAAAATAAAAAACAGCAAAAAGATTTCAATTTCAAAGAAATAACAATAAAAATTATTTATCACTCTCAACATCTGTAGAAGACAAACATGACCAGAGGATTCTAATTCCAGTAAGAAGCAAAAAAAAAAAAAAAAAAAAAAAAAAAAAAAAAAAAAACTACACTGAATATACTAATCTCGAAGCTATTACGTAGTTCTTGTTGATAAAACATTTTGCCTCAGATGAAAGAAATTGCCCACCTTTAACTTCTCCTGCTCAAGATTCTGTTTGTCTTGTTTTGACTCCTCGATTTGTTTGTTTCTTGCATCAAGCTCATTCACCATGTCCTGGATATTGGACCATAGCTTCCGGTTCTCCTCAACAGCTCTTTGTGTGTTTTGCTCACCGAGCTGCCTCATCTTCAGGATTTCTAGTAAAAGTGGGGAAAAATGTTAGTATAGTGAGAGATAGCAGAATGTTTAGTGAGAGACCACTGCATGTATTTACTGACTCCTAAATGTATCATGCATACATAATCAGAATATTGCCATGTACCTTGATTGTATGACTGGAGTTGTTGCTCCCTCTTCTTCATCATTATGTTAAGTAAAGCGGAACGCTTGTTGTTCTCAGACTCAAGTTGCTCTGCATGAATTTCCTTTTCTTTAACATTGCAGGCCAAAGTGGACAGAAGCCTTCCAGTTTTATTTGCCCCTTCACTACCAATATCTTTTACTGTCTTCAGGTCACCATTTTTTCTCAGTAGTTCACCTATTGCCCCTTGAGAATTGTAATCATCAGCCCTTGCCATCCACCCAACAGGCTCTGTACATTCATACTTCATCTCCTTCCAGCAATTTTTACTGTACCCTTTAATCGCGAAGTGAACATCAAAGGCCCGTGCATTCCTAAAACCACTCCAGTCATTCCCAAACTCAATAACAGCATCACGAGTGGGACGACCTTTGCTATACACAGGATGCACCTTCACTGGATGGAAAGATGAGTAATGCTCCTTCAGCCGATTCGCACTTTTACCAAAGCATTCATTTGGCATATTGACTAGGATAGCCATCCAGGGCCAAACAAATTGCTCATCTTGGGTATGCTCAGGCTGCACATCCGTAAGCATTGGCTGCAAAAGCGCGCCAGATGATTCAGCAGGCTTACCCTTCAGATGCCTTGCAAGAGCACGGTGGTCTGCCTTCTCTTTGGCTTGCCTATCATGCGCAGATCCCACATCAGAAGCATGCTGCAACAGATCATTTAGACTGTGGTTCTTATCTTCATCTGAACAGAAGGGGCATCTGTACAAGCCTTCATCAGTCATCACTTTCAAAGCTCCGGATTCCAGAAGCTCAAACGTGCCTGATCCATAAGCTTCGACCTCAGAATCTCCATCCGATGTGTAATCCATTGCTGAAAATAATGGAAATGGCAAAGGAAGTATGAAAAATGATGTTACAGTATGCAAAAGAAGCACACATAACAGAGAAATACTATAATGATGCTTAATATAAGTTTATACAGGACCATTCAAGAAATGTTGAATCAGTCACTAGAGCTCAATCATATAAACTGTGCACAGATTGAATTAGTAACTCAAGGTCATACATTTCTACCCCCTAGAGGAGAGGGTGTTCCAGTATATAACTCAAAACTGCAGGTGTCACAACAATACTACAGTCTGATAAACACTTTATACATGTTAATATAACATCTAATCTAGCAGTCGTGCCACTGTTCTTGGTTCCAACAAGGCAACAAGGTTTATCCTGTGCAATTAAGTTATACTAGTAGACATGAAAAGATAAAGGTGCCTCAGGGCTTGTTAAGAGCACGAGAGAGCTCGGGATTGAGGTTTTATATCCTACAAAAGCAGTGACTTCAGGAACAGAGCACCAAGAAAACCAGAGCACCTTGGAATCACATGCTATACAGTATGAAAATATGAAAAATGATGTTACAGTATGCCAAAGAAGCACACATAACAGAGAATCAATCAGTTGAAGAAATGTTGAATCAGTCACTAGAGCTCAATCATATAAACTGAGCACAGACTGAATTAGTAACTCAAGGCCATACATTTCTACCACCTAGAGAGGGTGTTCCAGTATATAACTCAAAACTGCAGGTTTCACAATAATACTACAATCTGATAGACACCTTATACATGATAACATAGCATCTACTCTGGCAGCCGTGCCACTGTTCTTGGTTCCAACAAGGCAACAAAGTTTATCCTGTGCAATTAAATCACACTAGCAGGCACGGAAAGATAAAGATTAAGGTACAGCACGCGGCTTGTTAAGAAATAAGAGCACGAGAGCTCGGGGATTGGGGTTTTATATCCTGCAAAAGCGGTGCCTTCAGGAACAGAGCACCAAGAAAACCAGAGCACATTGGAAACACATGCTTAAGAACACCAAGAAAACCAGAGCACCCTGGAATCACGTGCTTGAGGAGCTAACTCAGCAAAGGTTGCACGTTGATTTACATTTTTTTACATAACAAGGTCCAAGAAAACCACAAAATTGTGTTGGGCACCTGCAAAACCCTCTTCCACAAGCACCAAAATCGAACTTTTTGAGAAAAACCAAAAACGATTTTGAGGAGCACACGAGCATTCGTCCCAGGAAAAGGGAGACAGGACCCAAGAATCGACGTATGGACAAGAATGGAGGTACAGACAGAAAAATGAAGAAAAAAAGTGAAATTTTGATTCCAAGCTGACAGGCTCCAAGAAAACCCCAAAATTGTATTGGTCGCCTGTAAAACCCCCTTTCACCAGCACCAAAATCGATCTTTTCGAGGGAAACCCAAAATCGATTTGGAGGAGAACACGAGCATTGATCCAGGAAAAGGGAGACTGGACCCAAGAATCAAAGTATGAACGAGAACAGAGGTACAGAAAAGAAAAGAAAAGAAAAGAAAAGAAAAGAAATTTTGAGATGAGGCGCTCCAAGAAAACCACAAAATGCGTGTGTTGGTCTGCAAAACCCTCTTCCAGACGCGCCAAAATCGATTCCGAGGAGCACACGAGCACTCACCCCAGGACAAGTGGGTCCTGGCCCAAGAACCGAAGTACAAAGAAGAACGGGCAGAGGAAAACGGAAAAAAAAAATGAAATTTTGGTAACCAGCTCCAAGAAAAAAAGAAAAGAAAACCCCAATTCCTTCTGCAGACTACTCCACGCCGCACCGCAGGACAACGCCGCCGCCGGAGATGCTACATTTTCTTCGTTTCTTTATTCTTGCTGAGGAAAAGAAAACGGAGGAGAAAACCCCAGAAGAAAGCGGAGCCGGAGCAGGGCGACTGCTCTGCTGAAGGGAGCAGCGGAATTGGGGGAGGAGGAGGAAGGCGGGTTCGGTCCGCCGCGCGCATTCTCACCTGCCTGCAGCGGAGCCGGAGCGGCGGCGGGCGGCGAGCGGCTGCGGCTCCTGCGCGGCGGCGTGCTTGGTGTCAGGCGGCGATCGCCTCGCCTGCCGCTTGGCTGCTCTGGATTTGGGGCAGCTGGGTCACGTGGTGAGAGGGGGAGGGGAGTGGAGACGACGGGGACAAATCAAAAAGGCGGAATGGAAGAAGAGGAGCCGTCGTCCTGAGTTAAAAGTGCGGAGATGAGTACGGACATACGGATTGGGAAGTTTGGTGCGGTTCCGATTTGGTCAAGATTCCTACAGGAATCGAATACAAAATTCATGTCCAAAATTTGTGAGCGGATATGTATATATACGCACTCTCTCCGATTAAAATTACTAGGTATGTTTTAATTTGAGGATATAAGCTTTTAATCAACGATTTTTTTTCATATATGTTATATATTTATTTTATATTATAGTACAAGCTTTTTTAATACCACTAGAGTAAATGTAAATTTATTGAATAAACAATGAATTATAGATTTCATCAATAAATTGTGTCACGAAATTTATTAATGGAATCTGTATTTTTGTTTTTTAGTTATTAGGAAACAAACACACCACGAAACACCCTCATGTGTACGGTGTGACACGCTAATACTTTACACCCCTAGAGATCGGGTTAGTTTTTTTTTCCTTCCTGGGTCGAGCTCATTTAACCCTATTTGAGTCAGATTTTTCCTCTGGACCAAGCCCATCTAGCCCAAACTAGTCGAAACTCCTTTTCTCCCGAGCCCATCTGACTACTGGGGACAAACCTTGTTTGTCCTTTCCTCCCTAATTAGGTGTTATTTTCCTTATTTTGTCTTTTTATCTAGTGTTTTGGTTCCCTCAAAAGAATCTAGTGTTTGGTAAGCTTAAGGGCATGTTTGTGATATGAAGGGCGGTAGCAAGAACGAACAACCACAGCAAAATGTTTTGCAGACACGATAATTCTTTCGACCACACATGCCAGTCGACTTCGTCGTCTGGGTTTGGCAATGCAGTGTGGTGGTTGGAATTGTTGGTAGCTCTCTTTATCAATATATTCTCTTTTCTAAAAACACATGCATGCCAGTCGAATTGTGAAAATGAACTAACATGTCCCAAACAGCTTGCTAACCTGTAATGTAGTTGCTTCCCTTGTAATAATGAAAACTACGTGCTTTTGCACGGTGGAGAAAATGAACCAAATCATGATCGGCTCATTTACTTCTTGTGCTGACCCGTCTTCATCTCCATCTACGTGAAATTAGGACCTATTTGGTACACCTCAGTTTTTTTGCTTTGGTTTCGTGAAGCAGCTTTACTAGTTAAGTTAAAGTTGTTTCGTTCAAAAAACATTTAGTAAAATAGCTTCTCCAGAAAGATATATAGCTTGCTGGCCTCATCAACAATTGGTTAGAGAATAGGCCTTAGTTGTTTTCCCTTTTTCTTTTGAGCTTTGCAAGCTCCTTTTAGCACCCCTGGTGCTCCTGTACTTTGTTTCAACACTTATACCCCTTAATGAAAAAAGATAGGTGGGGGGGTTTACCCCCACGGAGTCCTCAAAAAAAGAAAGATATATAGCAGAGAAAAAGTTAAAAGAGGCTATAGTATTTTTCAATTCACAGAGATTATAAACAATTTTTAGAGAAGTTGTTTCATCAGAACCCGTTTGGTAGGAGAAATCAAACTACTGCGTCTGCCCCGTTTGGACATGGAAATTTTACAAACTCTAGCTCTCGACCCCGGCCCCATTTGACTAATAGTATAAGATCCAGCCCCGAGCAACTCCAACAGTTTGCTAAAATTCACTTGGCAAATCTATAGTTTTGCCAAGTCTTAAAACCAAATGCCAAGTGAAAAAAGAAGTCTTCTCCAACAGTTTGCTATTTGGGCTTGGCAAAAGAACTTGACATCCTAACATTTTTGCCAAAATCACAAAATTAAGCCTCCAACAAGTTGGCAAAACTAGTTGGCAAATTGGATACACGTGATGCCAAGTGATGGAGCACTTGGCATATTTGACAAGTGAAGAGAGAATTTTGCCAAGCTCACGAAATGTTAAGTAGTTTTTACCAACTTGTTGGAGGCTGTTTTTTGTGATTTTGGCAAAATCCTAAAATGCCAAAACGTGCTTTTAAGAACCTGTTGAGTTGGACATAAAATTTTACAAACTCTAGCTCCTGAGCCCCGATTGGCTACTACTGCAAGAATCCATCCATAATGCACGATATAAATATGAATAGTGCGTTGTCTAAAATTGTTGCCTGTTTTATCTTAGATTCGATTAGATTTGAACAAGATTAGCTATACACTACTATATATACATTGATTAAGCGCGCAATGGCGGACGACGGCATGGCGAAGAAATCCACAGCTCGACTTGGGGATCACGTGACGTTCAACTCGCAAGGCGACCGAGGGCTGGTGGTGGAACGGCCCGGCACGCCCGATGGCAAGCTCGCCGTGCTGTGCGTCGACGGCGCCGTGGTGCACGCGGAGCCCGACGACCTCACCGTCGTGGACAGGGCCTTCTTCCACCCCGGCCAGATGGTCGCGTTGGGCCTCGGACCCCGGCGGCCTGGCCGGGATCGTCACGGCCGTGGACGCCGTGGTCGACTTGGTCGACCCCGACTCCGCCGGCTCCGACAAGGTGGTGGTCGTCGCCAGGGACGTGCCGCAGCCCCGGCTGCAGGGCCTGACGAAGTTCGTCGAGGGCGACTTCGTCACGATGGGCCCGTGGCTCGGCCGCGTCCTCGACGTGTCCGTCGACGTCGACGTGCGGTTCGACGACGGCGCCGTGTGCACGGTCGCCACCGCGTCGAAGTGCCACGGCAGCGGCGGCATGCGCCCGGACCCGTACTGCGAGAGCCTCTTCTACCCGGGGCAGCGCGTCGAGGTCGTCGACGCCGCCGCCTTCCAGGCCGACGCGCGGTGGCTCAGCGGCGGGTGGCAGAGCACGCGCGTCGAGGGAACCGTCGCCAGGGTGGAGCTGGCCGACGCGCTCGTGTTCTGGGTCGGGTCGGCGCGGCTGGGCGGCGGCGACAAGCGGCTGCAACTCGTCCAGAAGTCCGCGCCGCCGCCGCGGCAGCCCGCTCGCGACCTCGCCTTCTTCTACCCCGACAACCTTAGTTTCTTCGGCATAGGCGACCTCTGCCTCCTTCGCGACGCCGCCGACGACGCTCCGGCGCTGCCGCCCATGTCCGTCGTCGCGGACAGCCGCACCACCGTGGACGTGCTGTGGCAGGACGGCACGCGGCGGCGCGGCGTGCCCTCGGCGTCGCTCGTCCACTTCGACAGCCACGCCGAGGTGTTCTTCCCGGGGCAGCGCGTCGTCAGCCTGGACGCCGTCGAGGATGGACAGGCGGCGGCGACGGCGGTGCCTCCTCGCGTTGGCATTGTGAGAGACGTCAACTGGAAGGACCAGACCGTGCGCGTGTCCTGGCTCAGCAGCCCGGTGCCGGGCGGCGAGGGGGAGCCCACGAGGAGACGACCGTGGTGAGCGCGTACGATCTGGCCAAGGACTACGACCACGGCGTCTTCTATGGAGATGTTGTCGTTCGCATTGTGGGCGACGGCACGGAAGCAACAGCGGATGCGGATGCCGCCGGCGCCGGCGATCTTTCATGGGTTGGTCTTGTTATTGATGTATCTGATTCACATGTCCTCGTCAAGTGGGGAGACGGCAACACGTCAAAGGTTAGCTAAAATTTCGTCTCGATCATGCGGTATTATTAATCCTTTTTGTTAATACTTAAGCTATGTTGGGATATACATAGTGATTAGTTGGGGCTAAAAATTTAGGCCAACTATTAGCTCTCATGTTTAGATACACTGGAGCTGATTTATGTTAATTGTTTTTAACTAATTTAGGTTAATTGTTAGCTAACTAGAAAAGTAGAAATTAACTTTTTATATATATAAAAAATACCCTTATAGTCATGCTTCTTATCAAATTATTAGTTCACTTTGGTTTTCGTCAATTTGTCTTATATAAATCAAATTTTCTACTTTGATTAAGTCAAATATATCAAGAACATTAAATTATTTTCATTAGATTTTTTCATGAAATATATTTTGATATATGATTTCTTTTAACATAAATGTACTTTTAAAACAAATGGTTAAAAATTAGTTTAACTTAAGATAAAGTCAAAGGAATTATTAATATGGAATTGATGCATTTCAATAGCTTGAATACCAACAAAGAAGGTTTTATAGGAGAACTTCTTCTTTTGTGCTACTAAGGACCTTAGAGCAATTCCGAGAAAAAAACAATCCCCTTTTTCCTAAAAACAGCCATATAGGGGAATGTGATGAAAAAACTGCTCCAGCAGATTGTCTTTCTCAATACTCTTTTGCTCTACATTTTCTCAGTCCCTCCCCTTAAATCCCTCGAATAAAGGGAACGGAACAATCTTTTTTTTTTCTCAAACCCCTTTTCCTTTTATCAAATATACTCCAAAAGTTTACTTCCACAATCCCTTTTAGTTATATACAGAGCATTGCATATCCTTAATTTGGCCCGGTAGAGATGTTCCTAGATTTTGTTTGAATATATGTGTATCCACGATATGTGTAGAGGGAATTGTGGTGGATTTTTTTTTTTTTTTGAGCATTTGGTGGAACTTATTGAGTTGAGGTGTACATACATGTCTATCAATCCAAACAGGCCCTTAGTGGAATTTCATGACTTTCACCTGATGATGACAAATTATATATCTAGCTAATTGATTTCATTTGATGGTTGTGCAAATTCCAGGTGTTGCCTCATGAGGTAGAGTTGGTGGAAGAATATTCCATCGCGGAGAAAAACACCGTCGACGAGGCAACGAAGGACATATGCATGCCTGAAGAAGAAGAAGAAGAAGAAGAAGAAGAAGAGGAGAAAGAACATGCCGCTACCGTCGCAGTATGCATTCTGACCCTCCATTCTACTCTTCAAAAAATTTCGTTGTACTATCATATTATAAATCCTATATAGTGGCATTTAATCTTACGTTTGATCCTACTAGGGCAAAGAGAACGATGGCGAAGGTGACAACGGTTCTGCCATTGACGACAGTGCCTCTATCCATGAACTGGCGGCGGCAATGGAGATGATGAAGACCGTTGACGACGTACCCACTTGCGGGGATGTGGTTGGCCTGGCGAGCCACAGCGAAGGGGGTGTTAATGGTGATGGCTCCACCAACAAGAAGAAGAAGGCAGCCGGGGATAGTAATGTTGCAAGTGGTGATGACTCGTTTCACTTCCGGCAGTTTGAAATCACGCAGTGCACTCATGATCACCATTTCCTCCACCACGACAAGGAACAGGTGTGCATGCATTTGATTTTTTTGGTTGTTATATTATTACTTGCGGGTCACTATCAGTCTCTCTTACACATGCTAGAATCGTATCATATATTACTCCCTCTGCCCTTAAATAAATCGATTCGATGTCTGGGGTAAGTCAAAACTTTTTATACTTGATTAAATGCATAGAAAAAAGTACATATATTTATGATATCAAAACATATTATGAAAATGTAGTTTATGATGATGTGTCTAAAGATACTAATTTAGTGTTATAGACTTTAGTGCTTTTCATATAAATTTGGTCAAACCTGAAAAAGTTTGACTTCGAGTACTTTGGAAGAACTGCACTCGCTTGTGTAAGGAGATAAAAATATAATTGATTGAATCGTTAGAACTTATATGAGATTGAGTTTCACTTTGGAAGAAAAGGACTGTTACTTATAAATACTCAAAAAGACTGTACATGTTTTGTTCATCATACATAAGTATATTACTTAGTCGCAAAAAAAGCTACATAGGCATTACTTGCATGTTTTAAAGATTTTCATGCATACACTGACACAGGGCACCGGTGATGTGAAGAAATGGACCAAGAGAGTACACAAGGAATGGGAAATTCTACAAAACAACCTGCCAGGTACATTTAAAATGCACAAAGAGAGTGCACAAAGATCTATTCACAACGTCAACATGTCTCACGACTCATATATATATATATGCATATGCTTGCAGACACCATCTACGTGCGTGCGTTCGAGGACCGCATGGACCTGCTCCGGGCGGCAATGGTGGGCGCGGCGGGGACGCCATACCACGACGGCCTCTTCTTCTTCGACGTGCACCTTCCGCCGTCGTACCCGGCCGTGCCGCCACTGGTGCACTACCACTCCTTCGGCCTCCGCCTGAACCCGAACCTGGAAGACACGGGCGACGTGTGCCTGAGCCTGCTCGACGCCGCCGGCGACTGGGGCGCCCGCAACGCGCTCCCTACGCCGAGAGCGCCTACGTGCTCACGCTCCGGGCCATGCTCCGCCTGCTGCGCCGGCCGCCGGCGGGGTATGAGGCGCTCGTGGCGGGACACTTCCGCCGCCGCGGCAGGTTCGTGCTCCGGGCGTGCCAGGCGTACCTGCAAGGCTGCCCCGTCGGCACGCTCGACGCCGAGGCCTGCGCCACGGTGGAGGGGGCGGAGGGGGAGAGCGGGCGGCGGCCGTGCTCGGCTGGACTGAGGCTCGCGCTCAATGGCATCGTGCCGCGGCTCGTCGAGGCGTTCACCGAGATTGGCGCTGACGGGTGCGAGGAGTTCGGCCGGCTGCGGCCGTGCATTTAGTTGCTACGTACCGACATTTATAGTATTTCTTTAGTTCAGTTTTTTTATACACAACATAATGTTCAGCAACATAAGTAAAGGCAACAATTGAGCTTTTTTTTATTTTGTTTTCTCAAATACGCAAGAGAATTGTGTATCATTACATTAAGTAGGGATAGAGTTTAAAATATAGTGAGGCCTTAGGCCAAAACCAAGGCGAGGAAAAAACAAAAAGAGAAAAAACCCCAAAATTATCAAGGTGCTACTCTCACGACAAAAAAAAAAAAAAAAAAAAAAAAAAATTCAGGTTTTTCGCCTAGCCCGTGCCCATTGATTGGCTTCTGCTTTAATAATCATCAAATGATCGACTATTGTGGAAGAGGCATCTCTGAAGTAGCGCGCATTCCATTCTTTTCAGCTTTGCCATAAGACCAAAACAAAAAGCGAGTCGAGGCCCTTCTTCTCATTACCATGCCAAGTCACCCTCAATTGCCTCCACCAACTGAGGACTGACTGCTCTGGTGGCAGCAGCGGACGTCCAAGTATGTGGCTGATGTGGAACCAAATCTCACGCGCGAAGGAACAACACATTATAAGAGGTGGTCAATCGTCTCCTGCACTTGGTCACACATGAAGCACTCCTCCCTAGACTCAAGACCATGGCTGGCCAATGATCATTGGTACAGTGGCGCCTCCGAAATGTAGGCCACATAAAAAAATTTATCCGGAGTGACAATTGAGTTGAGTTTTTTTTTCTTTTATTACTCCACACTAGAGTATTCACACCGCAACACTCCAAAGCCCAAAATAGGAAACTTTCGGGGTGTGCCAGCCTGATTGGTACATTCTGAGTACAAATACCGAAATACGTACGCGGTATACGCTGCACGCCGGATATATTTATCCATCGTCAGTACTCGAAGTCACTAGCTCTACACTTTTTCTTTTTTGGCGCAAGGTCTAGTAGTACAACTCATACATTTTTTTTGTGCGCACGATTACGCATGCATACACAATGGTTAACGACCTCTTCCGCGCACCTCTCCTCTCAGGCTCTCACCGTCGTCGAGCTGTCCCCGTGGAGACGACGTGCACGGCCTCGGATGCGTGCACCGACGCAGGGAAGAGCCGCCTTGCCACTGTGGTGGGCGTGGACGACGTCGAGCGGCTTTTGGGAGATGGCGATGGCGTTGGCAACGCGGCAGCTGGTGAGCGCTCCCTGGCAAACCTCCCGGCAGACACGGAGCCGAAGGCCCTCCTCGCCATTGGCTGCTGCTGCTGGTGCTCCGGCGTGGTCGGCTCCGACGATACCCCAGGCCTCCTCGACAACGGCCGGCGCATGCTTCTGTCCGGTGTCTGCGTCACGGGCAGCCAAAACAAACAGTATCAACTCTCAATATCATGACAGTACTATATGGGGTTGAATGAATTAGCAGCATCCATCAGAAACCGTCAAAAACCTCTAGTTTTGGAGAGACCCCTTTCAGGGCGGCCAGCTTCCTCTCAAATGAGTTGCCAACCATCTGCATATACAACAACAACCAGACTTGTCATCCGGTGAGTTTGTTTATGCATTGATCGATGAACTGGACAGATGCAGTTTATGAGATCTTGATCTGTGAGCCATTTCTGTGCTCTGAACTTACAGATGATTGCTTTGAATTGTCCCAGTTGTTGAAGAAGTTGGTGAAAAATCCAGGCTCATCCCCTTCTGTGACAGCATACACTGTCATTTCGTTCGATCTTTCACCACCATGATGAACGCCATACTGAAGGAACATCTGCAGGAATGTAGAAACAAACAGAGAACTCAGGTTTCAAAGGGCATTGTCCCTGAATCACTAATAAATCATAGTTCTGAATTACTAGTGACCTTGCCAATATTGAGGGCTTGCTCCTTGGATGTAATGTCCGAGTGTAGCCCAACCCAAACGTAGATTTCTTCATTGCAGTCCAGAATCATTGTCTCTTCAGTTGCCAGATCATCCTGACAGAAGCTGAATACCTCCTTGACCTTAAAGATATGAACCAAACAGGGTTTATTTGCCATTGGCTTAAGATCCTGCAAGTTGGAATGAGTAAGGTACCACTCACCTTCAGCAAACCTGCAAAGAGATCATCCTTTAGGCTTAGAGACACATTCTATGCAACGATATTATCTGAAGTTTAGTGTAAAGTATCTGCATACCTTGTTGAGGTCTACAAGCATACAGATGTGGATCTGAAGGCCAACCCTTCACACGCTTTTCTTTGGAGTACTCCGATCGTCCTCCCAAAGCTTTCCAGAAGTGATCAGGTTCAGAGCCTTCTCGGATGACCAAGGACTGTTTCATCGGCTGCAATAATGGTGCTACAATAGTTCAGAAGAGAATGTATATGGACCGTAAATATTCAACATCATCACTGAGAAAAAAAAGAAGGATTTGCATGCCGTATTCGACTTACACACAACTTGTTCATGATCATGTCAAGTACGTTATGATCATTTGGTGAAGAGAGGCCTCCTAACCAGGTAAGGAACAAGCCGTTGTCTTGCAAAATATAACAGTGCGAGGAATTAAGTGAACTTGCAGCCTGCATTTAGTCAAGTAATCCATGCGCAAGAAAAGTTTTAGAGCAACATCAGAGTAATGTCTGTATGATTCAGGCTATGAAGCTGATTGTGTGTGTTCCTTATTTTTCACCGAACTCACCAGATCAACTTGAATAGCTTGCACACAATCATGTTTCAGCCCCTGAACACGGAATAGAGCAACTCCTTCCTTTTGATGATATCCGTTTCTTGCACTTTTCTGCAGAATAGCACTCTTATAAGCAGCACTTCTGCCTCCCTGGAAAGAAAATATCCAAGTTTTGCCCTCACTCAGTATTAATTTCCAAGTTATGTACTCACTCCACACCTATTCTTCTAATCAATGTTGAGGTACATTGACTGCAGAACAAAACAATGCGCATTGCGTACCTTGAATATGATTAGTGACTTGAACACTGAGAAAAACAATTCTGGTTCTCTGCCCTCGAAAACTTGTGCCTGTGATACATTTTGCAAATGAAGTGATAACAGAGCAAGTGTGGAGACGTCTGATCTTTTTAGGGGTGAAAAGCTGAATTAACTGACCACAACTGAATGCCCTTTGACTGAATCAGCCATGATAGACATTAAAGATGTTGCCAATATGCTGTCGTCCTGCAGATAAATGCACAGGCTAAGTTAGGTACAGTAACAAGCAAAACACAGAAATTGCACGACATGTATGTGCAACACAGAGATAAGCAATGGATCTGGATTTTAATAGTTAAGGGCCATGCTTTGAACAGCCTTTTTTCTGAAATGTCAATAGGTTCCGTGCACAGAAATACAAAGAACGTACCTTTACACTATTCTTACCGGACCAAGCAAAGAATAGATGGGAATCTTTTCCATCTTCAACATAGCTGTACCGTATGATATAACAGTCTCCAGTGTACAATTGCTCCTGGTCCTCAGTGCTAAGAAGATTTGTACAACCACGGTCCACCAACCAAACCTGCAATGAGTTTTATTCATTTTTAAAATGCTATATACATATCAATACCTATAGGTATAGGGAATATTACCTTCAGACTGCCATTACAATTGATAAGCTGCTGAGGTTTATCCTCTGGAATTTCTGTGACATCATAGCCCTGATGCTTGAAAATAGCTGTACCACGATTTGGCATCAGACCCTATCAAAACTTTTACAATATTGTAGATGAAAACAAATGATGGACAAAATCAACATGGTCCCCACACCTGCCACTTTCTCTCGGCCAGCCTCATATAACTTTATCTCAACATTCCTGGGCCAATGCTGAAAGTGCAGCTTAAAGTCAACAGATTCATGACCTTCTGTCATTATAAATGTTCGAACATTGAATGACCTTCCCTGGGAGTGCACATAATCCTAGAGAAGTGAAAAGATATTGGTTATACTAACGCTTGTAGTAATACAAGAGAGGAATACAATGAGGTTTCATCTGCTTACTTCTAAGACAGTAACAGATGACTTCCTCTCCGAAACCAGTGTCGTCATTCCCATCCATAAGAATATTTCAGTGCTGCAATCCAGCATGTAACTTCTGTCTGAATTCAGCATTTCTCTATCCAACAAATGTGCCTCAAGTGGAACAAGGATTTTCTTATTGATCCTGCAGGAAAGCATACCAAACATCTCATGACGTGCAACTTCAGGCTAGTTAGGTTTGAACTGAGCAAGGGAGTAGTTACCAGAAGTTTTCTAAAAAAAAGAGTAGTTACCAAAAAGTTTCCTGGGTGCTGCAGTTGCTGGCTCTTCCTTGACTGTGTCAGGTAGATCACGAGGAATAGGCGCATAGCCTCCAAACAGGTTCCAGAACTCTCCAGCGTCTGAATCACCAACAAGCTTTCCATCCTCTACAATCAGTGAGAAATGTAAATAAAATTAGAGCTAGCATCTTTCCAGCTATTTTTTCACAAGATCAACTGTCTATAGCTGTGTACCTATTGCCGCAATCTCACATCTGCCCAAGTGTCGGATCTCCTTCAGATGCTTAACAACATCCAACGCTTTAGCTCTTGTTTGCATACTAGAGTTACAGCCACTGAAAAGGAAAATCTTTGACGGCGTGTCCACTATAAAGACCGACTTGTGATCCAGAGAGGACCGCGAAAATGGCACCTGAGACAGGAACCGAAACAGAGCAGGTTTGTCTTTCATAAGCATTTCAGAAAACTAATGAAAATCTTGAGATAGTAGCCCTCTTACTTGTGTGACGCGAGCAATATGCTCTCCTTCGCACCTAAACATCGTGGTCGTGTTGGATCTATCACCAGATCCTTTCAGGTGCGAAAAGAAGCAGCCTTGTACAGGGATAACACATGGTTTGAAGTATGACAAGAACTTGTCAGATTCTTCACCCTGTGCCTCCCTGTACTGGACCGTGCTGGAGCCCAGTGCCGCGTCCAACTCAACAGCCTTGTCTGAGGCCACGAAACAATCTTCCTGGGTGATCAGAACCACAACCAAATGCAGAGGAGAGAGGACACAAACAAAAGTCATAAGCAAAAAGAAGCAGAGGAAAGCAAAAGTCTTCACTTGAGGGACCATTGTTGATGCATCAAGATTCAAGAGCACAAACACCTCTTGGGCCTCCTCCCCAACCCAGTAATGCACATCGTGTCGGCGAACCCCGGATTTCAGCTCGGCTGTCTGAGAAAATGCAGAGCATGTGAACTCAAGCGGCGAAAATTGGCAACGAACTACACAATTTCACACATGGAGTACTTACATTCAGTATGATGTAGGTGTTGCCGGTGTAGAACTTGCCGTGCTGGGGCTTTGCAACTGGGACCAGACTGCTCCCAACAATGCACCAAATCTCCAGCCCTCTGGAACGGGAGCAACACTTTTTTTACAGCAGAGTGGTGGAATAGAGAAAGTAAATTGGCCGGATTAAACGGTACATTCAGCTTTCAGTTTCAGAATCATGGTAGCCATTCCACACCTACCATCTCAGATCCACTTTAGAATTGTATTTAATAACAAAAAAAAGGTGAAATCATGCTTGGAGAAGCATGCATGGAGTAGTATATAAGTGACTTTGCAGGTAAATAATTGGTTGGTAAGCAAAAGCCAGCATCCCTTATTACATATAAAGGGAACAAAAAAAGGAAATAAATAAAGGCAGGAATAGGATGCGTGAGGCATATTCAAATGCAGGCCCGAATCTAGATTCTTGTCCTAGGCAGAACAACACAACCAAACAGGACAGTAAACGAACAAAACTGAAAGGACATGAGAGGGAGAGGTGGGGAGGGGACGCACGGCTTGTCGCCGACGCCGAGGAACGCATCGTCGACGCCCTTCATGGTCGCCGTCGCCGACGCGTCGGCCGGGCCGGCCGGCGGCCGCTGGAACGGTCGCAGATGCAGGGGACCAGAAGCAAGCAGAAGCAAGCAATGGAAGTGGGAGCTCTCACTCACTCGCTGCTGCAGCTCAGCTCACAGCTCGGCGAGCTTTTGTGATTAAAAAACAATGGCGAGGTAGCCAAGAAAGGGAAAGGCGAGCAAGCGGCTGGTAAATGCTGGTGGCAGTGACACTGCACTGCGCTGCAGCTGACGCAGTGAGCAGAGAGGAGTGAGCAGTGAGCAGAGAGGAGAGAGGAGGAAAGGCTCACAGGCAACGAGACAGAACGAGGGCTCCACCACCATGACCACCCAACGAGCTCACCGCACTCGCCCTTTGCTTTGCATTCAAGCCTGCAACTTTTGGCACCGTCTGTCTGTCTGCCCTTTGACTCGTGTCGACGACGAGCCAACCGATGCGGCGTCGTACCGTTGTTGTTGTCTGTCTGTACGGCACAGCGCCGACGACGTCCTATTGAAGGAAGGTCTCATGTTGCCATCGCCAATTCGCCATGCACCATGGAATGTACCTACCAAATGTTTGGTCAGAAAGGGTTGTCTATAAAAGTTCACCGACAACTTCTATATAGTAATAGAACAATACAATCTTCATTTACATGAAAATATTCTCTACAGATAAGTACTACCCAACAAGTTCTTTAACTCATTTGATCGACATCACCCAATGTTATCTGGTACAAGACATTCTTTAATTAATTACAGTAGCTGATAGGCAATATGACTACTAAAATAATATTTTCTATAAATGTTCTTTTGTTTACAAAAGAATGCAATTCTTGTTTTTCGAGAAGAAAACAAATAGTTTGAGTTTTGAGTGATAAAGTTATATAAAAACCTGCTAATATTCATGATACAAAATAAGTATCACTTTATTACTAACCGAATATATTTTTGTATCAATGTCAATATTATACATTATAAACTTAGTCAAACTCAAGTACAAAATCTAAAATTTCCGAATGAATTTCAGTATATAGATCATATCAATGACCAAAGTAATTTGAAAAGTCTAAATTTTGAATTTCAGTACCTAAGAAAATAAAATAGATATTTAGAACTCTAAATGATTTTAGATACAAAGTTCAACTACAGAATTACAGATCATAATAATAACTATAGCTTTTGTATATATTATGTCAACTCAAGGTCGTTAGATAATTTTAATTTTGTATTTTTTACGGGATCGGCAGGGGAATTCCCCTCCCTCTTTTCTTCAAATAAATGAAAGAATCGAAATACAAAGAATTACAAGGCTCTAGGCCCAAAGCGAAAACAAGTTTTGTATTTCAAAAACTAAGAATTTCAAAACATGTTTTGATGCCCAGTATTTGTAAGGAAAAAAACTTATGAACTATACAAGTTGTAATTTAATTGAGCTCTACAATATTAACATAAAGTTTATTTTTCATCTGACTTCAAATGGTAGAGTTATGAACTTTTTAGATAACTATTGCAGGTTGCTGTAATACTAAGGGGTATTTTGTTCACTTTTAACTTCTGTCTCCCATCTCTATAGCTCTTAAATAATAATTTTCAATAATAGATAGGAGATAGTAGAAGTTAAAAGTTTCGGTCATGCCCCTAGCTATTCTACACCAACCCCTTGATAGCTGTCTAAAAATATTTATATCTGCATACAAAATCAGAAGAAGATGAGTGGTAAAAGATTATTTTTGAACTTTTAGAATCCAAAAAAAAAATTAGAATTGTTCATTCAAAAATTTTGGTTTCTAAGTTTCATAGAGGTCAAGCACAAGGCACTTGCACAGTTGATGTGCACACAATTAATCTTATTGTTTCTGTTACATATTATTATTTTTTTCGTTCCTATAAACAAGTCTGAGGAACTATGCTTTGGAGAGGATAGTTTGTAAAACTGAGTAGTTTGTGTATTTTATCATGTAGTAATGTCAGTGTGTCACACACCTTGGATGCTAAACGCATGGGCCGCAAATAGCCGAAATCGCAGTTGGGCCGGATCCGGCGGGGAGGGGGCAGCCAGCCCCATGGGCTCAAATTTTTAGAACAGGTCTTGTGCCGCAGCCCAACAGCCCACATCTCGTAGCTCCTCACCAGGCAGGACCGGCCAAACCGCCGCCCGATTCTGTGACCCCGGCACGGCGGCCGGCGGGGTTGGCGACGCCGACGCGGCGGCTTGCTCTATCAGCAGTAGGCGCTTGCCCCTCCTCCTCGGCGACACCGCGACGGAACGTCTCCGCCCCAGCTGCGATCGATGGCTCCATCTCGTCCATGCAAGAGGCTTGCCGGCTTGTCACCTCGCGGCTGGCCCTTGCCCCCTTGTGCCGTGCTGTCTCTCAGCAGCCGGCAGGCGGCGGCTGGACACCGGCCAGGTCCTGCCCCGACGACCTTGGCATCCTTGTCTTAGGAACCGCGGAGCCCGTAGGTTCAGTTCAGCAGCGACTGTAGTCTTTTCTTTTTTTTTTGCGATCGGGTTGGACGCGTATTTCATTAAGAGGAGAAGAGTTTTGTTACAATTCCGGCGACCGGCCAGAAAACAGCAGGACCTAAACTACTGGATGCCGCATAGAGTTTTATATTACAGAACCGTTTTGCGACCAAATAGCATCTAGAACTACCAGCGGCGCAAACCCAGCTAGCGCCTACTGCTGGCCTTCGGCGAGAGCCGCCCGAGCGACATCGACCTCGGAGTTGGAGGGTCGCCCAAAAACCCTTTCGTTACGCTCCTTCCAGATACTCCAAGCGATGAGCAGCAGCAATGAGTCGAAGACCGGCCTTGATGCAGCGTCCACTCTCGCGCGCTGCCGCAACCACCACGCTGCAATGTCCTCCGCCGTTTCCGGAACAAGAGCAGCAAGCTGCAGCGGTCGGAGGCGCCGGGACCACACTTGCCGGGCAAACACACACCCCAGAAACAGGTGCTCGACGGTCTCTGGTGCTTGGCTGCAGAGAGCGCACAAATCTGAAGCTTGTAGACCGTGACGATGGCGGCGAGCTGCAGTCCACAGACGACGATGAAGAGCGAGCCAGAAGAACAATTTCACCTTTGGCGGCGCCTTGACACGCCAAAGCTCTTTAGCGCCAAGGAGCGACGTGGATCCTGCGAAGAATGCTCGATATGTGGAGGAGACGGAGTATTTTCCGTCTGCGGACCACTTCCACATGAAGCGGTCTGAGCGCAAGGGGTCCAAGACAACGGAGTCAAGGAGGTTCCAGACGCGTACGACATCGCGCAGGACCTGGACAGTGGATGCGCCCCTGATATCCCTCGTCCACCTATTGTTGGGCAAGGCCTCCGCCAGGGACCTGGCTTTCCCTGGCCGCGAGATGGTCGCGAACAGAGCCGGCGCAAACGCACACAACGGGCCGACGATTGACCAATTGTCCGTCCAGAGCCGAGTAGAAGCCCCGTCCCGCAGCACGACAGACATGCTGGCACGACACATCGCCGCGACTGCTCGCTCCGGACGTGAAGGCAACTTCGCCCAGCCGCGGTCCGGCTCAGTACGCGCTAGCCACTCCCAGCGAAGCCGCAAGGCGAAGCCAAAGAACCGCAGGTCGACAATGCCGAGGCCCCCACAGTAGGCCAAGCGACCTTGCAATGCCCTCCCAAACAGGTCTCCGAGCCACGCCAGAGAAAAGCACGACGCCTCTTGTCAATTTGGTTTATGGTCCAGTCTGAAAGGCAGCAAGCCATGGCGATGTGTGTTGGAATGGCCGACAGGCAGCAAGCCATGGCGATGTGTGTTGGAATGGCCGACAGGGTCACCTTCGTTAGTAGGGCGCGGCCGGCGTTGGTTAGAAGGCCAGACTTCCAAGTTGGGATCCTCGCGGCGACGGCGTCCACCAGAGACTGCTCTTCTGCACGTCGCAGCCTACATAACGACAGTGGTACTCCCAGGTACTTGCACGGGAACGGCTGAACGACACATGGGAAGGACTGCTGCACCAGAGCGACCAAGGTCTCACAGCACCTGATCGGAGTGGCGACACATTTGTCAATATTCGTGACGAGTCCAGAAGCTCCAGCGAACAATTGCAAGATGCGCAACAGATAATTGAGGTCACCCTCGAGAGGGGCAAGAAGGAGCACCAGATCATCCACATAAAGAGACGCACGGTGTGCGATCGCCGTTCCCGGCAGCGGAGAGAGTAACGCGCGACGATCGGCCTCACGAATGAGCGAGTTCAGCACCTCCATAACGATGACAAGAGCATCGGGGAGAGCGGGTCTCCCTGCCGGAGTCCCCGGGCGTGGGCAATGCGACGTCCTGGTCTGCCATTCACCAAGACCTTGGTGCTCGCCGTCGACAACAACATGGAGATCCAATTGGTCCATCTCCTTGAGAAGCCCAAGTGTTACTGTAGTCTTTTCTGTTCAGTTCAGGCTTAACTGATGCTACTTAACTAGGGATGCTTGATCAGGTGCTCACCTATTTTTAACTATTTTTTTTTCCAGCAAAAAATTGAAGGTGAATCCTCTGCAGTTGCAGCTAAGCTTGCAGGCCAGTCTGAGCTTGTCTAGATCGACACCCGTGTGGCCAAGACTACTGCATAGTACATGGCTAGTAATATTTTTCCGCCTCATTAGCTTCCAACTGCAAGGAGGCGGAAAAAAAAAAGATATTTTAGTATGCCGTATATGGCTAGTAATATTTTTCCCACTCCCTTGGTCCGATCTGCCAAAGCCAGTGTCTTTGAAAAGCCTAGCCGAGGACGCTTGGCTGCCCCCAAACTATGCAAACCGGCCTAGGAAGGTTTCTGAATCTGGATAAGCTGATTTCCTGTTATTGGCATGTTAGCGGTTTCCTGTCTACACCACAAACTGCTGCAACAGCACGATCGTACATATGTCCACACACACAACTACTCATGCAAAAGCATGAACTGGGCCTTATTCTTTTTTGTATCCAGGCTGTTCCATTTTCACATAATAGCACTTTAAGAGTAATTGTTACACAACAATGTTTAAATAATTAAACAGAGAAGCAGACAACTCACACTATAACAATAATTTTTTATATTACAACAATGTTAAAACAATTATACAGACAAGCAGACAACTATTCAGCAGTTGGTGTCTATTCCATCTGATCGATCAGAGGAGATGGAACTTGGAGACTGCAGGTAGCTACATGTGTCTGGTAGTTATTGGTGCTGATGGATGACGGATACAATCATAAATTAATAAGCATAATAATCGAGACGAAATCACTTGATCGGTACCTCTGCCTGACAATGGCACTGCCAGCTCAACGCATGGAGCTAGCTTGATTAAGCATCAGGAGGGTGGCGGCAGGAAAGGACCAAGGTAATACATGAGAAGGAGAACATGTGTGACAAACTCACCACCGGTGCTTAGATGCTCGTAGTGGAAATCACCCCCCGCAGCGAGGCGCAATGTAGTAAAGCATCTCCGCCCACACATTGGCAATGAGTTCCCAACGCTCTGCTTCATCGCTGATGCTCAAGAGCTCTTGGGCCACCGCAGCTGCATGGGGCAGCACACGAGAGTTGAGAGTTTGAGAGTTCTGCGGACACATGGTTTTTCTGATAACCATTGTGTAGCTTTTGTGTGATGAGTGATTGTCAACATGCCAACACTAGTGGTGTGTGTGTGTGAGTCTTACTAACCGTGGCACGCGGCTTCGTGTCAAACAACGGTGTCTCTTGGCTTGTGTTGTACGCATGAGTCGAGCTCGGAGGCGGTGGTCGACGGTGCGGTGAAGGTCAAGTAGGGCGTGCCGTCTTGACGGACCGGGTGCGGTGAAGGGCGGACGTGAGGCTTGGACCGAGGATCTTGAAACCGGCGGCCGCGTGGTGGCCGACACTTGGGACATCGACAAGTGCAAGTGTACACGGCGGGGGATGCGTACGGGCTACGCTACTCGCGGACGGTTTGGTGGTTTCGCCTCAAAACCATCGGTGGCGGGTTTCCCGGTTTGCGCCTCAAAACTCGGGCGGAGGTCCCGGTGCGGACGGACGACACGTGGCGGCATCGGGAGATCGCGTGGAAGCGAGGCTACCGGTGAGGAGCGCGGTGGCCGTCGGATCGATGAAGAAAAACCGGACGGTTTTACCCCTGAGGGTATTTGGGCGTGTGCTTCATGTAAGGGCGTTTTGGTCTTTGACACGCGTCTATATATATGTGAAGGGGCATTTTGGGCGGTATCGCGGAGAACTCTCATTTGTGTGGAGTTGAGAGGAGACTAGGGTTAGAGAGAGAGGAGTGGCTCTTTTTTGAGCTTTTTGTCATCCATAGTTTTGATTTCTTGGAGTGGCTTGAACCGAATATCAGCGTGAATCCAAGATCAAATTCGTCTTTCACTTGTCTCCCTATGCAAATCTGAAGTTTTTCTTTTTCCCTATTTTCGGAGCTATTTTTGGGGATTTTTCGTTCTCCACTCGATCTCTCAAATCCGAGCTTTTGGAGTGCGATTGGTTGGTTTGATTCGTGCAGGGACATGAGTTGATACTTACCCTTAAGTGATTTTGATTGAATCGACTCGAGCACGGAGAAATCCATCGATTTCTGTCAAAGGCGATTTTTTTGTGTTCTTGGCCGAGATTTGATATTCCAGGAATTTGGACGGGTTTCGAGCGATGATTCTTTGGGGATAGCTCACATCCATCATGGAGATTACCTGTGCAAAATTTGGGTTCGATTCCTTTCGATTTGGTCAGACTTTTGAGGGCGCCTCTTGAGGGCGTCGGTCTTCTGTTCGTCGTGTGCAGGCCTCTGTTCTTCGTGTCCCTGCTTGTGGCCAGTCAGTGCTTCCAGCGCCGAGCACAGCAGGCCGCCGTGCATCAGGCACCAAAGCAGCTCGCCCTTCTATCTCTTTCTGCTACTGCGGTTTCCCTCCCTCTGCTCTGCCCTTCAGTTTGTCGATTTGCTCCTGTGTTTGGTTCCAGGCGAGTCCAGCAGCAGCAACATCCTCGTCAGCACTCTTGCTGCCGAGCAAGCTCTTGAGAGTGGTGCTGCCCGTCGACCAGCAGGCTAACTCCATCTGCAGCAGCAGTTTTCAGGCTCCCAAGGTACAAACATTTGCTCGGTAAGAGGCAAGTGCAAACTGCTCTGCAGGTCATGTTTATACAGCAGCAAGTGACTTATTTGTGAATTGCTTCTCAAATCTTGAGTTGTGACTTCGAGCTACAGGAAGCCATTGTTGACTTGCTCTTTTAACTTGTTTATCAAATCATGTGCGAATGAATTTGGTAATGCTTCGCAAGTGCAGCTCCTTGCCACTGTCATGATTCTGTCAGCGTATCTCTGAATGTTCAGTTCAGCAGAAAAATCATTTTGTTCAGTAGAGCAGTTCACAACTTGATATCTCCCTCTGATTGAAGGTTGCAGCTCTGTTGCCTAGCCCTTCGTGGCTTTCTGCAATTCAGTTCTTACTACCTTCTTGCCTTGAGTTCTGATTGGTGTGAATGCTTGCTTCTTGCACTCGTAATTTACTAAGGCCATCATTGTCTAATGCAAGGAGATTAAAATACTTCTTTTATTTGAAATGGTATTCACGGTAGTGAAGAACTTTCCACTATTCTTGCATCAGTAAATTGCTTCTTGCTTTTGGCTTGCTTCGGTAATATTCATATCAAGCTAGCAAGTGCAGCACCTGTTCTTCTTTCTGATTGGTCTGGAAGCTTGCATCTTGCTCTCGTGAATTACCATAGCTTTCTCTAGCATATTGAAGCATTAAAGTTCTCTTATTTTCTGGAGATGGTCTTCACGGTTTGCAAGCTTGCCTAGCTGCTCTTTCTCGATTTATCCAGGACAAGCATCGATGATCATTGGTGAAGGCACTACTGCTCCTCTGTTTGAGATTACAGCAGCTCTGCTTACTGTTCACTAGCTCCAGTGGCTCGTTGGTTTTTGATTCTTGCAGGTTCAGTCCAGAAGCAAGTACTTGCTGTTTTTATGTGTTTGTGAGAGCTGATCGATTTCCGTCAACAGCAGCTTGTTCTCAGTGCTTGATCAATTTCTCTCGTTTGTGAGTGTCGTGTTCCAAGTCCTCTTTCAGCCAAAGGGCGAGTTACTGAACAGCTTCTTTTTTTTTGTGTTTGGGCCTATTTCTAGTGCTCTCGGTTTAAACCACGGTTTCTTCGTTTGAGCTCCGATTCGTGTCCCGTGTTTTGCGCTGGCTTTCCGTGCTCGTTTGTGGTGTCCCGCCGTGTTCCTAGAGAACATCCACCTACTAGTTGGGTCGTGGACATCACGGTGTTTGACTTGCGCGTTTGGCGGTGAAGTTGGGACAGCGGCTTAAATATTTCGAAAGAAATTCTACGGCTCCCATTCACCCCCCCTCTGGTCGCCGTTTTCGGTTCTTCAATTGGTATCAGAGCCGGTTAAGGATCACTCCACCTTAATCGGTCCGTGATCCACGGAGGCGACTTTGTTTTGAGGGTGAATTTGCTTTCGGCTTTTGTTGTCGATTTTCGCGCCTGTTCTTACTAACATTAACGGTGCTTTGAGAGATGGCACCAAGCTCTTCTTCTTGTGAGTCTTTGTCCTCGAGTTTGAATGATGGACTTGTAGTGGAGGATGACATCATGCAGAGAAGGTGCAATGCGGCGCTTGAAAAGGAACGCGAGGTGTATGCTTTGTTGGACCTCCTAGATGATGATGAGCTTTCGGTGGAGGATCTTGTGCGCGAACTTGGCAAGGCCAAGAAAGGTACCCTTGTCAGTAGTGTGTTGTGCTTATCCCACCGTTTTGATACATTTCTTGAGCATTGTGCTAAAAATGATGAGCTTTGTGTTACTTTGCGTAGAAAGATTGAGAAGTTGAAATGCTCAATTGCTAGGTTGAAATGTGGTCTTTCTTATTGGAAGTCTTGTGCTTTAATTCCATGCACTTCTTGTGATAACATGCTTAGAAAGAATGATGATTTGAGCTCTTCTCTTGCATGCTTAAAATCTGAAAATAAGAAGTTGAAAATCAATGCCTCTATGCCATGTCTTTCATGTCTTGACTTGTATGAGGATCTTGATAAGGCTAGAGAAGAAAATGCTTTGCTTAAGTCAAAAGCTTCTTTGCCTTGTGTTTCTTGTGAGTCTTTGCTTGCTGAAATTAATGAACTAAAATTGACTCACACCACATGTGAAAATGAAGTTTTGGCTTTGAAACAAATGCGCTATGATATGAGCGCCAAGTTGGTTGAGCACAATGAGATGAGTGCTAACCTTGAGAAAGAGATTGATCTCTTGCGTACCACGTATGCCGAGTGCATTGAGAAGGAGATGGAAAACTTGAAAAATGCTCCTTGTGGTACTTGTGATCGCCTCAAGTTTGAAAATGAGGTTTTGGCTAAAAGATGCAAGAGTCTTTGTGCTAAGTCTTTAGATTCTCGCGATTCTTGCAACTCCGATGTTGTTTCTCAAATTGCTTCTTCTCAATCGGAGTTGAACTCTTGTGTTGCGCGTGAGTCTTTGGATGGTGGCACTTGTGATAAGGCTTTGGATAGCTCTTCCATAGCTAGTCCTAAGTTTGTTGCTTCTTCGGGTGATGTCCATGGGATTTTTAATGGCAATGGTGCTTCTCAAATTTTTGGAACTCATGTTCCCAAACCAATCTTCAAATGCACCTTTTGTAAGAAGGATGGGCATTCATTCGATTTCTGCTTTCGCCGTGTCAAACACGAGCGACGTGTTCGAGCTAAGGCTTTTAGGAAGCCACGTGTCCTCTCTCATGGAACGTGTGCTCCTAGTGTTGGTGCCAAGTTGAGCATTGATGCTTCTTGTTCTAAGTCCCAAGGGACTTCTCACTTAATGGAGAATGGTGTGCCTTCCGATAGGCCTTTGTACCATTGCTCTTTTTGTGGGAAAGATGGGCATCAAGAGAGCTTTTGCTATCGGCGTGCCAAACGCATGCGGCGAGCTCGTTTTTCTAGGCCTTTGATAGTTCATTGCCCTTCTCATGGTATGAACACTTGTGAGCCTAGTAAGAAGCCTCTTTCGGTCGATGGATTTTGTGACTCCTCTAGTGGGTTAGGTCATGATTGTGGACATGCTTCTAGTACTTCTTGTGTTGGTCCACAACTTGCTTTTCTTGATGCTTCTATTGGTTCTTCTCATAAGACTTTGGGAGATGTTTGCCTCTTTTCTCTTGGTACCGCTCGTTCTTCTTCTCGAGCTGTCCTTTTGAGGGGTGTTTCCAAAGATGTTTCAAAAGTGCATAAGAACGAAAATTTACGTCATGCTAACCCACATGATAAGTTGAGTACTTCTTTTAGACATGTGACCAAGTCTTGGGTTCCTAAGTATATGCTTGCTAACCCTTCGGGATCCAAGACTCGGGTTTCTTTGTCCTCTTGTGTGTAGGTATGAGGACGTGGGGTGGAGAACATGCGCTCGATAAAAATTGATCCTTTGATGTGACCGAGGTTGTTGGTTCTCTACACCCACTTTGATGGCCTCCAAGAGGCATGTGCTTTATTGTGGCGTCTACACACTTTGTGAGCTATCATACACACTCATACCTTGTATGTTCATGTTCTCTTACTTGTGGTATGAGATAGTTATTCATTTGCTCTCTTGTATATATCTTGCATGTATTATACTTGTATCATACTTTTATATCTAGTCTAGCTTGTTTTGTCTTGTGTATCATATCTCTTGCTAGCCTTGTATATATCTTGGTGGATTAGCCACTTTTCATGTTAGTGTGTGCTCCTCATGAATATTTTGCCATGCTTTACCATGTGCTTAAATTGTGTAGTTGGTAAGGTGTTCATTAGGTATCGTTTTTAGTTGGCTTTTGTATAGTTACATGTATTCTATTGACATGTTTTGCTAGCCCAAACTTTTAGCCATTTTAATTAGTACCATGTTACGTGCTTTTATTCCCTATTTGATATCATCATTGTGCATTGTACCATGTGTCAAGATTTTGGTTGTTTTTGGGTTGGACATGTCTTTTGGTTGTATCTGACTCCTTTGGGTTTTCCTTCTTTTGGAGTTGGAGTTTTTTTTTCCTTGTGGTTTTGTGCCTTTTGTTTCCTAGTTTTCTTTTGCTAGGTGCCTTTGGTTGAGGGGGAGTTTGGCTTTTTCCGAGGGAGTTGGTTCTTTTGTGCCTTCATGTTTATTTGAACCCTCCTAAGTGCTTCTTGATGTTGAGCCGAATCCTTTCTCCTTTTGCATTGCATTTCATCATGTATCATACTATCTTTGTTGAGCTTCATGACTATAGCAGTTTTGATTACATTCATGCTCTTGCTAGTATGTCTTGTGTATGTCACTTGGAGCTTGCGGCTTAGGCTTCTTCTGATCACTTGTTACATGTTATGAGCTAAGCTGTTTTATAAATGTTAATTTGCTTAAATCTTGATGCAACTCGAAAATTGTTCACCTTTGAGATGGCAACTAGCATGTGTAGGTTTTGTGAGAACCTTGTTGCTTTCATGTGTATGCTTGAGTTGCTATGTCTCATGTTTCTTGAGTCATTCACTTAGCTCGGATCTCTTGATAATCTTGTGCTAAAACTTGATGTCTAAGCTAAGAAATGATGAAATGTTTTGAGTTGGATCTTTTACGTCCCACGGCAATGTCACGAGATTGCTTCTCATTCTTTCGAGTGAGATGAACTTGGGCATTGTAGTGCTAGTCCGAAACCACTCGTGACGAGACACTTCCCACTTGCACTAAGGGATGAACTCGGCGTGGTTGAAAAACATGATAAAAACAACCTTTTGGCGGACAGTTTTGATCCTCTCGCATACTCATGTCTAAATGAAACCTTGTTAACTGCTGTTTTAACTCTGATCAATGTTGAAGTTACAAGTGTTGTTAAGTGCATCCTTGAGACATGATGTGTGACCGTTATATGGGATAGTTCATTTTTGTATACATATGTTAGCACTTGTTTGATCTCCCGCTTATATATGCTAGGTGCTATTCTTTTTGGTGAACACCTTTTATAAAATGCTCAACACCCGATCAAAATGCTTATGTTTCATATTCTATATCATTTGATCGGTTTGAGCATTGGCTTCGACTTGTGCTTGTTGCTATACACTTGCCATACTTGCTAGAGCATCTATGTACTCCGGATTGCTATACTCTTGAAGCTCTACATTTTGTATTTCTTTCATGGCATGATTTGAGGGGGAGTTGCAATCTCTTTTGTTTCAATCTTGATAAGTGCATGTGCCAACAAAGGGGAGAAACATCCACAAATCCAGAGAGTTCATTTGTGAGGATGCATTTGTCAAGGGGGAGTTGCACTCCGAGCTTTGTGCTTTGTGCTTTGCTAGTGGCGTTGAGCCTGCTTTTCCTCTTCTTGAGGGCTAGCTTTCATTTTACTTGGTCGCGTCGAGCCGTTGCCCATGTCTTTGGGGACCAAGTTTTGCTCTTGCTTTGCTCATTGCAAATGGCCCGCTTTCAGCTTTTCTTTGGCTATTGGTCATTTGGATGAGTTGTCTCTGATTTGTGTTGGTGTTGACAATGCACTCATCAAGGGGGAGATTGCGGACACATGGTTTTTCTCATAACCATTGTGTAGCTTTTGTGTGATGAGTGATTGTCAACATGCCAACACTAGTGGCGTGTGTGTGTGAGTCTTACTAACCGTGGCACGCGGCCGTGTCAAACAACGGTGTCTCTTGGCTTGTGTTGTACGGTGTCGAGCTCGGAGGCGGTGGTCGACGGTGCGGTGAAGGTCAAGTAGGGCGTGCCGTGGCGACGGACCGGGTGCGGTGAAGAGGCGGACGTGAGGCTTGGACCGAGGGATCTTGAAGCCGGCGGCTACCGTGGTGGCCGACACTTGGGACATCGACAAGTGCAAGTGTACACGGCGGGGGATGCGTACGGGCTACGCTACTCGCGACGGTTTGGTGGTTTCGCCTCAAAACCATCGGTGGCGGGTTTCCCGGGTTTGCGCCTCAAAACTCGGGCGGAGGTCCCGGTGCGGACGAACGACACGTGGCGGCATCGGGGAGATCGCGTGGAAGCGAGGAGGCGCGGTGGCCGTCGGATCGATGAAGAAAAACCTGGACGGTTTTACCCTAGAGGGTATTTGGGGCTGTGTCTTCATGAAGGCGTTTTGGTCTTTAACGTGCGTCATATATGTGAAGGGAGGGCTTGTTTGGGGCTATCCTTGGAGGGTCACTCTCATTTGTGTGGAGTTGAGAGGAGACTAGGGTTAGAGAGAGGAGTGGCTCTTTTCTTGAGCTTTTTGTCATCCATAGCTTTGATTTGCTTGGAGTGGCTTGTAACCGAATATCATGAAGTAATCCAAGGATCAAATTCGTGCTCCACTTGTCTCCCTATGCAAATCTGAAGTTTTTCTTTTTCCCTATTTTCGGAGCTATTTTTGGGGATTTTTCGTTCTCCACTCGATCTCTCAAATCCGAGCTTTTGGAGTGCGATTGGTTGGTTTGATTCGTGCAGGGACATGAGTTGATACTTACCCTTAAGTGATTTTGATTGAATCGACTCGAGCACGGAGAAATCCATCGATTTCTGTCAAAGGCGATTTTTTTGTGTTCTTGGCCGAGATTTGATATTCCAGGAATTTGGACGGGTTTCGAGCGATGATTCTTTGGGGATAGCTCACATCCATCATGGAGATTACCTGTGCAAAATTTGGGTTCGATTCCTTTCGATTTGGTCAGACTTTTGAGGGCGCCTCTTGAGGGCGTCGGTCTTCTGTTCGTCGTGTGCAGGCCTCTGTTCTTCGTGTCCCTGCTTGTGGCCAGTCAGTGCTTCCAGCGCCGAGCACAGCAGGCCGCCGTGCATCAGGCACCAAAGCAGCTCGCCCTTCTATCTCTTTCTGCTACTGCGGTTTCTCTCCCTCTGCTCTGCCCTTCAGTTTGTCGATTTGCTCCTGTGTTTGGTTCCAGGCGAGTCCAGCAGCAGCAACATCCTCGTTAGCACTCTTGCTGCCGAGCAAGCTCTTGAGAGTGGTGCTGCCCGTCGACCAGCAGGCTAACTCCATCTGCAGCAGCAGTTTTCAGGCTCCCAAGGTACAAACATTTGCTCGGTAAGAGGCAAGTGCAAACTGCTCTGCAGGTCATGTTTATACAGCAGCAAGTGACTTATTTGTGAATTGCTTCTCAAATCTTGAGTTGTGACTTCGAGCTACAGGAAGCCATTGTTGACTTGCTCTTTTAACTTGTTTATCAAACCATGTGCGAATGAATTTGGTAATGCTTCGCAAGTGCAGCTCCTTGCCACTGTCATGATTCTGTCAGCGTATCTCTGAATGTTCAGTTCAGCAGAAAAATCATTTTGTTCAGTAGAGCAGTTCACAACTTGATATCTCCCTCTGATTGAAGGTTGCAGCTCTGTTGCCTAGCCCTTCGTGGCTTTCTGCAATTCAGTTCTTACTACCTTCTTGCCTTGAGTTCTGATTGGTGTGAATGCTTGCTTCTTGCACTCGTAATTTACTAAGGCCATCATTGTCTAATGCAAGGAGATTAAAATACTTCTTTTATTTGAAATGGTATTCACGGTAGTGAAGAACTTTCCACTATTCTTGCATCAGTAAATTGCTTCTTGCTTTTGGCTTGCTTCGGTAATATTCATATCAAGCTAGCAAGTGCAGCACCTGTTCTTCTTTCTGATTGGTCTGGAAGCTTGCATCTTGCTCTCGTGAATTACCATAGCTTTCTCTAGCATATTGAAGCATTAAAGTTCTCTTATTTTCTGGAGATGGTCTTCACGGTTTGCAAGCTTGCCTAGCTGCTCTTTCTCGATTTATCCAGGACAAGCATCGATGATCATTGGTGAAGGCACTACTGCTCCTCTGTTTGAGATTACAGCAGCTCTGCTTACTGTTCACTAGCTCCAGTGGCTCGTTGGTTTTTGATTCTTGCAGGTTCAGTCCAGAAGCAAGTACTTGCTGTTTTTATGTGTTTGTGAGAGCTGATCGATTTCCGTCAACAGCAGCTTGTTCTCAGTGCTTGATCAATTTCTCTCAGTTTGTGAGCTGTCGTGTTCCAAGTCCTCTTTCAGCCAAAGGGCAGAGTTACAGAACAGCTTCTGTTTTTTTTGTGTTTGGGCCTATTTCTAGTGCTCTCGGTTTAAACCACAGTTTCTTCGTTTGAGCTCCGATTCGTGTCCTGCGTTTTGCGCTGGCTTTCCGTGCTCGTTTGTGGTGTCCCGCTGTGTTCCTAGAGAACATCCACCTACTAGTTGGGTCGTGGACATCACGGTGTTTGACTTGCGCGTTTGGCGGTGAAGTTGGGACAGCGGCTTAAATATTTCGAAAGAAATTCTACGGCTCCCATTCACCCCCCCTCTGGTCGCCGTTTTCGGTCCTTCAAGTTCATCTGGAGTTCCTTGATATGAGCAGCACTATCATCATTGCAAGCTGATTCTTCGTACTTGATCAATTCAGTCGATGCATCTTGTTGCATCACCTGGATTATTTCAACTGTCGAGTCTTGTCGTTGCTCTTCTTGTTGTTGCTCTTTAATTCCATCAAAAAGCTTCAAAGTATCATTCTTGTGGTTTTTTGGACAAAACCGACGGGCATAGTGCAAAAAATGCAACCAGGGCGACCGTATAATAGACGACCGTATAATAGACCACAGAACATTGCGCACTTCTTCACGGGCATTGTCATGCACGATCTGGGAGTTGCTGGTAAGCATCACACCGCACTTGAAGACCAGGTACATGATGTAGTTTGATAGTTGTTTGCTTGTCTGCTTGTGCTGCTTCACTGCTTCACCATGATCAGAACTATTAATGCCTCCATCTCCATCTCCATAGTGGTAGCATATGTCTGTTGCGATATGCAAGACGAGCACACTAGTCGGGAAGTCTGCACTGCTTGTGGTGATTTCCTCTAGTGATTTCAGTGTCTTGGTCGTCGTGGTCTGATCTTGATAGGTTGATTGTTGATTATCATCGTCCTTGTGACAATCTGTCCACTTCTGAAGTGCTAGCCTGCCACGTGTGCTGGCAATGCTCCATTCTTTTCTTGTACCAGAGGATACCAAAGTGTCGAGGATGAACTTTTTGATGGACATGTGATCTTTGGTGAAATCACAGACAAGCGATGGCAGTGTGGGAAAAGGATCTCTTTTGATGATGATGTTGTATTGTTGTCCGAGCTCTTCAGAGCAGCACTGTTTCCCGCAGCATGTCATGGCAGAGTGCTGATCGTCAGTACTCTTGGCTTGACATTGACGAAGATAGAATCTCAGTTGGAGAAAAATGAGGCTGGCAGCAGAGGACACATCAAGGACTATGGCTCCTACAAGCAATGCATAGGTCACCGTGATATCAACACTGTTGCTAGTGTGGAGTTGGCCCCTCTTGTGGGCAGACATGAAGATTGCCAAGGCTATTGAGGAGGCTACGGTTGTAGGAAGGATGAAGAATAAAGAACTAAAGGAGTGTAGGCAAGTTTGCAAAATAGTAGTACGGATCATGCGATAGAAGTACCCAAATCGAATATAATCTTTGGTGTAGAGTCGTCGGAAGCAATATTCCAGAACTGCTCCCACATACTGGTAGGCACGGTGGCTGCTTTTGCTAGACTGAAGAAGCCCCGCGAGCATGCCTGGTAGAAAATCGCCATGTGCAGCTACTACAGTGATGTTGTCGGCGTTGTTGAGGGGAGCATCCACTGAGATGATGTCCTGTATGATTCTACGGGCTTCCAAGCTCAGTACACTTGGAGCCCGCGATGAACTACGACCTTTTGACATGATATCAAGTGTGTCACTCATATCTTTTTTAACTTCCTCCATCGTTCTCTCCCTTCTCCTAATGCTTTCCTGGCCTAGATCCATGTCAAGACATATTCCCACTAGCCCCAACCGACTCTGGTTAAACACCTTAAGATACTCTTTGCTCCCAGCGAAGAGACAAAGGATACGCTCGGCATACTTGAAGCATCCACAGACGAACATGATCACCATGGCATCCCTGAGCCGGGCGTCCGCCCAAGAAGCTTTCGCCACCACGTACCCAGCGACCCCTGCCTGGATGACCAGGTTCAGCAGGTGCCGCCTCCACAGATCATTGTCCTGCTTTGCAAAGGCAGTGATTGTGTCCTGCCCGCCCAGGTGGACCAACACGAACGGCGCCCACAAGGCAAGGAGCTGGTGGCCAGGCTCTGTCGCACGGACCGCCAGGTGGCCCAGAACGAAGACAGCCACAGAGTCGGCCGACAGGTACGCAAGCCACATGATGGTTTGCAGGAACCAGTTCGAGCTGCGCCTCCGCAGGCCCGCAAAGAGGAAGAGGAAGACTTGCAGGGAAAGGCTGAGGAGGATCATGAAGTGGATCTCCCATGCATTCCACAGCTCTTGCACGGCAGGCACCAAGCTGAGAGAGAGAGAGAGAGAGCATCCATGGATTAGTAATTAGTTCATCACAGCCTACGTTATTTATGTTGCTGTCAACTTTTTTATATGGTTCTCCTTTTTGGAAAGGGTTGCTTTGGGCTATCCAAGCAGGTTCTCCTTTTTATATGTGCATTAGGTGGGTAATGGGAGATGGAAGAAAAATTAGGTTCTGGTAGGATCGTTGAATTGGTAATACTAGCTTAGCCATTGTCTATTGGCCTTTATATAAATGTGATCTGTGAGCAACAGAGAAAAAACTATCTATGATGTTTTGGGATGGTGAGGAGATAATGTTAACCTTTAGAAGGAATGTCTCTAAGGTTTGTGAGTTCAATTTGGCAGATTGTTATTCCACCGAGAGTGCACTTTTTCCTGTGGCTTTTGTCAAATAATTGTTGGCTGAAGGGAAGTTAGTGACCCTTTTTGTATCTTCAGCAATGAGGAGTCGATCACACATTTGTTCTTCAATTGCTGTTTGAGTAAAATGTTTGGGTGGAGATTTCAGATTTACTGAATCAAGAGTTGGGTAGAGATTTTGAATTTACAGCTAGGTTCTGGATGGCGATTAAGTGACACAAACTCACTAATATTGTTTCCTCGTCTGTGCTTTGGTCTATTTGGAAATTTTGAGAAATGAGATCTTTTTTGAGGGGACAGGGATGAAGAAGATACTGCTTTGCTTTGTCGGGGTGTCGAGGAGATGGATAGTGTTGTTCAAGCAGGATCTGGGGCTGCAAGTGGAAGAGTTGGCAAGAAGACTGGAAATCAAGGCATGCTTACCACCTCAACTCCAGTGGAGGACGGAGGAAGGGGCGAATACATCATCAAGGTGGAGCAATCAGATGTTCGGCTCTCAGTCTTCACAAGTGCAGCTTTGGCTCAACCTGATATTCTTCTGGATGTTATACCAGACTTTCTGTGATTTCTGATGGCATATGCCTGACTCAGGATTAAAACCATGTGCAGCAGCCGCGCTCATATGCGATGCACTGTTAAATGTTTTGCTTTTGTAAATACAAAAGCGGTGGTACTCTTTTTTTGTTTTTTTTTAGATAATGGAACAAAGTTCCAGTTCTGTCAATGACAGCAACTATATATTAGAATCCTAACACTCATCATCATCAGCATGGCTTAGAACATGAAGTCATATATAAGTACTAATTTTTTCATGGACAAATTTTGTACATACCATTATTCAAATTAGATTATTTATACTATTAAATTTTTCATTCCTAATACAGTGCCTATTCTAATAATTAGACATGTACTCCATAATATCTATCTTGTGATAAGTTTAACAATTCTGACCTACTTAAGCAAAACAGCAAGAATGGTGTGGCTTTGATAGTTAATTTGTACCTGATACTATAAGACTTTGAGAGTTACTGCTAGGAGACAGATGGGGAAACAGAACTCTATATGTCAATTTTAAAGTGCCGACAATGTTTTTTAACAGTTGATTGCACCTTGATCAAGAAAGGTTGCAAGTGTTGTGTCGCGAGGAGGAATGTATATATAAAATAATACGTGCTAGCATGCAGCAATCAAATGGTTTAAAATGCATGGCTGAAGTCAAAATAGTCACACAATAGAGTTGTAAAGGTACTCCCCACATTAAATATTTGTTATAAGAAATTTCCACTTAAAAGAAACTACTTGCACCAATTTTCATATAAAACAAAATGAGAGGAACATATAGTTGCATGCTGGAATACCTTTGTTTATCCATCAGATGGCCGCCACCAGCTCCTGCGCCGGTTACCATTGGCCTCATTTCGATCTCAGGTACAGGGACAGAAGGTGTTGCACTGTTGTCTCTTGCAGTGGCGGATGCAGGATTGGGGACAAGGGGGGGGCTAAAACAATGAAGATGTTGATTTGCACGAAGATTTAATGGTGATTTTAGACTTTGCTACAGTAATTTTAGTGTTGATTAAGTGCTTTAGGGGGGGCTGGAGCCCACCCAGCCCCCCGTTAAGATCCGCCACTGGTCTCTTGCAGTGGTACTGTATAAATAATACCCCGGAAATGACGAGTGATTCACAAGCAGTTTGGTAAAGATGCTTTGCCGGTGCTTTTGTTAAGATGCTTGCTTTTTTTTTTGAGAAGAAACATGTATTCATCTTAGTGCTTTACACCGGCCCTTTTACAGAGTGGACTCCAAAGAAAAGGAAAATTACATAGAAGTATACAACTCCTGTTCATCTTCCTCGAAGCCTTCAGAGATCCATCCGTCACCGCCATCGAAGCCGCGTACCAATCGTCGTCAGGCACCAGAGCCAAACTCCACAGGGTGGAGGCCGCAGAGGAGGACTTACTTCTGGGCGAATCAGCCGACGTTGCCTCCCAGGCGCATCGGCCAACTCCTGTACCCACGACGCATCCTTCGATTCCATCGCCGGCAACCCGAGCAGTGCTCAGGTTTCCACCAAACATGTTCCTCGAGATTAACAGGGTCAACAGCATCATCACCTGATGAAGACAACGATGCGCCGGCCCTCGACTCCAAGAGAGTTCTCCCCAGCCTCTCCGTTGACGTCGGAGTAGATCGCCATCGGAGAACGGAAGAGACTGGGAGAAATTATTCCTCTGCGCCGCCGCCGCTTCCGCATCGCCGGCGTCACCAGGAAGACGAAGTCGCAAAGGAGCCACGCTCCTCCGACCAAATCTAACTCCGCCGCCGAACATCGACGGCGAGCAAACCCTAGACCTAGGACTCGATTAAGATCCTATGAAAAACAGGAAAACTGGAAATCGAGGCGGACCCCCGCTCCGCGTCACCGCCGGCAGCAAGGCCGGAGGCGAGGGAACGGGGGCCGCAGGCTTGCTTGGATAGAGAGAAAATGTCTGAGATGTAAGGTGCACGTAGAACTGATATCTTTATTTGTGGACCCGCTATGTTGTTAATCCTCACTTAATAATCTCAATTATTTATTTACAACAAAAGTAGCAATAATCTCAATTGCACTTTGGGTCCTTCAACTTTTTCCCAATTCTCACGTAGATTCATAAATATTTTTTCTGCTAATCTGGGTCCATAAAATTTGTCTACATACAAGTCATCATCCAAAGCAGGCCACATAGGACTTGTTGCCTACGTGGCCGTTGACGTGGCACCACGTGTTCTTTTTTTTTATAAAATTCATAAACTGGTTCAAACTTTGAAATATGGTATAAAATTGTAAAAAAATATTTAAAAGAAAATTTAGTTTAGTCCATATTTTTAAAGATAAGGGAACAAAGTTCTAGCCTCTACTATTCGAAAATGGTACACAACTGAGCATCACAATACAAAAATACAATAAGGTAGACACACCCGAACTGAAAAACAAAACAGAGTTCATCTCAACTAGTGAGCTTGGTGCCAAAAGTACAACGCTAAATAGCGAATGGGCATGTGGCCAATGGTAGGACACTACCCACCAGGCTTCAAATCCTGGTGCTCACACCTTTTCTTGGGATTTTCTCAGGATTTACCGGCGCTATGCATTAAGTGGTAGGTGATGTCCCCGTGCTCAGTCCTTCGAAAGCGGTTTGTGAAGTTCTAACCAAATTTTGCAAAACCTGATAGTAGTTTACTCCACATGAGTACAGAATAGATATATAGTAGAGCATGTTTTAGTTTAAAAGTTTCACTAAGCCTAGTTTCCATACACACTTTGCGAATCTCAATCTAAAAAAAAGAAAACGCTAAACACCAATACGGTTTGTGAAGTTCTAACCAAACTTTACAAAACCTGATAGTTTACTCCACTTGAGTACGGAAATAGATATATAATAGAGCATGTTTTAGTTTAAAGTTTCTTTAAGCCTAGTTTCCATGCACACTTTGCCAAACTCAATATCGATACCTCGGATACCAATGGCTAAATCACAGTATGATTGAGAACGCGTGGATGTGAATCAATGCTTTCCATGCATGTGCAGAGCAGACATAAAATTCTTTGCTTGCGGTCAGAGGAGGGCAAAGCATACGCCTAGAAGATGCTGCTTGCCTGCTGGTATATATTCAAGCTGATGCTCAGAAGTAGAGCACAAATGCTTCCGCTAAATATATGGATTGGCAAACTTTGGGTAATATATTGAGATGACATTAGGCTACAATATCACCATCGATCTATTAACTGACAAAGACCCCTGCTCGTCCAACAGGCAACAGGACAAATCACCCGTACTTGTATGTAGACTATAATAGCTGCAAAAGCGTGTCCCTAACTTATACTTCCATTACATTTGGCAAGGACTAATTTGTATGGATAGATTATAAATGCAATTACCATTTTGTCCTTGATACCAAAGTAAAGGACTGCAACCCTAAAATATTTCTAAAATATTGGAATTTTTATATCAGATAAGCTTAGTCTAATTATCTTTGCTGTTCACAATGTCTCATACATATCCGGTTCTATTAATTTTCCTTTGCCTTTTTTTTCGAGAACATGCATTGACGTGTATTTCATTAAGAAGTGGGAGTGCCGAAGGAACGTCTTACACGATGCGACTATGGGAACACCCATGTAGCGCAACACACGAACCACAAAGAAAGTGGTTATGAACAAAATACACAAGAGAACGAAACATAGGGAGAGGGTCCTCCGCGGTGGCAAAGCTTGCAGCGAGAGGGAGACAACTGCGATGGCAAAGCATCCGCCCGAACACCCAGCAGCACAAAAGTAAAGCATCCGCCAGAGACAACGTGGCAAACCATCCGCTAAGATTATTGCGCTTGGGATCGGGGGGAGTGGGAGCACCAAGGCCATTAATAATTCTCCGTCGCGGACAAATCTTTTGTTTAATAAATTTACCAGTACCGAGAGACCCATTTTGTTCCCATGAAAAAAATAAAAACATATCTACTATACTCTGTTTCAAACTACAAGACGTTTTAGTTTTTCTAGATATATAGGTTTTCCTATGTATTTAGGTATACCTATGTCGAGATGTATAGTAAAATTATTATACCTAGAAAAGATAAAACATCTTATATTTCGGAATGGAAGTTGTTATCTGTCTCTATGAATAGATTTAAAATGGAGGGGTTAGTTAAAAAAAAAGCATCTTATATTTTTGAAAGGAAGTAGTAGTTATTTGTCTCTATGATTAGATTTAGAACGGAGGGATTAGTTGTCTATCTGTCTCTATGAATAGATTTAGATTGGAGGGATTAGTTTCTATCTATCTCTATGAATAACTAAACCTATCTCTATGAATAATTAAATCAATCTCTATGAAACTGGACACGGCCCCTACAGTCACACACACAAGTTGGCTGCATATAGATCGATCTTCTATATCAAAATAAAGGATCGATGGCCAGTGCTAGAGATTCAGGAGCGCCATTGTACAGGTGGATCCTCGTCTTGGCGATATTCTCTTCTTCTTTCTCTAGTGCCAAGCGCCAGGTGCTGCTGGTCTCCAAAGATGAAATCATGCGCGACTGCAAGTTCTACATATTGAGAAAAATACGCCATGGTATCCCGTGCCATATGAGGTTGGCTGCTGTGAGAAAGTGAGACAAGCAAACGTAACAGCGATCTGCGAGGAGTTTACACAGCAGGATAAGCAGAAGATCTCGCTGTCAAAGTGGGTCAAGGTCACAAGAGTATGCGGGCACGCTATACAATGCGGAGTTAACTGTTCAGGCTACATTGCTCCACCGCGCTTAATCACTAGCTTTATGTAATATTAAAGTCAGTGCATTCTCATATGAATATGGACTACTGATTGGACGAAGTTAACAAGCGATGGGTTGCGCCTGACCTCGCCGGCCACTCGCCTACTGGCTACATTTCTCCAACGTCTCGCTGCGCCACTAGCCTACTGGCTCCGCCTCTCGACCCCGCCCTTCCCTAACCACTAGCAAAGCGACGCCCCTACCCAATCGCGCCATCTCCAACTGCCCCAGCGGGTTGCGTCTCTGCTGCCGTCTCGCCTTCTACCACCCCTATCTCCCGACCACCACCCCACAAACCCTCTTCTACAGTCACTTGAGAATGAATCCCCTCTTCAAACCACCCTAATTAACCCTGGCCCTTGGGTAGCTCTTCCACTCTAGCATGGCATGGACGAGTCGCTCAAGCGTGTGAAGGCTCGAAATTCATTCTGACTAGGATTCGAACTCAAGACCAAAGAAGTGCTACTCAAGCCACCTAACCAACTCAGCTAATATCACCACTAAACATAAATCGGATTGAATTTTAGCGGCTGTTAGTTTGTAACTCGGCCTATCCTCGAAATTATTTTCCAGAAATAATAAAATTGTCATATTTCTTTTTCTTAATACTAGTGAAGCCTACTAACGAGGCACTTTTTGTTGGGATTAGGGGCAAAACCAAACACAACTAATCCCTCAACTTGTGCTGAATCGTGAGGATAACATCTACCATCAGATCTGCAGCGGAAATAATCAAGCACACAATGCATAATAGACACAACGATTTACGTGGAAAACCTTCTCAAGGTGAGAAGGAAAAACCACGGGACCAACCGGTCCACTCTCAGCCAAACTTCCACTATAATCAAATGGGTACAAGGAGTCTTCTCTAGATCATCTAGAGGATTACACCAGCAGCAACACAGTCATCAAGTTACAGCTTGGTAACACCCACAACCTTCTAACAAGAGGAATAACAGCAGCCAAACAGAGAAGACACAGATTCTGTCCACCTCGGTAATCAGTTCGTATCTCCTAAACCACAGCTCTAATATGCACAAATTTTGGTAGGCAGATAGCTCCACGAGTCCCCTAACCACTGACCAAATTTCAGCTCAATCGGACACCGTTTGGCCCCTCAAATAATTACTCTACCAAAACTGCTCTGTTCTGAAATTGCACAGACCCGAACTGACAAAACCCCTCCCAAATCTGAACCTCTGCTCAACCAATCCTCAAACCCACTGAACAGATCGAAGTACTCTAAGTGAAGAATGAGCTCACCAAGTTTGGTGCCAATCCAACCACGTTTGAGCCTCCAATCACCAGCTTGAAGATGACCGGTTCAGATTGATGAAATCTGGACAGATTTCCCTTCTCCTGCTTCTTCCTCTCTTCTCTCTTGTTGTGATGTTCTTGTGTTCTGCTCTCTCACTCTCATAGCAGCACTCTGATGAGATGAGGATGGAGGCTAGGGTTTCCTCCCTTTTATTCTTCCCAAGATGCATTCTCAACCGTTGATTTCAGAGATCGACGGTGCACAAGCATTGGGCTTGTGGCAGACTTGGGCTGCTTTGCTGGGCTGCAAATCATCCTCCATGTGGAGGGATAGCCCAACAAAGTCCCCCTCCCGACATCATGGAGGGTCTCACTGCCTCCCGGCAGCCATGCCAGCGAGCCGGCAGCAAACATCGAGCTTTTTCTTTGGCATCACCTTAGTCAACATATATGCCCCGTTGTCATCGGTGTGGACTTTATCAAGCTGCATTTGCTTAGATTCCAACACATCTCGAATCCAATGATAACGAACATCAATATGCTTTGACCTTGAGTGAAATGAAGTATGCTTACTCAAGTGAATTGCACTTTGATTGTCACAAAACAACACATACTTGCCTTGCTGAAAACCAAGTTCTCTGACAAACTTTTTCGGCCACAATAGCTCTTTGCTTGCCTCTGTCGCTGCAATGAATTCAGCTTCAGTTGTGGACAATGCAATACATTTCGCAGCTTGCTTTGCCATGACACCGCTCCCCGCATAGGTAATCAAATAGCACTGAAGTAGACTTTACGCTATCAACATCTCCCACCTAATCCGCATCTCGTGTATGCAACTAACACAGGAGCACCTTTCCCAAAACAAAGTTTCAAATTAGTGCTGCCCCGGAGGTACCTCAAAATCCACTTCATAGCTTCCCAATGTGGTCTTCCTGGATTAGACATAAATCTGCTCACAGTACTAACCGCATGAGCAATGTCAGGCCTTGTACACACCATAGCATACATGAGACTTCCAACTGCTGAGGCATAAGGAACATTCCACATTTCCTTCTTCTTTTCATCAGTAGTTGGGCATTGCTTGGCGCTTAACTTGAAATAAGCTGCAAGAGGACAGCTCACAGCTTTTGCTTTGTCCATCCTGAATTTTGCAAGTACTTTCTCAATATACTCTTCGAGACAAGTACAACTTGTTGGAACTCTGTCTCTCTCAATTCTCATCCCGAGAATTTGCTTTGCTGGCCCCAAGTCCTTCATAGCAAAGGACTTGCTCAACTTCTTCTTCAGCTCTGCAATCCTAGAGATATTCTTGCCAACAATCAACATATCATCAACATAGAGCAACAAGATGATAAAATCATCACCTGAGAACCTTTTGATGTACACACAATGGTCTGCACTACTCCTTTTGTAGCCTTGCTCCCCCATAACTGAATCAAACTTCAAATACCATTGTCTTGGTGCTTGTTTCAGGCCATAGAGACTCTTTTTCAGCTTGCACACATACTTCTCTTTGCCTTTCACAAGAAACCCCTCAGGCTGCTCCATGTAGATCTCTTCCTCCAAATCACCATGGAGAAAGGCAGTCTTCACATCCATTTGTTCAACCTCCAAGTTGAGACTAGCTACCAAGCCAAGGATCACTCTAATTGATGTCATTTTCACCACCGGATAAAAGATCTCATCATAATCAATACCTTTCCTCTGGCCAAATCCTTTCACAACAAGCCTGGCCTTGAACCTTGGATGTGGCGTGTGCTCTTCTTGCTTGATTCTGTAGACCCACTTGTTTTTCAACACTTTCTTGCCCTTGGGAAACTTCACCAAATCATAAGTATGATTCTTATGCAAGGAATCCATCTCTTCTTGTATAGCTTTCATCCACTCCTTCTTGTGCTCATCTTCCATTGCATCGCATAACACTCGGGTTCTGAACCATCAGATAGTAACACCACATACTGATCTGAAGGATACCTGGTGGAAGGAACTCGATCTCTGCTAGATCTTCTGAGTGGAATTGGTGGATCTTCTGGTACTGGTGGCTGCTGATCCGAATCATCAATTTCAGCATCAAACTCATGCTGTTGGGGAGCATTATCATCACCTGTACCATGCACATCATCATGTGCACCATCTGTAACATCACCATCAGCTTGTTCTGGAGCTGGAGCTGCAGGAACTGGGTCTAAATCAACCAATGGCTCTTGCTGAGGAACCTGCACCTTTGTCTTCACAATATCCTCAATTGTTTGATCTTCAACAAACACAACATCACGGATTCTCAGAACCTTCCTTGTAGTTGGGTCAAATAGCTTGTACCCAAACTCATCTAATCCATAGCCCAAGAAGATACACTTTGTGTCTTGTCATCAAGCTTCAACCTTTCATCTTGAGGAATATGAACAAAGGCCTTGCACGCAAACACTTTCGAGTGGTCATAAGAGATGTCCTTGTTATACCAAACCCTGTTAGGAACATCTCCCTGCAAAGGATAACTTGGTGAGAGGTTAATAAGATAAACTGCAGTCATCAAAGCCTCACCCCAGAAATTTTTAGGAAGCTTTGCATGTGACAGCAAGCATCTCACTCTCTCAACAATTGTCCTATTCATCCTCTCAGCAATACCATTCAACTGTGGTGTCTTTGGAGGTGTGAATTGGTGCCTAATCCCTTGCTCCTTGCAATATGCATCAAATGGCCCAATGTACTCTCCTCCATTGTCAGTGGGAATGCACTTGATCTTCTTCTCAGTCTCTCTCTCAACTGAGGCTTGGAATTGCTTGAACACACTTAGCACTTGATCTTTGGACTTCAAGGGAAAAGCCCAAACCTTCCTGGAGAAATCATCAATAAAAGTGACAAAGTACTTAGCACCACCCATTGATCTTACTGACATTTTGCAAACATCAGAATGAACCAAGTCCAGTAACCCAGGCTTCTTGTGAGGAGGTAGACCCTTGAAAGCAACCCTGTCTTCCCAGCTAGGCAATCTGTACACTTCTTCAAATGCACACTTTTCACCCCTTTTAGGAGATTCTTCTTCACTAGCACTGTCATCCCCTTCTCACTCATGTGCCCAAGTCTCTTGTGCCATAGAGCACAAGAATCTTCTTCCTCTAATGCATTCACAGAAACACTAGAGAGGTTAGCAATAACATGGTATAGAACTGAAACTTGGTTACCTTTTGCAACAACCATGTTTCCCTTGGTGAGCTTGTACTTTTCATCTCCAAAATTGCTAGAGTACCCATCATTATCAAGCAATCCAACTGAAATAATGTTGAGCCGAAGCGCTTCAATATGCCTCACGTACTTGAGGACCAATTTGGTACCATTTGCGTCACTAGATGCACATCTCCTTTTCCAACAATTGATGCCTTATCATTGTTGCCCATCTTCACAACACCAAAATCACCTGTTTGTGTAGTTTGTGAAGTACTCTCTATGAGATGTAGCATGTATGGTAGCACCGCTGTCCGGTATCCAAATCATCTCATCACCATTCACATGGTGGATGGCTGCATCATCGAAACTACAAGTGATCCTCTCAACGGAGAACTAGAACAACCATTATTACCTCCCTCTCAACGTGAGAATCATAACCCCTTCAACTACTGAAGTAATACGGCCACCATCACTGTCACTATCACTATCTTGTTTCTGTTCTTGCTGCTGTTTCTTTTTAACCTTTTCCTTTTTCCACTTGCGGCATTGCCACCTTTTGTGTCCCTTATCATGGCAGTGCCAACACACAACATCATCATTTCTACCTCTTGACTTGCTTCTACTTTTAGCTCTCCCTTTCTTCGGACCTCGGCTCTTACTTCTCCCCGTGCCTCGATGACCAACACTTCGATTTAGAGGAGGAACTATCCCTTTCAGCTAGCCTTGGTTTCTTCATTTATCACTTTGGTCTTGACAAGGTTCCAAGTGACAACACCATTAGGGGCTGAATTGCACAAAGTGACTTTTAAAGTCTCCCAAGTTTCCGGCAATGAGCCAAGTAGCAAGGCCGTAAACCTCATCTTCAAATGAGATTCCCATAGAAGAAAGCTAATTTATAATGCCCCGAAATGCATTCACATGATCAGCCACGGAGTACCATCCCGGTACCTCAAATGCATCAATTGCTTGATCAAGAACATCTTATTTGCACCTTCCTTTCGGGCATACAACTCCTCTAGCTTCTGCCATAATGTACGTGCATGTGTCTCCTCAATGATATGGTTCAAAACATTGTCATCGACCCACTGTCGAATGAACCCACAAGCTTGACGATGAAGAACCCGCCATTCATCATCAGATTTGTCATCTGGCTTTGCTTCAGCAAACACTGGCTTCCAATACTCTTTCACATAGAGTAAATCCTCCATCTTACCCTTCCAAGCTTGATAATTTATACCATTCAAAGAGATCATTCTGCTGGTATTTATTTCCATCTTCAACACAAGGCAAATCAGCAAGTAATCAAGGCTGAACACAAACTGAACCAAGGCTCCGATACCACTCTGTTGGGATTAGGGGCAAAACCAAGCACAACTAATCCCTCAACTTGTGCTGAATCGTGAGGATAACATCTACCATCGATCTGCAAGGAAATAATCAAGCACACAATGCACAATAGACACAACGATTTACGTGGAAAACCTTCTCAAGGTGAGAAGGAAAAACCACGGACCAACCGGTCCACTCCCACCAAACTTCCACTATAATCAAATGGGTACAAGGAGTCTTTTCTAGATTATCTAGAGGATTACACCAGCAGCAACACACTCATCAAGTTACACCTTGGTAACACCCACAACCTTCTAACAAGAGGAATAACAGCGACCAAACGAGAAGACACAGATTCTGTCCACCTCGGTAATCAGTTCGTATCTCCTAAACCACAGCTCTAATATGCACAAATTTTGTTAGGCAGATAGCTCCACGAGTCCCCTAACCACTGACCAAATTTCAGCTCAATCGAACACCGTTTGACCCCTCAAACAATTCATCTACCAAAACTGCTCTGTTCTGAAATTGCACAGACCCGAACTGACAAAACCCCTCTCAAATCTGAACCTCTGCTCAACCAATCCTCAAACCCACTGAACAGATCGAAGTACTCTAAGTGAAGAATCAGCTGACCAAGTTTGGTGCCAATCCAACCACGTTGGGCCTCCAATCACCAGCTTGAAGATGACCGGTTCAGATTGACGAAATCTGGACAGATTTCCTTCTCCCCGCTTCTTCCTCTCTTCTCTCTTGTTGTGGTGTTCTTGTGTTCTCGCTCTCTCACTCTCACAGCAAGCACTCGATGAGATGAGGATGGAGGCTAGGGTTTCCTCCCTTTTATTCTTCCCAAGATGCATTCTCAACCGTTGATTTCAGAGATCGACGGTGCACAAGCATTGGGCTTGTGGCAGACTTGGGCTGCTTTGTCAGGCTACAAATCATCCTCTATGTGGAGGGATAGCCCAACAAACTCCCCCTCTCAACATCATAGATGGTCTCACTTCCTACCGACAGCCATGCCAGTGAGCCGGCAGCAAACTTCGAGCTTTTTCTTTGGCATCACCTTAGTCAACATATCTGCCCCGTTGCCATCGGTGTGGACTTTCTCAAGCTGCATTTGCTTAGACTCCAACACATCTCGAATCCAATGATAATGAACATCAATATGCTTTGATCTTGAGTGAAATGAAGTATGCTTACTCAAGTGAATTGCACTTTGATTGTCACAAAACAACACATACTTGCCTTGCTGAAAACCAAGTTCTGTGACAAACTTTTTCAGCCACAATAGCTCTTTGCTTGCCTCTGTCGCTGCAATGAATTCAGCTTCAGTTGTGGACAATACAACACATTTCTGCAGCTTGCTTTGCCATGACACCGCTCCCCCTGCATAGGTAATCAAATAGCCTGAAGTAGACTTTCTGCTATCAACATCTCCAGCCTAATCCGCATCTGTGTATGCAACTAACACAGGAGCACCTTTCCCAAAACAAAGTTTCAGATTAGTGTTGCCCCGGAGGTACCTCAAAATCCACTTCATAGCTTCCCAATGTGGTCTTCCTGGATTAGACATAAATCTGCTCACAGTATTAACCGCATGAGCAATGTCAGGCCTTGTACACACCATAGCATACATGAGACTTCCAACTGCTGAGGCATAAGGAACATTCCACATTTCCTTCTTCTTTTCATCAGTAGTTGGGCATTGCTTGGCGCTTAACTTGAAATAAGCTGCAAGAGGACAGCTCACAGCTTTTGCTTTGTCCATCCTGAATTTTGTAAGTACTTTCTCAATATACTGCTCTTGAGACAAGTACAACTTGTTGGAACTCCTGTCTCTCTCAATTCTCATCCCGAGAATTTGCTTTGCTGGCCCCAAGTCCTTCATAGCAAAGGACTTGCTCAACTTCTTCTTCAGCTCTACAATCCTAGAGACATTCTTGCCAACAATCAACATATCATCAACATAGAGCAACAAGATGATAAAATCATCACCTGGTATTTGTTTCCATCTTCAACACAAGGCAAATCAGCAAGTAATCAAGGCTGAATACATACTGAACCAAGGCTCTGATACCACTCTGTTGGGATTAGGGGCAAAGCCAAGCACAACTAATCCCTCAACTTGTGCTGAATCGTGAGGATAACATCTACCATCAGATCCGCAGCGGAAATAATCAAGCACACAATGCACAATAGACACAGCGATTTACGTGGAAAACCTTCTCAAGGTGAGAAGGAAAAACCACGGGACCTACTGGTCCACTCCCAGCCAAACTTCCACTATAATCAAATGGGTACATGGAGTCTTCTCTAGATCATCTAGAGGATTACACCAGCAGCAACACACTCATCAAGTTACAACTTGGTAACACCCACAACCTTCTAACAAGAGGAATAACAGCAGCCAAACAGAGAAGACACAGATTCTGTCCACCTCGATAATCAATTCGTATCTCCTAAACCACAGCTCTAATATGCACAAATTTTGGTAGGCAGATAGCTCCACGAGTCCCCTAACTACTGACCAAATTTCAGCTCAATCGGACAGAGTTTGACCCCTCAAATAATTAATCTACCAAAACTGCTCTGTTCTAAAACTGCACAGACCCGAACTGACAAAACCCTCTCAAATCTGAACCTGCGCTCAACCAATCCTCAAACCCACCGAACAGATCGAAGTACTCTAAGTGAAGAATGAGCTCACCAAGTTTGGTGCCAATCCAACCACGTTTGAGCCTCCAATCACCAGCTTGAAGATGACCGGTTCAGATTGACGAAATCTGGACAGATTTCCTTCTCCCGCTTCTTCCTCTCTTCTCTCTTGTTGTGGTATTCTTGTGTTCTGCTCTCTCACTCTCACAAAGAGCACTACGATGAGATGAGGATGGAGGCTAGGGTTTCCTCCCTTTTATTCTTCCCAAGATGCATTCTCAACCGTTGATTTCAGAGATCGACGGTGCACAAGCATTGGGCTTGTGGCAGACTTGGGCTGCTTTGCTGGGCTGCAAATCATCCTCCATGTGGAGGGATAGCCCAACACTTTTCTCTATACTCTCACCAAAATGTGAATACAATACTAACCATCGTCTCATTAGGTTTAACAGTGTAACAGTCAAGGTTTTAAATTGCCGGCTAAGCCTCTTAGCTACTGGCCTTCTCGCTTAGCGTAGCTATAGTGGGAGATAGCTACAGCTACAGTGCATATATGAAAATACTAGATACTTATGATACAAAATAAAAATCATTAGATTAATCACATCATATATTTTCATAATAAACCAATTTGGATATACAAATATAAGGAAAATAATGGTCGATCCTTCAATGTGGCAAGGGGTGACCTCTAGTTTTCTATACTCTGGCAGTCTATCACTAACAGTTTTTTTCCACTTAGGGGCGAAAGAAAATGTGTGTAGGTTTAGGGGTCCCGGGCGACACGACGGCGACGCGGGGTGGACACCCCTCGCCGGCGGCGTGGAGGCCACCGGATTCGCGTGTTAGAGAGTGGGGTATCCCACCACGAGACCGGAAGCTTTCCCCTCCCCCGGGCCCGACGGTCAGTCTCTCGTCGGATCGAAGGCGATGTGGCGCGTTGGTGGAGGAGTAGGTGGAAATGGTTCGGCAATGGCGGACCCCGCAGGTCACTGTCTCCAACCCTAGTCGCGACAAACTCTGGGATGAGGGTGAGGTGGAGGAGTATTGGGGGCAACTCTGGTATTTCCCCTCATCATCCCCTTCCTCAGATCCGACTAGGGTTTCGGGGGAGAAGAGGGAGAACTTGGTTTGGATAGACAGATCCAAGTGGGAGGCGAGGTCCTTCGGCCCCGCTGACTGCTATCCCGTGGGTGAGGGGATCAGCTGGGAGAAGCCGCCGCCCAAGCTCAAGTTCGCCGATCTGTTTGGTGGGGATTTGCTGAGGAGAAGCTTTGCTGAAGTGGTGAAGGGAAGCATGGCGGGGCAGGGAAGAAATAGGGCGCAAGGTCTGCGGTATGGAGAGGAAGCTTGGGATCGTTGGGGAGGGGGAGGTGGCTGGGGCTTCCAGCAATTCCCCCCGCCGCCGATGCCACAACCTCCTCCATTCTATGGCCAGCCACCACATCCTCCCTACGGCTTCTTCCCGGATCAGCCAAGACCGCCGCCCCCAAGAAACCAATACAACAGGTATGATGGAGCAAGACCCAGGGGGGTGGGGTGCAAGGCAGAGGGAGAGGTAGGATGCAGCAAAATCTAAGAGCAGATCAACTGGGCGGTCAGGGGCAAGATCAACCAGTCAATCAGGCTAAAGGTGCTGAGAAAGAAGAAGTTCCAGAGAAAGATAAGTTGCAGAACAAAGAATTGGACAAACCTGCAGAGGCTCAGAAGGAAGGAAGTATGCATGTCATTTGTTTCAAGTGTGGACTATTTGGGCACTTCAGCTCTGCTTGCAAGCACCCAAAGGTATGTTTCATCTGCAGAAGCACTGACCATCTGGTAGAGGAGTGTCCTAGGTGGAAGAAACCGACTCAGACTGCTCAATATTTTGGTAGTGCAAATAGAGGGCTGGGCTTTCATTACATTGATGTAGAGGATTCTGGAGAAAGGTTTAGTCACTGGGCAGGGCTAGACAACTTTGGTATGCTGGGTATTGAGAAAGGAGAAATTGATGAAGCTGAGGTACTGGAGAACTTGAAGAATCTGTTTGACAGGGAGTGGGATTGGCAACTCAAAAAAGTCGATGCTGAGACTTTCATTACCAGATTTCCACCAGATAGAAGAGTTGACAAAATTGTGATTGGCAAGCAGACCCAGTTCAACTTGAGCAAAGAAGGAGTGGTAGCTTCTCTTAGGCCTTGGAATGGAGAGATGGAACCTTTGGGTAAACTTGCTGAAGTTTGGGTCAATATTCATGGAATACCACCAAAGTGGGTGGATTGGCAATCTATATATGAAGTTGATTCTAGCCTGGGGAAGATGATAGAAGTAGACTGGCAATTGCTGTTCAACAGCTTCTTTGGTGCTGTTAAAGTCAAGATTCTCTGCAAAAATCCAACAAAGATCCCTGGTGAAAGGTTATTTGTGCTGAAGGATGGAATTCATCTGATCATCTTTGATCCAGAAGGTTATGTGGCAACCATGGATGATTCTGAAGCTGGCTCTGATAAAGGTGGTGGAAATGGTAAGAAAGGAAATAAGGATGCTCAAGGAGAAGAAGATGGTGGTTCACAGCTAGGTGATAATGGTGGGGAGGATGAGTCTAATAATGGGCCAAATGGAAATCTGTCTCAGAATCAACAGGGAGGAAATAATGAAGCAAGTGGAAGCAGGACTGTCAGAAGAAACTTGATGTTTGATGACAATGGCTTCTGGGGGACAGGAAGGAAAGGAAATCAGTTTGATCTTCTAAATGCAATGGACATTGGGTTAGAAGATGTATCTGATGCTGAGTCTCAAGGGGAAGATGACAATGCTATGCAAGATGATAATGAATACTCCAGACTACCTGATGAATGGGTGTTTGATCTGTCTCAAGGAATAGAATCACCTCCAATCAAATCTCCAGCAAAGGCAGGCTTTCAGAAGCTAGTTGGTGGGGAAAGTTTTAATGAGGAAGAAAGCTCTAAAGCAGGGGTCAATCTAGAGGTACCAATAGGAGAAGCGAGCAAGCTCAATCAAGTGGCTGTGGTGCAGGCTGATTCTATGGCTAAAGGGAAAGGTGGAGCTACTGTAGGTGAAGGGAAAAAACAACAGTGGGGTCCTGTGATGGCGACAAGAAGAAGCACTAGGAGTCTGGGGAATTCTGGACTTATGATGGAGAAAGCCCAGGAGGCAAAAAGAAAATGGAATACTGGACACACAAACTAGTAAGTGCCCTAAATCTAGTAAGATTTCTAGTACTCATTTACTTTTTATTGGCAAGGAGATTGGTGTTGTGATTGTGGATGGAAATCCAAAAATAGTGGATACTATGATAGAGCTTGATAGTAGTAGGATTACTACTAGTGAGCAAGTTTGTGACTTCCATAAGAAAAATAGTGTAGAAAAGGATGGAGATCCTGAATGTAGTAACAAATTGTCTACTGATTCCCAGGAACAGGAGAATGGAAATTCTAATGATCCTGTAGTAGATAATGAAAAAGGCTGGTCTAAAGTAGGTTCTAGGAAAAAAAGAAAACAAAGTGTAAATGATAGGTCTCTTTTGGAATTTAAGAGGTCTCGGGCATCATTAATAGAATTCCTGCTTTATCTAGTAGAATAAGAGACCAAGCATGTAGACTTTGTAGGGGTTATGGAGACAAAAAAGAGTGTAGTACCTAATCATGTGCTAAAAAATTTGACTTGGAATGTACCTTTTAGTTGGGTACAATTAGGTGCTAAAGGCTCTGTAGGTGGGATTTTAGTGGGGGAAAACTTCGATGTTTTCAATCTGGTAGTTTGTGATATACTAGAGTTCTCTCGTTTCTGTGATGTTGACTTGCAAAAAGTCTGGTTTTCTTAGAAATTAATTACAGTTTATGGTCCCGCTTATGATAATCTTAGACAAGCTTTTCTAGATGAACTGGAAGTTCGATGAGCAAATGGGATTGTCCAACCATGGTGGTGGTGACTTTAATTTAGTTAGATTCATTTCGATAAGAATAATGGCATAATTAACCATAGGTGGGCGGACAAGTTTAATGAGTGGATTGATAAGTGGGCCTTGATAGAGCTAAGTGCTAATAATAAAAAATTCACTTGGACAAATAATCAGGATAATCTGGTCATGGCTAAAATAGATAGAATTTTTGTTTCTACCTCTTGGGATAGTGCCTATCCCCTTAGCTCTGTGTGTGCTTTAGAGAGATGGCCAAGTGATCATAATCCATTAGTCATAAAATCTGGTGAGAATACCTCTTTTGGAAAAAAGAGGTTTAGATTTGAGAAATGGTGGATGAGTAAAGAGTCTTTTAGAGGTATGGTGGAAAGAGCTTGGAATTCTACCTGTAATGCTAAGAATAGTATAGAAAGATGGCAGGGTAAAATTAGGATTCTTAGGAGAATGCTTAGGGGCTGCAAATGAAATAGCAGCTATGAATAAAGGGAAAGGAGAGCTTATGAAAGAATATAGTAGGTTAGAATTGATAGCTGAGGAGAGACCTTTTACTGATTTGGAACTGGAAAGTTTCAAAAAAGTAGAAGGAGACCTAGAGAGAATTTGGGCTTTAGAAGAGATTAAAGCAAGACAAAGATCTAGGGATAGAAATATGGTAGAGGGAGATAGGAACACTGCTTATTTTCAAGCAGTAGCAAATTAGAGAAATAGGCAGAAAAGAGTTGAGTGTTTAGAGGGTCCTTTAGGTTTAGTATATGACCAGAAAAGCATGATGAAAATTGCTGTAGACTATTATAAAAATTTGTTTGCTAAGGAAGAAGATAATGGAGTTAGATTAGGCCCGAGTTTTGGAAGGAAAGTGATAAGGTCACTTCGAGAAAAATGAGTTGCTTACAATGCCTTTCTCTCGAACAAGAAGTTAGAGATGCCTTGTTTAGTTGTTATCCTGAGGGGGCCCCTGGACCTGATGGTCTCCCTTTTCTCTTCTTCCAAAAATTTTGGGATGTAATTAAATCAGATTTGGTTAGTATGTTAGAAGATTTTCAGATTGAATTGTGCTCTAGTGACCCCGATCCCAAAGGTAGGAGATGCTATTAGTATTTTAAATTGTAGCTTCAAGATCTTTTCAAAGATAATTACTCCTAGATTAAGTCCTGTGGTTCAAAGGATTGTAGCTGCTAACCAATCTGCGTTTATTAAAGGTCGTTTCATTCTAGAGAGCGTAGTAGTTGCAAATGAAGTAGTGCATAGTGTCTTCTCCAAGGGGGAAACTGGAGTAGTACTTAAGATCGATTATGAGAAGGCATATGATAGGGTTAGTTGGAATTTCTTATTCGATATGCTAGTAGCAAGGAATTTCAGTCTGTTTTTGTAAACTGGGTCAAACAACTAGTGGTTGGGGGTTCCATAGGAATTATGCTTAATGGAGAAGATAGTCCATACTTCAAAGCTGGGAAAGGATTATGACAGGGAGATCCTCTATCTCCTTTTCTATTTAACTTAGTAGGTGATGGTCTATCTAGAATGCTAACTAAAGCTTCAGAAAAGGGTTTGGTTAAAGGACTCCTAAATGATTTCCAACCAGGAGGTATTGTGGCTTTACAGTACGCTGACGATACCATTTTATTTTCTCAAGCTGAGGACTCAGCTTTGATGAATCTAAAATGTGTCTTAATGTGGTATGAGCAAGTCTCAGGGATGAGGATAAATTTTCATAAGAGTGAATTGGTCCCAATTAATATTGCTCCAGAAGAAGCTCATAGACTAGCTCACTTGGTAGCTTGTCCTCTAGGTTCTTTTCCAATCAAATATTTAGGAGTCCCTCTTCATCATGAGAAGTTAACTAGGGAAGACATACAACCTTTAGTGGATAAAATTCTGAAAAGGATGGGTAGTTGGAGAGGTAAGCTTCTTTCTTTGGCAGCTAGGGCAACTCTGGTAAAAGTCTGTTTAGCAAGTATCCCAGTGTACCTACTGTCCATTATCAAGTTCCCCAAGTGGGCTCTCAAGATTATTAACTCTCATATGGCAAACTGTCTGTGGAATGATTCAGCTGAGAATCATAAATACCATCTAGCCAACTGGGAGCTGGTCTCCATGAGAAAAGAGTTTGGAGGGTTAGGAATTCCTAACTTGAGGGATCTAAATTTGAGTCTTTTAGCCTCTTGGCTTAGAAGGTATAACTCTGATAGAGACAAGCTCTAGAAAGAGCTTATTGACTATAAGTATAAAACTGCTAAACCAAATATACTAGTTACTAATCCTACTGGAGCTTCTAATTTCTTCAAGGGTTTTATGAAAGCTGTCCCGGACATGCTAAGATGGGTTATAGGTGGAAAGTAGGAAATGGACACAAAATTAGGTTCGGGAAGATTTTTGGCTAGGATCAACTAGTTTGGCAATCCAGTTTTGGCCTTTATATAGCGAGTTAATGAAAAGGGTAAGTCCATTGCTGAGTTGTGGGATGGTGTCAATTTGAAATGCACTTTTAGGAGATGTGTGTCGAGAAGATTTGTTTAATGCCTGGTTAGAAATAGAAAGTTTGATCTCTCTAGTTCATTTGAATAATGGAGAAGATGAGATGATTTGGCAATTCTCAAGTTCTGGTACTTATGCTTCCCAAGATCTTTATAAAATTATTAATGATAGAGGAGTTAGACATACTCATATTCCAGCAGTTTGGAAATTAAAGATCCCCCCAGAATACATTGCTTTTTGTGGCTAGTCATGCATAATAGGATACTTACTAGGGATAACTTGAGTAAAAGACAGGAGGTAGGAGATGAAACCTGCCTTTTCTGTCAAGAACAGGAGTCTGTCCAACATATCATGTTTGATTGTGTGGTAGCTAGACTTTGCTGGGAGTACATATCTGACATTTTGAATGTTAAAGTCGGATTAGTTTGATAGAGATTGGAAAATTCTAGTTGAGTAACAAAAAGAATTGTGTGATCAATATAGTAACGATGCTGTAATGTGGTCGATCTGGAGATTAAAAAATGATCTTTGTTTTCAGAATGTCTCTTGAAGGAGCATGGAAATGCTACTCTGCAGGATTGCTGGGACTTTACACGGTTGGGTGATTCTATGCCCGAGGAAAAGAAGGATCGAGATGATGACTTGTATCAACAAGATCGGGGACATTCCGAAAACTTTGTTCTGGTTGCCGGATCCAAGACGCATCACGTGCTTGAAGCTGCGTAAGGGAGGAATTGAAGGAGAAGCTGAAGTATCAAAGGAGATGGCAGACAAGTTCGAGGGCTTTCGAGCTGGCGTTCCTTGGTGGAGAGCACTGGAGCGGTCGCTGCAGTACCAAAGTTGAACTTTAGTAGTTTCGTTTATGATCGTTGCATTCTGCTATCTCTGTAATAGGTGGAGGTTTTGCTGGTAGGCAACCTCGTTATCGTCCAGGTGGACACCTTGAGGAACTGAACTAAAATGCTGTAAACGCTTGTTGGTCTTTTTGGTATTAATCAAAAAGGCCGGGGTTGTTGCCCTGGAACTCAAAAAAAAAAAAAAAAAAAAAAGTTTTCTATACTCTTAAAATGTTATAGCCCGCAATATAAATCACCGTAGAGATGAATAATTAACATAGATTACAAGTGGAAAACCTCGAATATATTCAAACGTAATAGTTATCAACAATAATCCATGCAAATATATAATTATTCCTGCACACAAAGAAGAAACTAGCTAGCTAGCAAGAGCATATTTTCTAGACCAAACTGAGAAAATAGAACTTATATTCCAGAAAAGGATTGATAAAATTGAGCACAAAACTATACTAATTTATGCACGATCCACTGGTGGTTAGGTGCTGCAGATGTTGGTGACCGTGACCCTGATATCATCGTCATCTCCACCTTGGGCAGACCACCTGGGCACGAGGAACGGCGGGAAGCAGCTACCGGGACTAGGCATCCCATTGGAGAGATCCGTGCAGACGACATGAAGCTGCGACTGCAGGTACATGGAGCGCAAGTCGGATTCCCGGCTACACTGCCAGTAGTAAGAGAGCTCGAGTGTGACAGCACTGGTGTTGCTAGGGTGGATGCAGAAGGCAGTGATGGTGTTGCAGACCGGCGCCGTCTGCTCCACGTTCAGCACCATCGTGTACTGCAGCTCCGTCGTGCCCTGATCGGCGCTGCTGGTGACGATGATGACGTTGAAGCCCTTGCGAAGGTGGACCTTATATAAGCTAGGGGTCCCGGTTCTCCCGGTTATGCAGGGCCAACCATGCTCGGCGGCGAAGTGCTCCGGGAGCGTTTTCTGTACGGAGCCGGTGAAGTCACATCCCACGACGGGGCAGTGGCATGGCTTGTGCGCGCACGACCGGGCATGAGCTTCGCGGTCGTGGTACGCCGGCTTGACGGTGCAGCCGTGGGCGGCGTGTGGGCAAGGGACACGGATGGAGGCCACCACCTGCTCCATGGCGTTGCACCGGAAGTAGCCGCCGGGGGTGCGGGCGCGGCAGACATGGCAGTTGGTCGCCTGCCCCAGCTTGTCGTTGCATGGTGAGCACACCATGTGCCCGACGGTGCACTGCATATATTCATCCAGAAAACAGATTGTATTTAGCCCGAGCTAATGAAATTGTTAAGCTATCTTCTACTCTTATCTTCGAACTGTTTCAAGTTGGTGGTTGGCTGGTGCCCAGTGCCTTACCGGGTGGTAGCCTTTGTATCTCGGAGCTTAAACTGCTGTAAACCTACTTGGTCTTTTGGTTTTAATCGAAAGGCCAGGGCATTCTTGCCCTCGGACTCTAAAAAAAATCTATATCTATACAATATATAAGACACCAGTTGTAAATCTATTTATCTACCTGTACAATAAGGCACCCTTTGTGAATCTTCCTCAACAATCAAGACCTCTCATAGTACACCAAAGCAAATGCACTAGAACCAGCAAACCTTCGAAACAAATGCACGAGATCCAATCTAGCCACTTCTTTCTCTTACTCACCCAAAGACAACGGCCCAAGTTGTTTGGATCAAACCACATCACTCATAACTCTCCCATCTTGTGCCCACCCCATACGTGACTCCGCATCTCCCCCACGTGGATGTAACTCCTCTCCTCTCCCCCCGGACGAACCCTAGGGTAGGGCGCCAACGATCCTCTCTACCATGAAACATCAGGGCAGGGCACGACCGCACGAATCCACTTACCACCAGACCATGCCACCTCCCCTTACTGTGGGCACCTAGGCCGACAATGTGGCCACCCAAGCACTCTGCTCACTTTATGGGTGTGACATAAATAGAAATATATCGTCTTGTTTTTGGTTTACTGAATAAAAACCTATTATCATTTGTCTTATTGTAGTTTTATTTCTTTTGTACATTCTATTCATATCCACTTGTCCATTATTCCTATTAGTCCCACCATAATATTTTGGTTCGGTGATCTCAAGTATTTTTCTTAATAGTTATAATATTAGTTTACACTTTTCTGTAATTATTTGAATATTTTCCTTAATATAGCATGTTATGATATGTACTAATGGTTAAGCTCTCGCTGGGTTGGTGTTTATTTGTTAGGTACTGTGAATGCTTTCAAGAACTTCAATACTGTGATGGCTACAACTGTTCAAATTGTTCAAATTGTTGGAAATGAGAGCGCCATAAGCAAAGCAATTGAGGCAATTTGTAACTTAATATGTTTGCTTTTCTACCTAAATGCCAAAATTTAAGCAATTAAAGCCAGACAAGCAGACATATTATGTTGCCAAATTGCCTCAATTACTCCGCTTTCTGGTGTTCCCATTCTCAATAGTGTTTCCACAATTTGACACGTTGCCTCCATCAAAGTACAGAAGTTCTTGAAAGCATTCACAGAAAAAGTGCAAAGTAATATTACGACTATTAATAAAAATACTTGAGACCACCAAATCTAAAAATAAAGGTGGTAATAGTAGGAATAAGAGATAAGTGGATGAAAATAGAAAGTGCAAAACAAATATAACTACAATGTGTGTTCAGAGGTGGCGAATGAGCAGCTAGGACGACGATTATTAAGTAACCCCATCTGTTTCTCTCCCTCTCTATTTTTCCCTTTGATTTCCCTAGTATGTCAAGAAGTTCTCTAATTTCTGGATCTTCGTGCACCCGCAATAATTTGGTTCTGATTTCCTAACTGACCATGCTGCTTTTCCTTTCAAAAAATTAATCACCATGCTCCACTCTCTAGGTTATGAATTCGTAAAATGATGTTTGACATGCACACCAGGATATGGTTCAGAAAAAAATCACACCAGATGTACACGATTTAGTCTACACAATGCTATTCTCTAGCTTCCTTTTCACTTACTCCTGTTTGTTCCAAAAATTCACTATGAAGCCTACATTTGTTCATAAGTTCAAATTTATTTATGCAACAAAAATACTTTGTTCTCATTTATGCAGATTGAAAATTTTGTACAAATAGTGGCAACAAAAATTGATGATGAGGTATACGGCTATATGCACATATATATCTCTAGCTTCCTTTTTCACTAATTCTGATATTTTTCAAAAGTTTTAATATTCAGTTTACAATCGCTTGCAGATTCAGAATTATATATGCATCAAAAGAATTTGTTCACATTTTGGGCTAAGAGATCTAAAATTTGTTCACACTGAAAATAGGTTAAATGGTATTCTCTCTGCGTATATGTCGTAGGTTGCTAGCTGTTTTACATCCAGTCCAATGGCTTACCTAAATGTACCTCAACAAGTATCCCCCGAGATCAAGACCACTACTGTTAAACCAAAACAAATCCACTAGAACCAGCAAACCATTGATACAAAGCTATGAGATCCACTCCAGCATCTCCTTTCTCTTACACAAATCCGCTTAGCTAGGTTGTTTGCATCAGACAGACCTCATCCCTCGTGACTCCCCCATTTTCTGCCCACCCATTTTGTGACTCCTTGTCTTGATCACGTGGGCGTGATCAGACATACCCCATCTCTCATCCCCCATCACTCTCCCATCTATTTTGCTTTGGTGGTCTCAAGTAATTTCCTTAATAGCTATAATATTAGTTTGCCCTTTTCTATAATTTATTTTCTTTTTATAGCATGTTTTATTATGTACTAAAGGTTAAGCTCGATGGGTTGGTGTTCGTTTGTTAGCTACTGTGAATGCTATCAAAACCTTCAATACCGTGATGGCTTCAAATTGTGGAAACACTTTTGGGAATGGGAATTCTAGAATTGAAGCAATTGAGGCAATTCCTCAAATTAATCTGTCTGCTTTTCTACTTAAAATGCCAGAAATTAATCAACTAAAGTCAGAAAAGGAGACGGATTACAATGGCCAATTGCCTCAATTACTCCGCTTCTGGAGTTCTCATTCTCAACAATGTTTCTACAATTTAACAGTTATTGAATGCATTCACAGCACCTAAAAAACAAAAACCAAGCCAGCGAGCTTAACCTATATGAAGTACAAATTCAAATATTACAGAAGCGCAAACTAATATTACAGCTATTAAGAAAAATACTTGAGATCACCAAATCAAAATATTAAGGTGATAATAGTAGGAATAACAGAGAAGTGGATGAAAATAGAAAGTGCAAAACAAATATAACTACAATGCGTGTTTGCAGGCGGTGGATGAGCCACTAGAACGAAGATTATTAAGTACTCCCATCTCTCGCTCCCCTCTTTTTTTTCCCTAGGATTCCCATGCATGCTGCTTTTTCCTTAAAAAAAAGAATCACAAGGCTCCATTCTCTAGGTTATGAATCAGTAATATGACGAATGACATTCACTCCCCAGGTTACGGTTCAAAAAAAAAAAAAAAAAATGCACACCATGTGTTCAGTACACCTTGCTCTATTCTCTAGGTTCCTTTGCACGCACTCTGTTTTATTCCAAAAAGTTTGTTATGAAGCGTACAGTTGTTCATAAGTTCCAACAGAAAAATTATTAAATGGCTCTCTGCTTATATGTCATTGGTTGCTAACTATTTTACATCCAGCACTACAGGATCATTTTGGGTGAAAAGCGACTTTATCAAAAGAGGCAGAAGCAAAGTGTCCATGGCTCCAAAAATATGTAGCAATTCTTAGAGACGGGAAACTTAATTAGGTACTGATGTGGTAAAATATCGCCGTAGAAAATCAATTAACTGAAGCAGATCCCTCAAGAGGCTCTATAGACCAAACTGAGAAAATACAACCTATATTAACAAAAAGGATTGATAAATCTTAGCACAGTACTAGGACTATGTGTGTGCATGATCCACTGACGGTTAGCATTTAAATGCCGCCGCTGTAGTTGAGAGGACGACCAAGATATCGTCGTCATCTCCTCCTCCTAGGGCGGGCCACCTGGGCAAGACCAATGGGAAGCAGCTGCTGGGACCAGGCATCCCATTGGAGAGGTCCGTGCACATGACTTCGAGGTTCGACGACTGTTGGTAATGGGAGAACAAGTCGGAGTCCCGGTAGTAGGAGATCCTGAATCTGACAGTGCCGGTGTGGTGTGGGTGGATGCAGAACGCAGTGATGGCGTTGCAGACCGGCGCCGGCTGCTCCACCTTCAGCACCAACGTGTACTGGTGCTCCGTCGTGGTACCCAGATCGGCTCTCGCGTTGACGACATTGAAGCCCTTGCGAAGGCTGACGCAGAAGCTGGGCCCAATAAACCCGGCGGTGCAGGGCCAGCCGTGAACGGCGGTGAAGTGTGCTCCAGGAGCGTCGTCGTCTGCACGGGGCCAGCGAAGCCGCAGCACTCGCCGGGGCAGTGGCACGGCTTGAACAAGCACGTCCGGGCGTGTTCGTCGCGGTCGTGGTACGCCAGCCTCTTGGCGCAGCCATGGGCGGCGTGCGGGCATGGGACACGGATGGAGGCCACGGCTTGCTCCATGGACCATGGCCTTGCACCTGAAGTAGCTTCGCGTGCCCCAGCTTGTCGTGGCACGGCGAGCACACCACGTGCCCGACTGTGCACTGCATATATACATCATTCATAGGACCGGTTTATGTTAATTAGTTACCATGATTGATCGATTGATGAAATTTGAAAATCAAATTTCTAAACGTATGTAAAGGGGAACAGCTCAATTTCAAGGAAGAAATGCAACTCTTGCTCTTGAGAGCAAAGAGGAGTCACTCACCCTTCATCGAGCAATGGATAGCAAATCTTCATTAGCTTGGTTCAAGGCGGTCGTCATTTTCGTGTTCCTTGTGTCCATTTTTGTTTCCTGAGTTAGTTGCAACCAGTTCTCTTTTCTCTTTTCCTTTTCCTTTCTGTCTTGTATTTCCTTTTTCTGCAAAGATTTTAATCTTAATAAATTCTGTAGGGGGTGTAAAGCCCTCCAGTCCTTTCAAATTTTTTTTTTGCACGAACCTTAAAGCAACAATCTGGATCCCGCCTGGGCTTTGGGCCTTCCAGCTCCAACCCGTGACCAGCCCAGTTCAGTTAGAGACAACGTCCGTCACTCACGTCGTGCGTCCGCCCGTCGTTGCTTCCCGTGAAGCCACACCAGACTCCGATTCATCCTCCAGAAATAAAAAAAAATCATTGATCCCATGTGTTCGGTCTCGACTACCTCATCGCGCATAGCCGCCGGCGGAGATTCCCGGGCAGCTGTCCATTGGCACCCATGTCGTGCGCACGTGCGCCGCCACACCTCGCTCGAGGTCACCGTCCGCGAGGAGGCCAAGAAGACGTCGGCGATTCCCGGGCAGCGGGCGGCCATGCCACCGGCTGCCGCACCTCCATCGACCTCGCGGCGCCTCCGTCCCCCTCCGTCCGCAGCCCCGGACGACGCGCCACTGGCAGCCACGGTGTAGGGCACACCGGCTGGCGGCGATTCTCGGGCAGCAGCGGCCATGGCACCGGCCATCGCAACCCCATCGCCCTCACCGTCCCCCTCCGTCTGCGCCCCCACCGCACAACTCGGCGTTCCGCGACGTGATCATGGACGCGCGCGACAGGCTTATCCTGCTGGCCCATGTCCAGGGGCACGACCACCCCGAGTCCCCGACCTCCACTCGTCGACGTGCTACCTCGTCTGCAACAGGCAACAGCGCGGTGGGTGCATGGCGCTGATCAAGCCGGAGACGGGGCGCTGATCAAGCCGGAGACGGGCGCCGCAATGGAGCGTGGCGCGCTGCATGACACCGACGGCGAGTCGGGCCCCAATAACCTGGTGGCTGTGGACGCGGAGGGCCGCACGCGTAGGGCCATCCCGCTACCGTGCCGCGACGTGGTGGAGAAAGGACCAGCACTCGGTGTTCGTCGCTCATGGCGGCGGCGGGGGGCGCAGCTGTGCCACGTCATGTGCGTGCGCCGCCGCACGGGCGGCTGTCAGAGGAGGTGCCACTGAGGACTACAACGCCGGGGAGTGGGTGCTCGCGCACGCCGTCGGGTTCTCGGAGCAGTTCGGGAGGGGGAGGATCATCTGCCAGTTTCACGTCGAGTGTGCGACAGTGACATTGATGTTGACAATGTGTCTCAGTCAGTGTGCTCTTGGGTTTGAAACTTGGATTTGGAAGTCCGAAGTCTGAACCAGAACTTCCTTTGCCAGTTTGCCTCCTGTTCTTAAGAGTTCAGATGAAACTGAACTTCAGAGGAAAGGCAGAAGGACAACTGAAGTGGCATATAGCGATGACTGATATTAGTTTGTTAAAAAGTTGTGCGTTATATGAAACTCTACATCTCGATGACTCGATTAACCATGTTTTCAAGATATTGTCGATTAACCATGTTTTCAAGATATTGTCTATTTTGCTTGCACCTGCCGCCTTATAGTTCCCCAAGTGTATGCCCACCTGCTGCCTTATAGTTTCCCCAATGTATGCCATAGCTACATCTCGATTGACTTTGGCAGTGCTGCAGCTTGTCAATGGAACATAGCATACAGACTGGCAGGGGAGAGAGAGGACTGCATCGAATCAGATACCCTGTTCATGTCCCAGTCCAGTTTGCGGCGTATCGAGCTTTATTTATCTTCCAACCCTGCCAACCTCTCACATTGGTTGGTCGAAACCAAATCAGAATCATAAGCAAAACCTTTCCAGGTAAAAGAAATTTTATATCTTACGTCGAAATAACAGCAAATTGGTGTTCCAACTGTAGCCAAACAAACCATTCAACCTAATATTATTTCTAAACAAAATCCAGGTCTCAAAAAGAACAAACACACCAGTCTGATACAAGGGGGAATATATTATTTCGAAACCTAATATTATTCTCTAATGCCTCTATGCTTCCATGATGGCGCTTGAAAGCCTTGTCTGGATTCTTACCTCTCATTTGTCGGGGAAAATATCATGTCGACAATCAAACTCATCCGAAAGATGTGCACGTCCTCTTGAGTAACAATTCCACCATCAGTACTCGCATAATCACGTAAGTAAAATGAATGTCAAGTACAAAGCAAGTGTTGGGCTATTGACTGACCTGTGTGAAATCTTGGACAAGCCTTGTTCCATCCCAGAGCTCCATATACTTGAGCACAAATAACCCACAGGAGGTCCTGCGAATAGGAAGGAAAATAAGATAACTCTAGACACTGGTATAATACATGTGATAGATGCTGGTACAATACATGTCATAGATGCTGGATGTACTAACCCATCAGTTTGTTTTGGCAAATTGGTTATGTGCCGGATTTTGTAAGTGCGCACCTCAGTTGGTAGCCTGGGGGATCTCCGCCTCGCAAAAGAGGTCATACGTTTAATTCCAGTTCTCTGTACAATAATAAATGGAGGCGTCATGTGAGTATCAAAACACTTGTAAGTTAAACTGATACTAATATAATGACATACCATGTTCTCAATTTGTGCAATGTATATATTAGGATTCCACAAAGAATCCAAGACTTGTAATTCTCGTGTCGTATGATTCATCACCACCATATCCAGTGGTAATGTCCTTGATGGAACAGCCGAAACGGCTAGAAGACCTACAAATGGAATGAAAATTCATTGTCTGACACAATACTGTTCCAATGATTCACGAGGGGGTATTTGGGAACTGAACAAATCGGACTCTATTTTATAGATGAGCAGCAAAGGAGAATACTTTAATTAGGAAGGTGCAGCAAAGGAGAATACTTTAGGAAGGTATAGACTTTACCAGCTCATGATCATACAAAGTTGCCGCCCACTCTATGGAGCGTTCATGATTCTCTGGCTGGAGGACATGGTAAACTTGAACATGACTTGACTGGTAAACAGCATTCCACGAAGGTATGAAACAACCATTGTCTTCAATACGTAGAGAAAGGTAGCCTCTGCATATGAATCAATGACCTGCAATATATGTCAAGACGAAAAAAGCATTGTCAGAATATTATAGCCACACTACATGCAGGTTCCGTGTTTGCAAGAAAAATCTAAGACTTACTCCAGTGCAAACATATTTTTCACTGTGTGGTTCGTCACTAATACGAGGAATTATGAGCCCCCTCATGTCAATAGCTATTAAATTCTGATGACAAGTAGTTTGTGTATCGATCAAACATGTTCGACTTCTTTCATTATCTGCGCATAAGTTGGAAACATATTGTACCGTTGTGGCCTGTCGAGGAGTAAGTGCATCCATATCTTGTTGATTATGATCTGTGCCGACTAAAAAAATAGTTATAGTGAGAAATAGCTAAAGCAAATACAATGTTCTCAATGATAGTTCCAAAACTGTACGAAGGACAATGATTTAATTCACCATTTCTCTCATAGATGCTACCTAAGTCCGGCATCCTTGTACCAATAGTCTTACTTTTCTTCGGCTTACTCTTCATATTTGTTCTTTTATCATCAAAGCAAGCACGAGCAGACCATAATAATGAATCATAATAAGACCATAAGACGAATCAAGTACACGAGGATAGTACGTTAATTCAATCAATAGTCAAATATCTAAATATGTTCACCTCTTTTTACTTTTGGACTGCGTGGTTGAGACCCCTGTATTAGGCTTAATTTTCTTCTTTTCGCTTTTAGACTGTATGATTGGAACGCTACCTGGTAATGAATAGTACAAGGAATAAGTATATAAATGTGAGGATAGTACTATATTTGTTAACAAAATATTACACAAGGGTCAAACAACAAATATGCTCACGTGTTTTCATTTTTGGACTCTCCTCAATGGGACTTCTTTTTTTTTAACATTTTTGAAAATCATCATTGGCGACCTTAGAGAGCTTGGAGGTTTCCTTTTCCTTTTAGTCCTTTTAACCCTCTCTGTCGCGATCTTTGCTAGCTCTGCATCAGACTCATCTTGCTCTGCATCAGACTCATCTGATGCAGAGCTAGCAAAGACCGTGGTAGAGAGGGTTAAAGGGACTAAAAGGAAAAGGAATCCACTAAGCTCTCTAAGGTCGCCAATGATGATTTTCAAAAATGTTAAAAAAAGCAGGACGATTGAGGAGAGTCCAACAATGAAAACAGCTGAGCATATTTGTTGTTTGACCCTTGTGTAATATTTTGTTAACAAATATAGTACTATCCTCATCTTTATATACTTATTCCTTGTACTGTTCATTACCAGGTAGCGTCCCAACCATACAGTCTAAAAGTGAAAAGAAGAAAATTAAGCCTAATACTCTGGGGTCTCCAACCACGCAGTCCAAAAGTAAAAAGAGGTGAACATATTTAGATATTTGACTATTGATCGAATTAACATACTATCCTCATGTACTTGATTCCTCTTATGGTCTTATTATGATTCATTATCAGGGTCTGATCATGCTAGTTTTGATGATAAAAGAACAGATATGAAGAGTAAGGCGAAGAAAAGTAAGACTACTGGTACAAGGATGTCGGACTTAGGCAGCATCTATAAGAGTCGTACGGTCTTGGAACTATCACTGAGCACATTGTATTTGCTGTAACTATTTCTCACTATAACTATTTTTTCAGAGAGCATGGATCATAATCAACAAGATATGGATGCACTTACTCCTCGACAGGCCGCAGCGGTACAATATGTTTCCAACTTGTGCGTAGATAATGAAAGAAGTCGAACATGTGTGATCGATACACAAACTACTTCTCATTAGAATTTAACAGCTATTGACATGAGCGGGCTCATAATTCCTTGTATTATTGACGAACTAGACAGTGAAAACTATATGTTTGCATTGGAGTAAGTTTTAGATTTTCCTTGCAAACACGGAACCTGCATGTACTGTGGTTATAATATTCTGACAATCTTTTTTCCCCTTGTCATATATTGCAGGTCGTTGATTCATATGCAGGCTACCTTTCTTTGCGTATTGAAGACAATATCTGTTTCAGAGCTTCATGGAATGCTTTTATCCTGTCAAGTCATGTTCAAGTTGACCGTGTGCTCCAGCCAGAGAATCGTGAACGCTCCATAAGAGGGGTGGGGGCGCGGACGGAGGGGGAAGGAGGCGCTTCGAGGGCGATGGGGTTGCGGTGGCCGGTGCCATCGCCGCCGGCCGGTGTGCCCTGCACTGTGGCAGCTAGTGGCGCGTCGACCGGGGCCGTGGACGGAAGGAGACGGAGGCGCCGCGAGGTCGATGGAGGTGCAGCAGCCGGTGGCATGGCCGTCCGCTGCTCGGGAATCGCCGACGGCTTCTTGGCCTCCTCGCGGACAGTGATCTCGAGCAAGGTGTGGCGGCGCGCGTGCGCACGGCATGGGTGCCAATGGACAGCCGGCCGGGAATCTCCGCCGCCGGCTATGCGCGACAAGGACGCCGAGACCGAACTAATGGGATCGATGATTTTTTTTATTTGTGGAGGATGAATTGGAGTCTGGTGCGGCTTCACGGGAACGAACGATGGACGGACGCACGATGTGAGTGATGGACGTTGTTTCGTAAGTGAACTGGGCTGGTCACGGGTTGGAGCTGGACGGCCCAAGGCCCAGGTGGGATCCAGATTGCTGCTATAAGGAGCCTGACTTCTCCAGCGGCTTCAGGAGCCGTTTTCTGCCAAATGGGTTAAAATGAAACGGATCTACTAAAAAAGCCCCTAAAAACGTGCTCTCACCGAGCTTTTGGGTAGGAAGGAGCCAAAAATAGTAGCTTCTCCTTGCTTCACCTCATCCTACATGGCATTTTGTGAGAGCATATTTTAAGAAACTCTATACATGGAGCTATTTTGCCAAACGGTTTACCAAAACTTATTCGGCTCCACGGATAGAGCTATTTATGGAGTTGAAGCCCAAAATAATGGCTTCACAGGTGAAGTGGAGCCCTGCCAAACAGGAACTAAGATCTACATTACACGAGTACGGGTATGGGTATCCAATACAATACGAATTGGATACGCAGATACGCACTTTTTTTAAAAGAAAACCCACTAAAATGGTGTATCCGTATCCGCGTATCCGACGACTATCCGTGTAACATAGGCTAAGATTCATGCAATTTTTTTAGAAGGAAGTACAGAAGCAGTTCTCAATACTGATCTTGATCTACCATATGAGTTTGTCATAAAAAATATAAAAAATCCATGATTGACCGACGTACCTGGAAGATGGGAGACTTGAGTGGGAGACAGCAGATGCTACAATCAAACGCAGAGGAATTCTCCACCGTCACGTCCTTGATCACAAAGGAGCTATCCAACAACGACAAGGACAGTGGTGAAGATTGTGGTGGTGCTGGTGCCACTGCCACCGGTGGCGTTGGTGACGATTCTGGTGGTGAAGGCACCGGCGCAGTCGAGGTGGAGGATGTGGAGGTGGAGCCTTGATGAACGAGGGTGTGTGCACGTGACGCGACGCTTACCGACCTGTCATCGTCGCTGTCTTCCTCCTCCGCCAGGCGCCAGCGGCTACTCCTCACTCCACCTCCAGCCTCCACGACATCGTCGGCAGCATCAGATCCACCCGGGAACTCATCGTCCCGTGATGAGCCACGTTCGTCTCCGGTTCCGCTTTGCTGCTCTTGCTCTTCGTGGTCGTGGTTGTCCCGGCCGTGGCTTCCATCATTGTCGTCGATGATGAACTTGTCATCATCGTCATCAGGCGGAGCCGACGAACGAAGCCACTTCCTGCTGGTTACCGAGGATTCCCATCCGTCCGAACGCCGACGACCTTGGCCACCCCGATTAAGTATACTCCAGTAGAAGGTGGTCCCCCGCACGACTTCCTCGCCTGCGGACTACGCCGCACGTCACCCATGACCTTCTGTCGCTGCGCCGTGGCGGCCTCCTTTTCAAACTTCTAGCCCTCCCTAATAATAAATTGTCAAAAATTTTGGAATTTTTTTTGGTTTCTGACGTTTTTTTCTGCCATCATACGCCTTCTTTTTCTACCGTAGGTTACGCTATTCTCTCGGAGTCGTCATAACAAAATCCTAATTATAGAATATATCTAATGTAACGTGTCCCTCCTGGACACGGCCTCTCCATGCATGCATGCATGCGGAATTAGAGTCCAATTGTATTTCTCTTCTACCATCCAAAAAGGCTCTATTTTTCTTTTCACTACCACAAACGAGTTCTTTCCCCACGGTGCTGAGCACTCCCGTCCGCCCGAACCTCCCGTCACGGACGCCGGTCCTTCCCCCGCGTGCACAGGCAAACCGAGACAGAAGGAGGCCATACCGTCAGGGACGCGTTGTGGACCCCGGAAACCAAACCAGCGCCCCCGAAGGCACGCTCCAATCCTGGGCTTGGCCCACACGTAAGAGAGAGGTAGCGAAAAGAAGGGTGTGCGGTCGCGGGGGAGGAGGCACGCGGGCGAAATGTATCCATCCTTATCCTGTCCACTGCTCACCTCCCAGATTCGTCTCCATCCTCTCCCCCTTCCTCTCTCGGATCTGGATCTCGAGCTCGGCAGCCGGCGGCGGAGCACGCCCAAGCTCAGGTGAGGCCGCCACCATCACGCGTCCTTGTGATCTGCTAAGTCAAGATTCCCTCTCTCTTCTCACAGCTTCTCCCTCTCGTTCGTCCTCAGGACCATGGCGTCATGGCACATCTCGGAATCGCATCGACACCCGGCACTGGCGAGGGCACAACATCGACATGCTGCCGCGCCCCTACGAGCACCCCCGACGTCGGCGGCATAAGCTCCGCCACAAGCGGCGGCGCGAGATTCCCTAAGTGGCGGCGTGAGATCCCCAGCAGCAGCGCGAGCTCCCCAAGCGGCAGCACGAGATCCTGGTAGACCGAGATCCCCGCCGGTATGGTTGAAGTAAGCACCTTTTTTCTGCCCTTCCTGCTATGCCAAGCTGAGCACCGACGAACCCTAGCTTAATCTATTTGGCACTTTGTATTTCGATCTGAATTAGTCGAAGCGTATTTTCGATCTTCTAGCTTATCCTTACAGTATGGTGTTTATTCCCCCCATGGAATTTTGTTCAGCTAGCTCCTTGATTTTGCATTGCTCGCCTCAATCTCTGTACCCAATGCTGTTTTGACCTTTTCTTTGCAGGTTAGGTGCATCATTGCAAACTGAAATTCTTGGTTGAAATTTTAGAGCTGCATATTTCAGTTAAGCCCTTTATAGCTCTCCAAAAACACATGATTGTCCTATATGCATATTTCAGTTAAGCCCTTTATAGCTGCTCTGAAATTCTTGGTTGAAATTTTAGAGCTGCACATGAATGTTCTTTGCACCAGGGATTTATTTGCATGTGCGCCTTCTGCTGGTGCCTACAGTTCACCAAGGTCTGCAACTCCAGTTCACCAAGGTCTGCTGGTGCCTACAGTCACCAAGATGCTGGTGCCTTAGGATAGTTACTTGAATTCTATTTCTTACATTTGTAGCACTGCAGCTTCGCTCTTCAGACTTCATTTTGCAAGACAACTAGAATGTAGCTTAAGATTCATTTGAACATTGTACTATCTGACCTATGTACAATTTTAAGATATGGTTATATGTTTCAAGACTCCTAAGTGTAACATTTACCATTTGTGTGGATGAATAATTAAATGATGAGTATTTGATTATATGTACCAAGACTACCATAACAGATTTGAATGGTTAATGATGGTTTCTGGATATGCAGAATTGTCATTTTTTTTTGAACCAGAATTTTCTTTCCCTGACGGTTAGTAACCGACGGGAAAGCTGTAGACTTTCCCTAACGGTTAGTAACTGACAGGGAAGGTTTTTCTGTGACGGTGGTGAGAAAACCGACACCGAATCTCTTCCCTGACGGTCGAACCGTCGGAATCAATCGCGACGGTTTCCCGTCGGGAAAGGTGGACTTTCCGTGACGTTTTTCCCGACGGCTCATCCTCGACCCGGTTACCGTCGGGGATAACCTTTCTCGACGGTATTTGCCACTTTTCCCGACGGAGTCGGCCGTCGAGAAAAAATTTCCTGGGGTAGTGTTTGTGCGTTTTCTTTTCCTTACTTGTCCGAGTACTACTTTTTTTACCGGATATTTTCTTTTTTTTACAGCCATAGTCTTATTGTTTTTTTGTATTTTTTTCCCGGTTAGTTCCTAGAGTCCGGTCTCGGTACTTCCTTTTTACCGGAGATTTTGTTCCGCCGGCTATAGATTGTTCGGTTTGGTACAATCAGGATTTAGGTCGCATCCATATTTTAAAAAATATATATAAACATTTTAACCCCAAGTTGTTAACGCAATTTTTTATTAAAATATATAATCTATTTGTTGGGGGCTGGGATGGACCTTGCCACCCTGTCCCTCATGTTTCATCTAACCAATTGTGAGCAGCCGCAGGTTTCTATAGATTCGGGCCGGCGAGGCACCGGATCAGCATGGAAAGTGTCGGATCATCACATTCGTCAAGTGTAGGCCCCGGATGCGGTGGTCAACGTCGCGCATTCGGGACATCCAGATGAAGGTGGTCTTCCCCGACGCCGGATGCGGCAATCATCTCCGCTCACGGGGGTGACGCAGTCACATTCGACTGTGGCAAATAACGTGCGATGACGGCCGAAGATGGATCGCCATGCTTCGACCGACGCCGAAGGGCTATTGTTGGGGGCAGGGGTGGAGTTTGCCACCCTGTCCCCCTAATTTGCCTAATCACCCAAATGTGTTGTGGTACAGGTGGTCCCGGATGTGTAAGATCAGGAGTGCATCCAGGAGCATCGCCGTGCGCCGTGCTGAATGAGAACCCGAATGCGCGCGGAGCATTGCGCTTTCGGGGGCGATCCAGGCAGCAGCACCAGATCCGTCGACTACCAGAACCCGAATGCGAGGGGGACACTGCGCATTCGGGGGCGATCCAGCCAGCAGTGCCAGATCTGTCGACTACCGGTCCGTTTCGTAGATCGCAGATGCGGGGTTACGACGCGGATTCGTCGTGTGCGCAGAGGACGTCGGCGGCCCTGAATATATCTCGAGCAGTGCTCGTTCGAGGCTGTCTGCAAGACTTCGCTGTCGGTGGTTGGCCGACAGCGGTGGGCCCGTGGTCTCTTTACGTGTTTGCCCTCGGTCGGGGCGGATAAGTCTTTCGTGTTGAAGATGCCAAGGGTAATATGGTCTTGTACAGCTTACGACTCCTATAAATACCGCCCCCATGGGCTTGTAACAGGAAGAGGGAAACCCCGTGCATTTTAGCCGGGACCTGAGTAATTCCATACGCAGTTACCATTCGAGTGTCCACATTCGTGTGTTTATATTTGCATGTCCACATTCGTGTGTTTATATACGTGTTGACCGCATTCGTGTTCCCTGTTTCGGCCTAGGGGGCTCCACCCTTAGGGCCCGAAACAACACTATTGAAACCTGGATTAGCCTATGGTTCACCTGATCGAAATGCAGAAACTGAAATCTCTAAAAAGTATATTTTTGCAACACGACATGAGCTAGCATGTGAAAAGTCCAGAAAGATCTTTTGTCACAATCATCGGTGGACAAACCAATTTTTGATATGTCAGCAACTAACACCTCGTCGACTTTAATTAGTGAGTACATTTTTTATGGGTCCTCAAAGGTCACAGAACTTGATATTTGATTATAGCATCACCTGACTTATCTTAAGAAGTTTGAAATTGATGATGCTGGTATATTTGTTTATCTTCCGTTGCAACGCACGGACAATTTTTCTAGTTTTTAACTAAAACCCTAGACAGGTAAGGTAAGGCAACCAGCCGCCGAGCCTCTCGAGTTTTATGAACCATCCCGGTCTGGGATTGTGATTGAGTCCAGCTACATACGAGTATTGTTTTGCCCCGAACTCATCGGGTCACCGTCCCGGCCTGGGATCGATATTGTGTCTTGTATTAATTTAATTATTTATTTTTTTCCCTTTTCATGTTAATAATATAAGCAATCTCTGTTTCTATTCACTGAACATCAACAAACTATCGTATCTGCCTAGGTCATTCTTATTAACAGAATGTGCATGCCGCAAACAAACCCACAGCAACTCAGGCTGGTTAGGTTGTGCTTAGAGCAACTCCAACACTACCCTATCCTTCACTTGGCAAATCTCGGATTTTGCCAAGTGCAAAACTCAAATGCCAAGTAGAAAAAATAGGCTTCTCCAACACTACCCTATTTGGGCTTGGCAAGTTTGATTTGGTGGCCCACATGTCACAAATTTTGGTGGGCGATCGCGACCCCGTGCCCCACTTGTCCTCCTTCTTCAGTATATCATAACAGTGGATAAGCGTGAACGACTTCTTTTCTTTGTCTAGACTAGTGTACATCTTGGAGGCCGCAGCGATCTGCACAGTAAAATTGTGATCAATGTACATATAAATTTAAGTGAACCAAAACTGAAAAAATGTTAAACAAATATCAAATACCTTGTTTTCAATAGTCGTTCCACTCTGATTTCTTCATTCAATCGCCTCTACGCATGAACAGTACTTGTTTACTTGCGCCTGAATTATAAGCCACCTGTGCATAATGGAACTTTGAGACCTCTCAGCTTCAGTCTCCTTGTTCTTCACAAAATAAGCATGAACTCTCCTCCAAAATGATGCACGACTTTGATTGGCACCGTGAATTGGATCCTTGCTAATTTTCAACCAGCCATCACATATAACTTCATCTTCCTTGTGCCAAAAAGTTTTGGTCCTCTTGCTTGTTTTCATTTTGCTAGCACTTGCCTGTACTTCTTGTACTTCTTGCACATCATCATACTGCGTATCTCCAGTCATCGGAATTTGTAGGTCGTTGAGACCAACAAGTTCACCATCAACTTCATTGGAAACTCCATGGAAAAGAATATCAGACAAAAATCCTTCTCCTTCCATTGCATCGGCTGTACAGGATATATGTATGATCAGCAAGATGTGTACAGCAAAAAATAAAACTAGCATCATAAACCGCAGCATATATGGATCTATACATCCCCTTCCACTACGGTATAGGGTTCCAGCAAAAAGAAAAAATATAGCACTATCAAGAATCACAATTCCCCTTCTATCAATTGCGAGGATGGATGAAGGATTAAAAAGTAAACTGCTGTGAACTGATCTATGGAATCAATCCCCTTCCATCAAGAATCACAATTCCCCTTCTATCAATTCCCCTTCCTAGCTATCAATCCCCTTCCATGGATCTATGGAACCTGCTGTGAACTGATGAAAAAGGGAGGATGGAAGGATTACCTGAGGAAGCCGCCGGCGATCCCATGCCCCGGCGCCACCAGCAGCCACCTTCGTCGATCGGTCTTCTGTTATTTGGCGGCGGCGCGACTACGAAGTGGAGAGAAACAAGTCCGCGGGAGCTACGAGGTTTTATTGACTCGCGATCAGTCTTTGCGCGCGCGCGGGAGAAGGAAAGCGGAGGAGTTTCGCGCGCGTGGGAGTAGGAGCGTCGTAGCCCGAAATCACCGATGGCAAGCGAACACACGCGCGCAAAGATGCGCCCTTCTGGCCCCCTTTTGCCAAGCGTCCTATTTTGCCAAGTGATGATAGGGTAGTGTTGGAGGAGGTATTTTATGGTTTTGGCAAAATTTTGGATTTGCCAAGTGATTATGGGGTAGTGTTGGAGTTGCTCTTACGAGAGGAGCTAAGCCATGCTTATTTGGGTTTACCATCATGTCAACAAAACTGTAATTAAGAGGTATGACGGAGGGGCTTCCCTTGGGGCTGGCACCTATGGTGGAGGTGGTGGACGGTGGCGGTGTTCCGGCGTGGAGAGGAGGAGATGGCGTAGTGGAGGGAGGAGGAGAAGGTGGCGGCACACAGGAGATGACGTCGCCGTTGCTCGATGGCAGAGGTGCTCCTGGCATAGTTGCGGTCGTCGTCGTTGTTGATGGCAGATCCAATCTAGGTTGGACCTTGGTGATGGTGGCGCGATGGCAGTATGCATGTTGGGTGCCCTGGAGATTGACGATGACGTCGGGTTTCACGATCTCCTCCTCACGCTCGAGCCCCTGTGATGAGATCCAACTCCGTTGGGCGCCCTTTCTCGATGTACGAGAGGCACGTGTTAATGTAGATGAGCTAGCTGTTGGTGCATCTCATCGATCTTGCCGCAAATGTTGGATGCGATCTGCTGGAGGAGCTCCATTGTGGTCATGGTGGTCGCGACCATGGATTTCTGAGGATTGGATCGGCCCGGATCGCCTATACCATGGTTTTAAGAGTTATGACGTAGGGGCTGCCCTTGGAGGCGGCACCTATGGTGGAGGTGTTAGGTAGCGGCGTTCGAGCATGGCAATGAGGAGATGATTTAATGGAGGGAGGAAGAGAAGGGGGCGGCGCACAGGGGAATGGAGACAGAGAGGAGAGGGATTGGGGATTTAGTACAAATTAACATAAGTCTATACTATAATTGAAATCTTGCAAAGGCGTAAGAAGCCTGTCCCTTACACTAGCCCCGCAGCCAGTCTCTCACCATCCTCTCCAAAAAAAAAAAAATGTGACCCTCCTCTACCCTTCCGGCATTCCCGTTCCGTGACTCCTTCCCATCTCATGGTAGGGTTCACGGCATTTGGATCTTCCTCCTCTCCCCACGCCACCAGACCGCCGGCCGCCACAGAGCCTGACGCGGGGACGAGGGACCCTCTGCTGGCCATGCCGGCGTTGATGCGTGAGGCGGCGGACACCAAGGTGTGGCGGCCGCCGTCCCATGTGGCACTCACGACCACGGACTCACCCTACGATGGTAGTGCCAAGTGTACTTCTGGTACAAGGCGATGCAGGCACGGCCGGGAGTGGAGGCCATGGGCGGCTTCACGCGCGTGCTGCACTCGGGAAGCCCGACGGGCTCATGGACGAGATCCCCAACTTCGTCGTCGACCCGCTGCCCGCTGGCAATTAAGGACCAGTTCATATCCTTCATCACCAGCGAGTGAGTTGACATCTCCGACGCCCGGTAGCGTATAGCCTTGGCCTTAGATCGTGTTTCTCCGTTTAGGGTATGTGGCGAGGGCGCTCCCTGATGCTGCTGCTTGCAGGGCCAGCAACAAATGTCAGACGGAGAAGAGAAAGACGATCAACGGGGACGATTTGCTCTGGGCGATGGCTACCTTACGATTCGAGGAGTACGTCGAGCCTGTCAAGATTTACCTACAAAAGTACAGAGAGGTCATTGATGGCTTGCCCATGTTCACTGTGTTGTAGATGTGGGATCTTCTCTCTTTATTTAATGTTTTCTACATCTCTCTCGTGGTGTTTCTTTGTGCCCGTTGCATATTCTCTTCGGTGATGGGATGAACATTGCAGATGGAGGTATGCAATCTTCATACTTTTATTTTTATTTTTTTGTTTGTCGAGAACAACACTTATTTGACTTTGCTTTGGCCGAACTGTAGAAGTGCACAGTGTACACAATATGATCAGGTTAACACCTTAGTTAGAAAACATAGGTGAGTGACAGGAAAAATTTCATGCTGCGGTCAACGATGAAAGAACTCTTATTTTCGGATTTTGATTTGGCAAGGACTCTGTAATCTGTTGATGTCTCGTGATTCAGGTATCTATTCGACTAATTTGCTTGTCTGATATTTAGACTTCATGGCCTGTATATCATGGCCTGTACCCTGATATCCCAATGCTCTTTTGCTGGATATTTGGTCCTGAATAGACGTCATTTGTGCAGTGGCTTTAGAAAGCAAGGATTGAAAAGACTAAGTTTCCGTGTATTCTATGTTTTACCTTCCATACAAACCTTGTGATTTAGAGTACAGTATGTACTTGCCAAGATGGAAATCCCGAAGTGTACTGGAGACACCTGCCGAAGGTAAAACACACTTGGTACCGACTATTTCTCTTGCTATCCATGTGGTGTGCTTGCTTCAATCACTGGTTAAAAGGACCAATTGCATAAATTAGAACTTAGTTAATTTGTTTTAGGCGGATGTCGAGTAAAGATGCTGGGCATCGGTTATGGCAATGTCTTTTGTTTGCACTAGCAAGTGTTGTTTACGCGACCCTTGTGACTTGTGAGATGCCATAGTTTGAGGCCTCTCGGTTATTGAGAAGGTACATAGCCAACCCCGATGAATTTGGAGATTGTGTATGTTGTACTGATTGGCTACATCTTTGAGTCAATATGAAAATATATACTAAATTGGAAATATTTCAAAATGCAGGATTAAAGCATTGCTTATGTGGGTGATTCTTTTTGGTCATAGGTACTAATTTTCCATCTCAAGTCCAGTCTTCCTTATGACATTTTCTGGGTTTAATCCTTTTTAATTTTCCATTTTAAGATTTTTGATTCTCTATGAAACTATAGGTGGAGACATGGTTGCAATGAGGATCAATCTCATGTTCGCCTAGCTCCTACTGATGTTTCCTATGATGGCTCCTGCAAATGAATGCTTTTATTCCTTGTGCTTTTAGGACTGGTTGTTCCACATGGTGTTGGTGATTCTTATACTCATATTCTAGCATTATGGAACTATTGTGCAATGGGAAATTCAAGAAAACAGTTGATGTGTTGCTTCCGATTATTTACGTACCGGATGTTCATACTGCTGTAAGTTCTCTGATAGTCATGTGGGATGGGACTAGAGTTCTCATGGGACTATGGGAGTATGGTGGTTGGTGCCAGTATCCATGGGACATGTTACGATTAGCTCCTGCTTAAGGGTGCTCAGCCCACTATGTTCTGCAGACCTACCTGTTCTTATAAATATAGAATTGTGATTTGTTTTCTGAATTTTCCAAGCTGACAAATCATGTTATGTGCACAATTGTCTTCAGGCCCATGATGGCTACATTCTTAGGTGCCTGCTTTCACCACAAATTTACGATCCCAACAGGTACTGTAATGATCTAAAATGCTATTTTTCAAGGTGCTTCCTGTGTATTATTGTGTCCTCTTGGGTTCCATGTGACACTGTTGCTATCCTTTAACAGCACTTGCCGTGATCTAAAATGCTATTTTTCAAGGTGCTTCCTGTGTATTATTGTGTCCTCTTGGGTTCCATGTGACACTGTTGGTATCCTTTAACAGCACTTGCCGTCAACTTTTCAGGTCATCGACGCTGGGTTTGGGACTATCTTTTCTCCATCTCTCTTGCAGCTTCTTCTAACACTGAGGCGCCGCCATGGACAGTGTCGACCGGAGAGGGCCAACAAGGTGTATCAGGGCCATCACAGGGCCACGTTGTCCCTGTGCTCTCCATGGTGGAGCGGACTCAGCTCCCTCATATTCTCTGTTGTCTCTTTTTTTAAGCCTCTCTGAATTCTAATTGTGCTGATGGTTGAAATTGCTTGGTCCTATGTATTAGTAATGGCGAAACAAGAGCTAAATGCCATGCAATGTAGGTTCAGTTGCTACAGTGGCTTTGTATATCGAGACAAACATTATGCTATTGGGATATGGAATATCACCTGATTGAAAAATGGTACGATATACCTAAACTAAGAAAAACATGTGCATATTTATCTGTTGTGCTTTATTGATTCCTTAAGCAAATTTGTAGTTGCTCCTGTGGAGTTGGTAATTGTAATTTGTGGGAATTATATACTTTAGCTCTTAGAATAATTGTTCTTTAGCTTCTTTGCCTTGTATTTGGCAATGTGTGCGTGACCTGCCGGTGTGGCCGTCTAATGGACTAGCTCTGCAGGTGTGGCCGTCTAATGGACTAGCTCCCCTGTCCATCTTCACCTTCGGACCTGCCTCACTGGCGAGATTGTTTCTTTATGCAGTGTGTTCTTCTGGCAATCTGCTGGAGTCTGAATGGTTAATTGTACTGAGTCCTGAAGTGTGTGTGCACTCACGTATAAGCAGCTTAACTAACAACTAATAATGAAGTAGTAAAAAATAGAGAGACATTCTGAATGAATAGCACTAGAGAGACATTTTGAATGAATAGCAAGATTTGCACACCTATGAACTTCACCAAGGATGGAATTTTTTACGGATATTTTTAAGAGTTGTGTAAACGAATGTTTTGACAGCTTCACTAAAAATGGTTAATGCTTAAGGTCTTAGACAAATGTAAATTAAATGGTTAAGGTTAATGCTTGAAGTAACTTTATTATGCCTTGTACAAAAGTGTTTCTCAAAATGTATAAATGCTAAAATACAATTATGTAAAAGTTGAACTATTTTTTCATGAGCTTTTCTATAACAAAACCGTAGCGTTAGCACGGGCATTATACTAGTCTAATATAATAGAGATATTAGTGTCTTAAATAGCTGGCTATAGGGCTGAGGATAGTTGTTGCTACAACATGGTTGTACTAAATAGCGGGCTACAGGGAGATGCTATAGTGGCTCGACAAACCTCTCCACTAAATGTTATAGCCCGGAGTATAAAACACTGTAGAGAATGAATAATTCACACAGATTACATTTGGAAAACCTCGAATATTCAAACATATAAAATAGTGATCAACAATAATCCAGGCATCGTATATTTATTCGTGCAAACTGCACACAAAGAAGAAACTAGCTAGCTAGCTAGAGCATTCTCTAGACCAAATAAACTGAGAAAATAGAACTTACATTTTAGAAAAAAGATTGATAAAATTTAGCACAAAACTATATACTTATGTGTGCACGATCCACTGGTGGTTAGGTGTCCCAGATGTTGCTGACCGTGACCGTGACCGTGACTGTGACCCTGATATCGTCGTCATCTTCTTCACCTTGGGCAGACCACCTGGGCACGAGGAACGGGTAGCAGCGGCTTGGACTAGGCATCCCATTTGAGAGGTCTGTGCAGACGACACCATGGTGCCACTGTAGGTACGTGGAGCGCAAGTCGGAGTCCTGGCGCCACTGCCGGAAGTAGGAGAGCCCGAGTCTGACAGCACCGGTGTTGCTAGGGTGGATGCAGAACGCAGTGATCGTGTTGGAGACCGGTGCCGTCTGCTGCACGTTCAGCACCATCGTGTACTGCAGCTCCGTCGTGCCCTGATCGGCGCTGGTGGTGACGACGACGACGTTGAAGCCCTTGCGAAGGTGGACCATGTATAAGCTACGGGTCCCGGTTCTCCCGGTTATGCAAGGCCAGCCATGCTCGGTGGCGAAGTGCTCCAGGAGCGTGGTGTGCACGGGCCCGGCGAAGCTGCAGCCCTCACCGGGGCAGTGGCAAGGCTTGAACGCGCACGTCCGCGCATGGGCGTCGTGGTCATGGTATGCCGGTCTCTCAGCGCAGCCGTGCACGGCGTGCGGGCATGGGACACGGATCGAGTCCACCACCTGCTCCATGGCGTTGCACCGGAAGTAGCCGTCGGGGAGTGGGACGCGGCAGACATGGCAGTCGGTTGCCTGACCCAGCCTGTCGTGGCACGGTGAGCACACCACGTGCCCGCCGGTGCACTGCATATATACATCCACAGAACCAATTTGTGTTAGTTGCCTCGATTGATCAATTGATAACATTTGAAATTCTAAATTCTAAACCTATGTAAAAGTACAGATCTTGATCTACCCTATGAGTTTGTGTGATGAAAAAAGAAATTAAAATGTCCATGATGGATTGACGACGTACCTGGAAGATGGGAGACTTGAGTGGTAGATAGCAGATGCTACAATCAAACGCGGAGGAATTCTCCACCGTCACGTTCCGGATCTCAGAGGAGCTATCCGAGGAAGACGACGACGGCGGTGACGGTTCTGGCGGTTCCGGTGCTGGTGCTGGTGCCGTAGTTGACGATTCTAGTGGTGCCAGTGCCGGCGCCGTTGGTGACGATTCTGGTGGTGCCGGCGACGGCGCTGGCGCAGTGGATGTGGAGCCTCCATGAACAAGGGCGCGTGGACGTGACACGACGCTTATAGGCCTTTCATCGTCGTCGCTGTCTCCCTCTTCTGCCGGCGGCTGCTCCTCCACTCCTCCGGCCTCCACAACATCGTCGGCATCAGATCCATCCGAGAACACATCGTCCCGTGATGTGCCACGCTCATCTTGGCTTTGCCTTATTTGCTGCTCCTCCTCTTCGCGGTCGTTGTAAACATCGTCGGCATCAGATCCATCTGAGAACACATCGTCCCGTGATGTGCCACGCTCGTCTTGGCTTCGCCTTCTTTGCTGCTCGTCCTCTTCGCGGTCGTCGTCGTCCCGGCCGCGGCTTCCATCATCGTCATCGAAGATTTGTCGTCTTATTTGCTGCTCGTCCTCTTCGCGATCGTCGTCATCGCCTTGGCTTCCATCACCGTCGTCGTCTTCGGAATAATACCGCGATGGAGTCCGACGCGGCAGCGGCGGAGACTGCGCCGGCGAACGAGGCCGCTTCCTGCGGACCGAGGATTCCCATCCGTCCCGCCACTGACGACCTTGGCCGCCGACGCCGTAAGACGGCGAACGAGGCCGCTTCCACCTGACCGAGGATTCCCATGCGCCGCGCCACTGACGACCTTGGCCGCCGCCAAGGTAAGACGTCGAACGAGGCCGCTTCCTCCTGGCCGAGGATTCCCATCGGCCCTGCCACGGACGACCTTGGCCGCCGCCGACGTAAGACGGCGAACGAGGCCGCTTCCAGTCGACCGAGGATTCCCATGCGCCCCGCCACCGACGACCTTGGTTGCCGACGACGTAAGAAGATGGTCCCCCGCATGATCTTCTTGGCCGTTGATGACTACGCCGCGAGTCCATGGCCTTCTGTCTATGCCGTGGCAGCCTCCTTCCAAATCCAAACTAATAAATAGTGACAACCAAAACCCTAGACAGGTAAGGCAGCCAGCCGCCGAGCCTCTCTCGGGAAGGGTTTATGAACCGTCCCAGCCTGGGATTGTTATCGAGTCCTGTCTTGCTACATCGGCGAGATGTATACGATTCCAGATAGGACCATTGCCTGGTATACGAGATGTATACACATCGGATCACCGTCGGTCCGTCCCGGCCTAGCTGGGATTGTGATTGTGTCTTGTATTTACTTTATTTATCTTATTTTCTTTTTAGGTTATTTAATTTTTAATCTAAATGCGAACACATAATTTTTTCATAGCTATTATGTAACAGTTTTTATACTGAGTGATTGTCAACACACCAATACAAGCCGTGTGTGCGTGTGTATTACTAACCGGGACACGCGGTTTCATGTCAAACAACAATGTCTCTTGGCTTGTGTTGTGCAGGTGCCGAGCTTAGAGATGGTGGTCGACAGTGCGGTGAAGGTCAAGTACGGCGTGCCGTGCTGACGGACCGGGTGCGGTGAAGGGCGGACGTGAGGCTCAGACTGAGTGACCCTTGAAGCCGGACGGCTAGCCGTGGTGGCTGACAACTGGGACATCGACAAGCGCAAGTGTACACGGCGGGGGACGCTACAGGCTACGCTACTCGCGTGCGGTTTGGTGGTTTGTCCTCAAAACCATCTTCGACGGTTTGGTGGTTTTGCCTCAAAACCATCGGCGGCTGGTTTCCGGGGTTTGCGCCTCAAAAACCGGGCGGAGATCCAGATGCGGACGGACGGCACGTGGCGGCATCGGTGAGTTCGCGTCGAAGCGATGCTACCGGTGAGAAAACGCGATGGCCGTCGGATCAAGAAATGTCGAGTTGGACCATAGTGCCCTTGGCTAGGTGGTTCGCTCTAAAAATACCTAGGGGCAAAATTGGAATGTAAAATAGCCTGTTAAATAAGGATGTGGCTGCCCAATTTCCCTCACCTCTCCCACTTTCATTTTCCCCATTGAGTCTAGGGTTTACTCTTGAGAGAGGACCACAGATTATTCACTTGTCTTTGTAATTCGAATTTGGAACCTGAGTTTGATGGGAAGACAGGCATTAACCTCACCGTGACCTCCGGGTATCAAATCATGTCACTGTGATTTTGCCTTCACTGTTCTGTGTTTTACGTTCTTACAGTCTGGCTGTCTTTTGCTTGGCGTTCTTCCTTCTCCCTTGCTTTGCTTCCTGTGAATTTTCGAGCTGATGTGTGGTGCTCATCGATGACAAGCAGGGATATGTGCTGATTTGCTTCTCCAAGAAAACCTCTTGATTTGGGCACGAGTTCAGCTTTTGTTTTTGGGGGAAAAGTTTGCTTTTGGCCAAGATTTGAGTTTCTCAGAGTTTGGATGCAAATCGAGTGATGATCTTTTAGTATATGCTCAGATACTCCATCAATATCATCTAGTCGAAATCTGGGAACTTTTTATGAAGATTTGATTGAGTTCTTCGTTTTTCTTGGGGTCGCCCCTTTTCTGTTCGTCAGTTCGTCAGGCTCATCTCTGTGTTCATCTGAGCGTTGTTCTTCAGTTCTGCAGCAGCACTTCCAAGCGCCGGCACACAAGTGACAAGTGCCATGAGATCTCGCTGAACAAGTGCTTGTTTTGTTCACTGGATTTTGTTCTTTTCACAGAGGGTCAGCAGTCGAGCAGGACTTGTCTTCCTACACCGAGCAGCTCCTGCTCTTCTCGGTGCCCAGGCTGCTCAAACAACTCGGTTTGCTGGCTCAGGTGGTTGTCCATAGCTTCACCCATGTCATGCCCAGGTATCTGACTTGAGTAGGTTGCAGTTCGTTCTTGAGTAGCTCTTACAGGAAAGACGTTTTTTTTAAACGAAGTCAGCAAGGGAAATCCTGACCTATTTTTTTAATTTTTTAATAATGCAGACCTGTTTAAATTCGCTCTCACGGGGAGTCAAAACCAGGCCGGCTGGGTGCTAATCAGGTGCTATAATCACTAGGCTAGAGGCCCTTTCACAGGAAAGACGTTTCAGTACCTAATTCCATGTTATTGCTAGTGTGCTCGTGAATGAAAATCAAAGCTTACAGAGATGTCGCTTTCAAGCAATAGTATAGAGATTATCTTAATGAATTCTAATTCTTGTTTGATTAGCTCAATTCCCGTTGCTTGATCAAGTACACATCTCGGTTGGTTTCATTGCCCATAGTTCATCTTCTTGCTGTCCAGTGCATCGGTGAGCAGACCCCACCGCCTGTACTCCTCTCTGTTCAGCTACTGCAGATTGTGCTTCTCTGAATTTTAGTTCAATAGCAGGTGCAAGTTGTTCAGAAGAACACTCTTAGCTAGCTTGTTGAGCAGAATGTCGTAGCAACATTTTTCTCTTTACAAATCTGTTTATTGCTTCTATGAGGTGTCACTTCAAGCAATTATTAGCTAATGATTAGAGCATGGGACTTAACACAATTTGCTTGAATTACATATCACAGCTTCCAATATTGATTCTTTTGTTCAGTGTTTGTGCGTGAGCATTTGGACTCCAGGGCAGCACGCTGAACCAAACAAGCTTCCTGGTTCATTAGCTATCTCCTTGTTCTCTGTGGTCCGAGATTTTCCGGTTGTATAACTTCTTCCGCGATTTCTTCGTTTATGCTCCGATTCAATTTTCCTCAGTGGCGTTTGCTTTGTGGTGTTCTGCTGTGTTTCGAGTGAACATCCACCAACTCATTTAGGTCGTAGACATCACGGTGTCTTGTTTGAGTTTTTGGCGGTGAATTTGGTACAGCGGCCTAAATATTTCGAATGAAATTGTTAGAGCAAAATTACTTTGCACCTAAAATATATATCACTCAAAGCTCCGCCGTTGAGCCCGCGCCTTGTGTTAGCGTGTGTTCGTTCGGCATTTCTAGACGACTCGCCATTTGGAATGCCGGAATGTAAACATAACTATTCTATTTTCCCTTAATGAGGTACGTGTAGCACACGTTTTTAAAAAGAAAAAAAAAGATACCAGAATACACTCTATTACAGAACGGAAGGAGTATATGTTATCACCAAGGTCTTCTTTAGTTTGCATTATTATAAATTAACGCTGGTATAAACCAATAGGCAGCATTTTTATATTTGAAGCGGAAAATCTCGAATACGAACTCAAACTATAGTTTTCCAAACGGGCCGCCCGGCATGTCACGGGCATGGGCACGACGAGGCACGGCACTATGCGGCACAGCAGCCCGCCGTGCCGTGCCGTGCCAGATAGTGCCGCCGTGCTGAAGTAGCAGCCGAGGCACGACATTATGGAGCCTCAGCCGTGCCGTGCCGATGGGCCCGCCAGCCCGTTGTCGTCGCGCTCGCCGTCGTCGTCGACGTGGCGCGCCGCTCTGCTGTCGCGGGACGCGCCGTCAACATGGAAGATGCGGCCGAAGCCCCCAACCGCGTGCTGCTGCTCCTCAAATGTCGGCACCCACCACGTGCTCCTCCTCCTCAAGCGCCTCGACGCCTCCATGCGTGCGTTGCCATGCGTCACCGTCACTCACTATGCCATGTGCGTCTGCATGCCTCCAGGTGAAGGAAATGAGTGGATGCTGTGTGTGGCTGCATGGAGACGGAGGGAGAGAGGAGCGGCTGCATGTGAAGGAGACGGAGGGAGAGAGGAGAAACAGGTAGCGGCGGCTGGGGGCTGGTTGCCCGCGGCGTGAGGAAGACAGGAAGTTTAGGGTTTGAAAAGATCAGATGGTTATATAGTAACATCCAACGGCTACCTTTCATCGGGCTCACCTAACGGTGGTGAATAAACGGGGCACATCGCGCTAGCCCAATAATCGTGACGTGGCCATGCTCGGCCCATAGGCCAAAATGGCAGCCCAGGCACGAGCACGAGGCCGTGTCGTGCCGGGCCGTTCTTTCCAGTGCCGTGCTCGGACCGGCCCAGCGGGCCTGGCCCATCTGGAAAATATTAACTCAAATATAACAGTGTTCAAAAGTAATCCATTATGTAATTATTTATTCACACAAAGAGCGTCATGTAGACCAAACAGAGAAAATCTATACTTACCTACTAATAAAGATACAAAATTTCCGCTGTGTTTTTTTTGTACATCTCCGATCTCTATTATGATTGTGTTTATTCCTGCCAACTTTTTTTTTCCAGACGTCATGAAAAAAAATCTGTCATCCGCTTACGAGTTGTATAGGACTAGTTGGAGACGGACACGGGCTTTGTATTTAGGAAACTAACCACGTCTGGCCTAGAAACCCGACACAAACTAGTGGATGGCCTTGGACATGCACAATCATAGCACCATGGCGCTTGCTATTTTGCATGGCTACATGCAAAACAATATAGACCAATCAATACATAAACGCTCAACGGAATAATAACAAAATTACAACAATAAGAATTAAAAGTGCGTTTGTTTTCTTCTAAAATAAAAAAATCAAACTCCCTTTTCGACCCCATAATACAAATACAAATGAAAAGATAAAAATGCACATATAAAAACAAATTCTACAATCCAAATATAATTGCATAATAGGTTGACTAGAAGATGAACACGCTTTGTATTTGGAAGATTCATTCATGTAAAATATGAAATAATTAAAGACATTATTGTCTTCATAACATAAATTATAAATTTCAAATTTTATCAAAAAGATCAAATATAAATAAAACTGAACCATTTTCATAATTGTTAACCATAAATATTTGATCTTTTCTCCCGTTGTCCCTTTATTATTGTGTATAGATTAGAATCTTGTACGAGTGGTAACCATATGTCTTTGAACCAATGGATCGAAGACCTTCTAGCTTATCCACACAACCTAGACCTCCTGGGCCCGCATGCCCTTCTAGACCTACATGTCTTCAACCCAGCGTCTTGCTGGGAGGTGATGTGACCTGCCTCGAGAAACGTGTTGTACCCAGCCTCGCATGCTGGAAGGGGTTAGGTCGGGTGAGAAGGCTGGCGTGAGGAGGGACAAGAGAGCACTGCGAGGGGCCGATGTGAATGCACATATCCCTGCATCGCTCGGAGGGATATGTGCATGCACGAATGAAGAAAGAAGCGTTCGTGAAGACAAGGACAAAATGTTCGGCTGTTAGTTTTTTTTCAAGTAATTTAAATAGTGTTCTATGAGAGAGAATAAACAAAAATCAGATGATAAGCTAGGCTGATAAATTCAAGTGAACAGTGTAAGAGATAGAAAATAAGAAACAAAAGGGGAAATGGAAAAAAAGGTAAAAAACAAATGACATTTTCTCCTATTCAACCTAGAGTGCAATTTTACATAACAATTTTTTATGAAATGCTTCAACTCCAGGCTGCTCACACGCCAGGTACAATTCTTCTTTCTGCAGGTGCTGCTCAAATCCACCAACAGCAAATGGCTGCTCCAAGAGGAACAAAAGCAGGTACATCATCAACCATCTAACCAAGCGATGACCACCCTGATGTGCATTTAGCTAACCAACCAAGGCAACATGGCTGCTCTGAACCTTCACTAACAGCTATCCGAGGTATGCAATTTTCTAATGTAGGATTCAGCCATCAAGGAACACAAGAGGGCATTGGCCCATCAAGCATGACGGACAGGTTCCTGGTTCCCTTCCCTTCAACTCTACAGGAACCCGATGCTACATTGATGCCTCTACTCAACCGGATCAGACAGTTCCTTTTTGCCGTGAAGCGGGGCTTGGTATTTTCATTGTGAATACTCAAGTTACTCCGCCTCATAGTATCTTCATCAAGGCGGCCATGAGAGAATCAACCTCTGTACTCATGGCGGAGGCAACAACGCTTGCACTAGCAGCACAGGTGACCAAGGCCCTCCAAATGCATTAGGTTATAATTCTCTCAGACAACCAACAGCTTGTTAACTTCATCAATGGACATGACCTTGATCGCCCGCCGGATTGGAGGATAAAACCACATACACAGATGGCCATCAATGCATTGCATGACTCTTCAACAGCCATCCGCGGAATAAGTAGAAATCAAAATCATATGGCTGATCTATTGGCAAGACAGGCTCTTAGGATGTTAATTCGACTCAATCTTGTAATACGGCTTGTACCTATGAGCCACATGTTCATGAGTGCCCTCTTAGTTTGGCACTCAATATTGTAACCATTAACTCTGTAATGGTTCTAACAGCTTCTTGCTGTTAAATTAATTGAATTTCCTCGTAAAAAAACAAAGCAAGAGGAAGAAACTATTTTTGAATGACCAGATAACGGCGCCGAAGAGATTAAAGTCATAATTACTTGATTGTCTATAAATCATGCGAGTTAGGTAGCATATTTCAAGCCTACATATAGACTCTGATTTTAAAGCGTATTAGAACAACTGGTATAATATAAGATAGAAACCCCGTTGCAACGCACGGGCACTTTTGCTAGTGAAACTTATATATTAAAAAAAAAAGATTGATAAATTTTACCACAACATATTGCGGCAGATGTAGTTTTTTTTTTTAATGAGAGTTTTACCTCAACTTTTAAGAAAGCATAGTTCGATACAATACTGCTATACCAGTTTCTCAAGAACATGAAAGAAGGAAAAACACCTGATCTTCACAGTGAGAAAACACAAGATAGTGTAACAAAACATCTAATCTAATCGCGGTGGATGTAGTTGACCGTGACGGTGATATCATCGCCATCTTCTCCTCCTGGGGTGGCAGACCACCTGGGCACCTGGAACGGGAAACGGCTGCTGGGATCAGGCATCCCATTGGAGAGGTCCGTGCACGCGACATCGAGCTGCGACGACTGTATGTACTTGGAGGGCAAGGTGGAATCCGGGCGCCACCGCCGGTAGTAGGAGAGCCCGAGTTGGACAATGCCAGTGTGGCTAGGGTGGATGCAGAACGCAGTGATGGCGTTGCAGACCGGCGCCGTCTGCTCCACGTTCAGCACAAAGGTGTACTGCTCGTCATGCGTCGCAGTGACAACGTTGAAGCCCTTGCGAAGGCGGACTTCGAAGCCACTGCTGTCCGTAATACTCCTGGCGGTGTAGGGCCAGCCGTGCACGGTGGCGAAGTGGTCCAGGAGAGTTGTCTGCACGGAGCCGGTGAAGCTGCAGCTGTCGGCTGGGCAGTGGCACGGCTTGTGTGCACACGTCGCGGGGTGGGCGTCGCGGTCGTGGTACGCCAGCCTCTCGGCGCAGCCGTGTGCGGCGTGGGGGCACCGGAAGCGGATCGAGTCCATCACTTGCTCCATGACGTTGCACCGGGAGTAGCCGTTGGGGATCGCGACGCGGCAGACATGGCAGTTGGTGGCATGCCACAGATTGTCGTTGCATGGTGAGCACACCACGTGCCCGACGGTGCACTGGAAGATGGGAGACTTGAGTGGGAGGTAGCAGATGCTACAATCAAAGGCAGAGAAATTCTCCACCGTCACCACCGACGGTGCACACGGTGGTGACGATTCTGGCTCCGGCGAAATGGAGGTCGTGGAGCCTCGATGAACGAGGGTGCGTGCACGTGACACTGCGCGTACAGGCCTGTCATCGTCGCTGAATTCCACGACGTCATTGGCATCAGATCCACCCGAGGACTCATCGCGCCGTTCGTCTTCGCGGCCGTCGTCGTCGTCCCGGCCTTGGCTTCCGTCATCGACGACGTCCTCGTTGTTCTCGTCGCCGTCATCGTCGTCTTCGGAGGAATAATACCGCAGTAGGCGAGGCCGCTTCCTGCGCACCGAGGACTGCTCTCGCTCCACCACCGACGACCACCTTAGCCGCTGACTACGGGAGTAGTAGATAGGCCTCCACACGTCGCCCATGACCTCTATCTGCGCCTCTCCTCCTGCCAAATTCAAATCCAAACTAACTCAAATCCTAGCTGGTAAGGATCCAGTCACGGAGACTCCCGGGCTTTGCATATATTTATTTCCAGGACTAGGATAGGATACTACGGAAATTCAAACGCGACCGTATTCAATTAGGACCGTATTCAATTAGGATAGGCTAACAGGCTCAGACTAGGAATGTGATTGAGCCCTGCTACATGTATACGACTCCATGTCCGAGCTCTTGGATCAAGTCAACATCGAAGCACCTCTCTTCCTCAGCTGCTGTTGGCGACACGCACGTCCGGAGCAGTCCATCACATAAGTCTAACATAAATTAGGTGGATTATAGATAACGACAGGCTCGTTCCCGTTTGCATATCTATTCTCTACCTAATAATTAATCATGAAAATTTCCCACCTTTTTATCCGCTATAAATTTTCTGTCCGCCAGCCTAAATAAATTTCCCGTTCCTTCCACAAACACATACAACCCATATATAGTATCTCTTTGGATCTCCTTCAAAATAGAATCCAACACACACACCACCTGATATACAAACAAAACCAAATCAAATCCAGATTCCAAACCAAGTCCAAAACAAAATCACATACAAATTGATGAAAATCACGTACCAAATAAAGGCAACCAACCATATATAAATAAAAAAAATTCTAGCAACATGCCGTATGATCTAGGCGACAGACGACTATGGTGGTGCGGGATTTGGAGAGGGTGGCGTGGGCAAGGCAGCAAGATGACGTCACAGCAACGCGAGTCAGGAAGACGATGGTAGCATGGTGAGGCCAACGTAGACGAGGCTCGCGCAGAGGTGGCGCGCTCGTCCATGGACGGCATTACCCGCGGCCAGCACGATTGCCACCGAGGCCTCTTTGTGGCCGGCGGCGCCCAGTGCCGGCACCCTCGTTGCTCTCTGGCTACAGGCCCAAGCTGAGGAGGAGGGTCGGCAGGATTGGCGGACTGGCGCAGCTGGTGAGAAGGGAAGATCCTGGGAAGTTCAGCCTGCCATCGATGGAGGAAGTCCTGGCGGGTGCAGATCGCGGAAGGGATACCAAAAATACCTGTGTTGGTGCGTGTCCGGTGAAGAAGATAAGGAGATGCGTATGGTGAAGGAGATAAGGAAGACACCGAAAAGAAAAACGGTCAAATAATAGAGACATGAAAAGAGCAATAGTATTATAGTTATTTTATTGTTTTTAACAACTATAGAAGAAGCTATGTTTATCAAACGCTTATCTACAATAATTTCAGCTTCATAAATAAATCTGCTTCGAAGCACAAAAAAAAAACCCTGTATATTTGTGCTAAACTATTCAAATTCACTGCCCTATTTTCGTATGGGTAATTATTTATTTAGAAAATCTATACCAAATTATTAGTTATAAGCAACAGTCATTAGTTTTAAACACGTCTACAAGAACTTGTTTATTTGATCCAAGTTGATATCACTAGCTATGTAGGCATGTCATGGCAATAAGGTCGCTATGTATAAAATATAAAACGAGTAGCCAACTATGATATATATAGAGTAAATTACATATGACTAATTGAAATGCATAATGTAATTGTTAAATCTTGAAGCAATATAAATTATCTTATGACCATATGTAAGACATACGTCCAGTTGTAACACATGGACAATCTAAATAAGGCAAGATCTAGCTGCCCAACCGGATAGAGGAGAGAGAGGAAAAAATAAGATAAGTGAGGAAGAAAAGAAAAAAACAAAAAAGTATGTGCTAAAAGTTTAAGTGTTTTCAACAGCCAAGAGAGGTTATTTTAGAGCATCTCCAACAGTTATGCAAACAGGATTTGCATTCTTGTTTTTGCCAAAAATCACGAAATCGACTCTCCAACAGTTATGCATTCTAGTTTTGCATTTTGACAAACTTTGCAAATCCCATGGCCGGCTTGGCATATATGTATAGACCCGGGCGACTTGGCAAACGTGAGGTACCTCCTTTCCCAAATGTTATGCATTCTAGTTTTCACGAAATCGACTTTCCAACAGTTATGCATTCTAGTTTTCACGACATGGGTCCACACATTTCCCAAATGCAAAGCCAAGTTTGCATAACTGTTGGAGATGCCTCATTTTTCTCCTCCCATTTGGTTTTCAGAATTGGCAAAATACAACAAATGCATAGCCGAGTTTGCAAAACTTTTGGAGATGCTCTTACCAAATATATTTATCTAAAACAACCAGACAAAGCTGGAAAAAACTATTTCATTAGTGAAACCGAGCTAGCTGGAAAAAAATAATTCATTAGTGGAACACGAACTATTAGTTTCAGTACGTCCCGGTGCAACGCACGGGCATGTTTTGCTAGTAGTTATATAATGCGCCAGCACGCTTTCAAGATTTACAAAGAAAAGTTTGCAATTTCAAACATTACTAATGAATTTAGAAACTTCATGACTGTTAAAAAAATTAGAAACTTTATACTAGCACATTTAAAACTTTGTAGCTTAAGACTTACAACTTTGTAATTTCAAACTTTCTTAAAATTCAGGAACGACTTTTTCATCTTCTGATGCTTGCAACGTGTGTCCATTATAATATTTAGATCGCTCATTTTTTAAGAACGTACATTTAGATAGCTCATCATAATCAAAGCCAAAAAATATAAGAAACATTATATTCTTATACTTCGCTTGATGGCACTATTTGCAATCATCTTAAGACGACCGCCTCGGTCAATACCCTATTTTCTGATGCAGTCGTCTTAAAAATACCCGCCACGGTAAATTAAATCAAGAGAATTTTTATGGTGCTTGGTTGGAACCGATGGTTCCTCCTCTTAATTTGTTTTAAAGCCGGCTTCTCCTCTTAATCATATTTAAGGGTAGTTTAGTACTTTGTTAACAATACAACTTCTCATCTCCGTATCCCAACTCTACGCAGTGAGCCACGAACGGTTCCGTCGCGAGCCCACGACCTGCTCCGATCTCCTACAGTTCCGCTGCCGCGAGCACAGCGGGAGCCGCGCCTCGCCGCGGCCCTTCGTCTTCGCCTGAGTCGCCTGGGATGTTGCGGCCACGGGCCGCCGGGAGTGGCACCGCCATGGGCTGGCGGGTCCACCGGTAGATGCATCGCGGTGGGGAAGCGATGTCCGCGCCGGAGATGAGATGGCGGCGGTGCGACCGCGGCTGCCCAGCGAGACGGGAGAACGTTTAGATAAGAAGCGGCTCCCTCTTTTCTAAAAGGCAGCTTTCTCTTTTATCAATTCAACAAAGCAACTTCTTCTATATAAGAATCTAATTTGTTTTTTTTTTTTTGAGGGGGAAGAATCTATAATTTGTAGAAGCTGCTTCTTGGACGTTCAAATACGATAATACCCTTCAAAATTAGTTCCGGACCTACAATTTTTTTTGGTTTGAGCCCACAGCTCGGTTCCTCTTATCTAGTTCCTCCTATTTTTAGACCGTCAGATCTAAGACAACGAACAACTCATATTATTTTCAAGCGTGGTAAAATATCTCTTATATCAATATACCGAGGTGGGCAAATTTAAATGCCCACCACTGAAAAAGTCCAAGGCCCACTAGGTGCAAGCCAGGCCCGATAGTTGTTTTCGGGTATAAATACGAGATGTTAGGGTTTCCTCTCAATTAGTCATTTCACTTTCTCTTCTTCTGCAGCGGTGGATCCAACCTGCTCCTCCTCGACGCCGATAGATCCGGCCTCCTCTTTAGCGCTGGCCGATCCAGTCTCCTCCTTGACACACGTGGATCCGGTCTCCTCTTCATCCTGGGAAATCCAATCTCCTCCTCGACGTTGGTGGATCCGGCCTCCTCCTCTTCGGTTCCGCCAGTTCCGACCTTCTCCTCAACGCTGATGGATTTGCCCCCATCCTCCGGCGTGCACGAGCTCAGCACGTTTGTCATATGATCTCTAGTGCACTCTTCGTGGTGTGCCTAAGGTCTGGATTCCTGCATGGGTTTACCTTTTTGTGTGCAGAGATCGCTGCACGAGCACGACATCACTGTACTCAGCATCAAGGGCATGCGCTATGTTCTCAACTTCCTAGACCTGGAGCATGATCCCGCGCCCGGCCTCCCTCGTGCCAAGGTTGCGCGACGTCCAGGCCGAGCATATGGGGATGGTGCCAAGACGGCACGGACATCGTCTATGAGAAGAGCGAGAGAGAAAGGGAAATAAGACAACTTATCAACGTTTTTAGCCAGCCATTTAGTAGTGTTTTCTCTCACAACAAACCGATCCAGCGAGCAGGGCAAAGAAAGAGAAGAGAGGGAAGGACTTGACATGTGGGCCTATGGTGTCACATCAGCGTACAAAGTAAAATAGTATCTATTAGGATCTAGATGACCAGAAACCAAGTTTATAACAACTCAGAAATAGCCTTTTGATAGTCATGCCAAGTTTAAAGACTAGCAATGAATTTTACTCTTTATTCAGCATCCTCCAAAGTCGTCCCAAAGTAAGAAAATATGAAAATGTGAAAGGAGCAATCGAATTATTCAAAAGCAAAACCATTAGAGGACTAACTGAAAAGCATGCCCTGTCCACGCAACGACTGGTTTGAGATCAATCAAATCCTTGCGTCCGCATGCGCGCACACACTGGTTCGATCTAGTTGATGACGATACGAACATTGACCTCGATATAATCCTTGTCGTCGTCTCTAAGAACGGCACTGGGCACGATGAACTGGAAGCAGCTGTCAGAGCTGGGCAGCCCCCAGGAGAGGTCCGTGCACACTACTTTGAATTCCGAGGACATGCTCCCGTCGTATCTCGTGAAGGCCAGCTCGCATCGGGTCGACATCGTCGACACCAGCCTGTCGTCAACACCGATGGCAGGAACTGTGGCCGTGGAGTTGGCGTGAGGATGGATGCAGAGCACAGAGATGGCACGGCCAAGCCGTTCCTGCGTCACGTTGAGCTGGAACAGCCGGCACGGGACGCTGCCACCGGTGGCGGACGCTTGCTCACCATCGTCATGCTCTTGGTCCGCGAGGAGCATGAAGTTGAAGCCGAAGTGGAGGCCGATGCTGAACGTCTCCCCGGTCCTGACATTATTGTTGGTGCACGGCCAGTCGTGTGCGCTGACAAAGTGGTCCAGCAGCGCAGCTGTGGAGCCGATGAAGCCGCACGTCTTGCCAGGGCAGTGGCATGGCGCGTGCGGGAAGATCTGGAGGTGACTTTCCTGGCCGTAGAAGGGAGGCGTAGCGTCACAGCCGTTAGCCGCGTACGGGCAGGCCACGCGGATGCAGTCCACGAGGCGCTCCATGGCGTGGCACCTGCGGTAGCCGCCGCGCATGGCGACGCCACAGACATGGCAGTTGCCAGCATCCATCTTGTCGTAGCAGGCCGAGCACACGACATGCCCCACCTTGCACTGCACATCATTCATGTCATCGTGGTTAAGGTTAAAGGACAAGTGGAAAACTGGCGTCATCTTTTGTTTGTTTCATCTTTCATGAAACGCTTGATATGCAAATATTCACCGATGGAGCATGGCAGCACATTGCAACCGTTCGACGTGGTCACGTACCTCGAAGATTGGAGGCCTGAGCGCCACGAAGCACACGCCGCACTGCAGGGCGTCGGCAGTGGCCACCGTCACGTTGGGCACTGCAGCCCCAACACAGACGTATCTCGCCGGTGCTGTCGCCTCTGCCAGTTCAACGAAGCCTTCAGCTTCTTCGTCGTGCTCATCAACGGCGCTGTTGCGGCCCAGATCGAAGGCGAACTCGTCAGCAACATGGTATTCATGGTGAGAATGCCCGTCGAAGACAACCTCGTCAGCCACTTCGTCTTCTAGGTGAGATTGCTCATCCAAGACGACCTCCTCAACCTTATTCTATAAAATAAAATATGCATTGAATTGAAAGAAATGACTTCAGCACGGCGATGAGAAAAGTTGAATCCACAAACACATACCGGAGTCGGTGGCGATGCCTGTTGAGATCGGGCCGTCGGCACCGTCTTCTTCTTCGGCGCCACCTTTTTTTCTCTTGTTTTCTTTTTGGCGGCTGGCCGGGGTTTCTTCTGACTCTTGCTGTACCATTGCTGCCGCTGATGCGGTACTTCTGCACATCGATTCCTGACTTCCCACCTCGATTTATTTATAGTAGATATCCTCTCCTTGCCCAAGTTGCGTTCTCAGTAAATCCTCGCACGCGAGCCTCTTCGGCTTCCGACGTAGTGCTCAAACATTTACTGACCAGAAGAGCGACGGACGCAACACTGAACAGTCCCGAGGATCCGAGTTAATTTTCTTCATCCACACACAAGCTATTTATTCAAGATATTTTTTCTTATTATTATTCTATTATTTGGTTGAGTTGTGGCTTTTAAAAAAGGAGATGTGGGGCTATGGTTTCTTAAAAACCAGTCATGGAATGTTTCTTTTTCTCAAATACGCAAAAGGTTGCCCATCTTTGTATTTAAGTAAAAGAGAATGTTTTTACAACACACCGAAGTGTTTGCCTGGGTAGATACAAATTTTAAACACGCCCTGCCACTCCTAAGCATTGTGACTATAACGTATTACTCACGCATTAGACATTCTAGTTTGCACGCCCCGACTTTGCTCCAAAAATCAGCGGTGTGTTTAATGGTGGCGAGCATCTAGTGGATGTTTGACTCGGCGTTCTTGAAGTATCTCGTGTTACTTTCCTTCCAGATGTCCCAGGTCACCAGGGCAAAAACGTGTCTATCCCTTTTCTCCTGTCGTCGCGCCATCTTTTTTGCCATTGCTCTCACCACTCTATCAGTGTCTGACCCCGATCTGCGAGGCGTCGACCCTGAGGAATGCCAGAATGGACCACCAGATCTGATGTGCGAAATGGCATCCCGCGATGATGTGGTTAATAGACTTAGGTTCCTAGTCGCAGAAGTAGGAGTTGTCGTCCTCCTGAAGGCCGTGCCTTCGCCTCCTCTCCGTCGTCCAGTGTTATCTCTGTATGGCAAGCCATAAGAAGAGTTAACAGTTAGGGGGTGCCCAGGTCTTCTTGATCCTGCTGCAACTCGGAATGGGGTGCGATGTCATCTATAAGGCTCGGTACGCCGACCTGGCGGTGTATGCGTCGTCCATCATCCACCTCCATATGATGCAGTCATCGTTATCCGTGAGTTCATCTGGGATAGAATGTGCCATAGCCTCAGGTACTTTTGAGTGACTGGAACAGCTAACCCCCCTGCGGATATCTACCGTACCCAAGTCCTTCCCCGCGGACTGTGCTTTAGGCCGGCAGCGACGGTGGTCTCTCGAACGTCCTGACAGGAGATGAAATCCACGAGCGATGGGGCGATGTCGCTCACTGTCCAGCCATCGATCCATCTCGCTGTCCAGAAGAGAATGGAGTAGCCTTTCCCGAGGATGGTGTATGTCGAGATGTGGAAGAAGGCCTGCATGTCCCTTGACGTCGCGATTGGGAGGTTTTGCCCAAGCTCGGTTCTCGTCCGACTGCTGTAGCCAAGTGCAATCGACGATAAGCACAAGTCGGGAAGTTCGAGGCCACCCAGGTCTGTCGGCCGACAGACGGTGGGCCATGCCTTGATGCACTTGCCACGAGTGGATCCCTCCTTTCCCGTCCAAAGGAACCTCCTAAAGATGTTGTTGATCTCCTCGATAGTCCATATCAAGCGCCCGCTCTAATTCATCACGGTTTATATAGCAAAGCGGGAAGCCTGGCAGCGACAGAATCCACTGTGGACTGTATCCTCGCCTCGGGGACCCTCTTCGTGCTCAGCAGGAGTCCTAGGTATGTTATGGGGAAATCAGATAGTTGACAGAAGATCATTGATCTTATCTGCTCAAAGTCGATGTCCAGCGCGTGGATCGGCATGATGGAGCATTTTGCCAAGTTGGTCCTCAGCCTAGATGCGTCCCCGAAATTCAGCAAAATCTCCCGGATGATCCTTGCTTCGGCCACGCTGGGCTGCATGAAGATGATAACGTCATCGGTGTACAGGCTACAGTGGTGCTTGATGGCCGGCGTCCCCAGCGGACTGAGTAGGCCATCACCCGCGACGGCGGACATCAGCCTCGCGAACACCGACGACGATGAAGAGTATTGGTCACAGCGAATCTCGCTATCGCACTCACTGCCCATGTTTGATCGGTCTCCCGGGTTGGCCATTTAGCCGTTGCCGAGGACAGCAACACGGCAATCCATCTGCGCCAATGTTCTCCGAACCCGAACGCTTGTAGGGTTTTTAGGATGAATGGTCAAGAACTGCTGTGGAATGTGGGCTATGGCATTTGAAAAAAGATCGCTTGGTTGCTTCTATGGATTTCACAAAAGCTTCTCTCAGTTGGATTAAAAAAAAAGCTTCTCTCACTAACATGTGGACCTTACATGTCATACAAACTAGATCTTCTTCCTCCTCCAGCCACCAGGGGATGGCCACGCTCATTGGAAGCCCGGAACTTGGCCGCGACTGCTGGCCATGGCTAGCTGCTGTGGAGCTACTCCAGTTGGCATAGTGCACCCATACTCGCCGGAGACAGGGATGGGCCTGCACGCCAACAGAGGAGGGAGAAGACAAGGGCAGGAGGATTCACGCCCGTCAGCCATGGCTAGCCGGCGGTGGAGCTGGTCATGCCAGCATGATGCACCCATGCTCGGCCCTTCTCTGGTGGTTGCGGGTGCTTAGATCGCCGGCATGAGAATTCAACGGGTGGTGGCGCGTGCAAGGGCTCGGCGGCCCATGGATGAGTGTGTGAATGCTACTAAATTTTATATGACCCTGCCATGCTAAAATTTAAAGATATCCAAGTCATGATATATAGCTTAGGTTGTTTATTTAAATATAGAGGTCGGCGCCACATCATTTCAGACAAAGATCCTATACTCACTAGTTCCTTCTGGCAGGAGCTCCCTTTTGTTGCTCAATACACATATAACTCACGAAGGGAAGCAATATAATGCAGGAGTAATAAAGCACATGAAAGTTAGAAAAAAATAAGAATTGAGTGATCCATATAACTTATCTTGTTCCATAGCTGGGGATTATGAAATAAATTAGACAAAACATAACAATTGAGTGATCAAAATTGCACTTGATCCTTGAGAAAACATAGGAAAAATTAAATTTTTCTCCTCTTTGATGCCCCTTTTTGACATCATGGTTTTTTTGTATGCAGTAAGATAAAAAGGACTATCAGGCAGAAGTGACACAAAACTAGGATCATCATTAGACTCTAGGCACAGATGAATGGAAGATACATATAACTCACGAAATAGAGAGAAAAAAACACACATAAGTTGCAAGAATTTAACATAAAGTTCTGGATGGCCAAGTGTTTAGTTTGTCATCGTCCGAAGTTGTGCCAAAGTTAGCAAATATGAAAATCTTATAATAGAGTAATCCAAATATCCAAAAGAAGACCTGACACGATCCATTAAAGGACTAACTGAAGAAGCATGCCTTTAACACGTTACAGCTGGTTTGAGATCAATCAATCCTTGCGTGCACACACAATGTGGTTCGAGCTAGTTGATGCTGATACAGGCTTTGACCTCGATATAATCCTCATCTTGTACAAGGACTGCATTGGGCACAATGAACTGGAAGCTGCCGTCAGGGCTAGGCAGCCCATTCGAGAGGTCTGTGCACGCCACTTTGAATTCTGATGACTGGCAGTGCATACGGCATAAGCTCTGGTCCCTGGAGTGCGCGAAGGCCAGCTTGCATATCATAGATGCTGGCTGATCAACACTGCTGGCATGGGGATGGATGCAGAGCACCGAGATGGCAAGGCCAAGCTGTTCTCGCGTCACATTTAGCAGGAACAGCAGGCACGGGATGCTGGACGTTGCGGCCACTTGGTCACCATCTCCATGGTCATGGCTCACCAGAAGCACGAAGCTGAAGCCCACGCAGAGCTGCATGCGCAACGTCTCCCCAGCCCTCGCCTTGGTGGTGCACGGCCAGTCGTGCGCACCGGCGAAGTGCTCTAGGAGCACCGATGTGGAGCCAATGAAGCCACACGACTCGCCGGGGCAGTGGCACGGCGCGTGCGGGCACACCTTGCAGTGGGTTTCCCGATCATGGTAGGGAGGCGTTGCATCGCAGCCATGAACGGAGAACGGGCAGGGGACGCGGATGCAGTCCACGAGGCGCTCCATGGCATGGCACCGGCGGTAGCCGCCACGCGTGGTGCCCCGGCAGACATGGCACTTGCCGTTCCCCGTGGCCTCCAGCTTGTCACGGCATGCCGAGCACACCACATGCCCCACCTCGCACTGCGATGGCGGTTATCCATGTCAGTCGTTGTGTCAACGAGTTAATGCCCAGATCGACATGTTTGGCAGATTGTAGGTATATGTGTACCTAAAAGATGGGAGGCCTGATCGCGAGGAAGCAGACGCCGCAATTGAGGGCGTCGGCATCGCCTACGGTTACGTTCGTCACTGCACGCCCAACAGGCTCGACTGGCGGCGCCGGGACGCTGTCGCTGCCCAAACCCTGGCACTCCTTCAGGAACTTGATGACATTTTTCTTCCTCCTCTTGCTCGACTTAAACTTCTATCGACAGCATGAGAAAGATTACTTTCTTTTTTTTTCTCGATATATAATCGACGGAATGATAAACAAGTTACCACAACCAGCGGCCGCGACGACGGCACCCGCAGCATGATGTTGGCCCTCGCGTCACCTTCGTATGCCATTGCTGCTGTTGCCGCCAGGTCCCCAGGACTTCCACCGCCGGGCGCCGGCCACCAGCAACCACCACAGGCCTCCTTGCCAGGAGCCTTGCCGCCGGCCGGGCCGGGCGCCGGGCGCCGGTTAGGGACGGATGGAGAGATCGGAGGAGATGGAGATCGTGAGAGAAAGGGTGCGTGGTCTGTCCTTAGTGGGCCTTGTGGCCTGGCATGGAAACTGAGGACGATTTACGCATAGGCTATTTACCCCATAATGGCCTTCACACACACACACACACAAAAAAAAAATAAAAAAAAATAAAAAAATAAAATAAAATAAAATAAAATCAATGCCTTCCATGAACTTGGCAAACACAGAATCCGAGTACATCCATCTATGGATAACATAACATAGTATATAACATACAAGTACATCGTACTGATATATTCTCATTTAATTAATTGAAAATTTTTGATGCCACGTGTCCTCTAAAATATAGGAATTCTTTAAAAAGTATACTATAAAATGAAAAAAAAAATATAGAGGTTATCAATCACATTCTTCTACATTGGAAACAATATAACCAAGCAACCAAGATAACAAGTAAGACACTCCATTCCATCCTCATATATAGTAAGTGAGGAATGGTGAAAGCATGAATATCGTTTAGTTTATGGGTTAAAGGCAAATTTCGCCTAGGCCTTGGCCACTACTAACCCACTTGGCGGTGATAGATTGCAAGAGGGAGGTCAGACAACTCACAATGCCCATATGGTGGGAATTGCGTTGATGTCTATGAAGCACTAGAAAAGAGGGTCACTTTAAGAGTGAAAAATAGGTGAAGATGGGGCAAACCAACGAGTGTGAAGAGCATGGAAGTACCAAGCTGTCCATAGCTGGTGAGATGGAGGAATCAAACGACCTGACTCGCCATAGTGCTCAACTATGGTCAGGGCTCGAGTTCAGTCTCAATGGCAACAATCGGACTCCACAAGAATGGCATCATGACACAAAGGTTGTGTTGGCCATAATTCTGTTGACGCCGTCACCTTGATGCGGGTGGGCAAACTAGTGCGCCCTTGGAGCATGACCATGATCGATGATGCTCCATGGCGTGCACTGCGAATGTGCGATGCTATGTCCCTCAAGCTTTCAAGTTGCAAGCAAAGGAATGCAGTGGAGTTGTCCACGCAGATCAAATCCTAGGACAGCGATGAGCAGGACTATGCAGAAGCGAACTTCCTGAACGCGACCTGGGAAAGTGTTTGCTAGTAGGATTGTGGGGGAGGGAGAAATGTAGCCTATGAAAATGGCCAAAATATGGTTGAGGGACCAAATTAAACAGTAATGTTGAGGACCTAAACTTATCTAGTTTTGTGCCTTGTGGTTGGGTGTTAAAATTAGACAGTCAAAATCAGACTTAATCTGAGATACATAGAAGTAATTAAATTCATCATGGTTTCTGGATACACTGAGATAAAAACAACTATATGGGCACAACAGAAACAGAATTAACTAGGATGATCATCAGACTCTGGGCAGTGATCACAGATGAACAAGAAACACATTAACTCTGGACATAATAAATTGAAAATACTAAATTGTAGAAGTACTTGAACACGAAAGTACAAAAGCTAGCAGGATGCAATGCAGGCCATTAGAGGAATAACAGTAAAGCATACATGCTTTGTGCAAGTTACAGCAGGTTTGAGATCAATGATCAATCCTTGACTAGCACACAACAAGCTGCTGGATATCTAGTTGATAATACGGGTTTTAACCTGGATAGAATTCTTGTCTTTCCCATCCCCAAGAACGGCGTTGTGCACGAAGAACTGGAAACAGCCTTCAGTATTGGGTAGCCCATTGGAAAAATTCGTGCACATGACTTTGAAAACAGACGACTGTTTGTGACTGCACAAGCTCCCGTCGCCCTTGTGCGAGAATACCAGCTCGCATTGCGTCGATAGCAGCTGTTCTGCGCTGTTGGCAGGGGCGTCCGATGCATGAGGATGGATGCAGATCACCGAGATGGCACGGCCAAGCCGTTCTTGCGTCACGTTCAGCAGGAATAGCCGGCACGGGACGCTGGAGTTCTTGGCCGATTGGTCACCATCAGCGCGGCCATGGTCCTCTAGGAGGAAGAAGTTGAATCCATCACGCAGACGGATGCTGAACGTCTTTCCAGCCTTGACCTTGGTGGTGCACGGCCATTTGTGTGCGCCGGCGAAGTGGTCCAGTAGCCCGGCTGTGGAGCCGATGAATCCGCACGACTTGCCAGGGCAGTGGCACGGCGCGTGCAGGCACGCCTGGCTGTGGCTTTCCTTGCCGTGGTACCGTGGCGTAGCGTCACAGCCGTGTGCCGCGTATGGGCAGGGTGTTGGATATTTAGTCATTTTACACCATGCATTAATCCAAAAATACGATAAGCAAAACACTAACTCAAGTATAATGCAAGCGACCGCTTCATGTGTGCTACTGATATTTATAGCATAGCTAAACATGTCTACCATTACAGCAGCAACTACATAAGGCAAAACAATAACAGTAAGTGGTTTCGGTTTATACCCCAGCGTGGCACTTCCGGTACCCGCGGATAGTGAACCACTCACGTCCATGTCTTCGCCGCTGCCCGCGACGGTGTTGTTGTCGATGACGTCGTCGTCAGCAGCAGCAGGAGTCCGCCTAGTGCTCACAGGCATAGCCCGCGAGCGTAGAACAGCAACAGCAATCGCGCCTGGACGGCACTCCCCAGAAACTTGATTTCCCGCCTACTCGAGCAGGTACGCTTGACGGGAGAAGTTCCGGAGGCCTGCTACCAGAGACCTCTGTGCGCGCAGAGGATCTGGTCGGAGATGCAGCAGAGCAACTCGAGCTCAGGAAGCAGGTGGCGGCTGGAGAGGGAGAAGCACGGGAATGGGATAAAACAACCTGGACAGGGTGGTTGGGAGTTAGGAGTTGGCTGGCGGCGGCTAGGGTTTCCCGTTAGCCGTTCAGGCTGGCTCCCTGGCGGCGGCTAGGGTTGGCCTTGGGCCGAGGCCCGATGACAAAAACTTAGCCAAGCCGGCCGGCCCACGCCACGCCTACGCCCACGGCCTCGGCCCGGCCCGGCCCGGCGCGTCGCGACGCGGCGGGGCGGGCGGCGCGGCTCGGCTCGGCGGCGCGGCGCGACGCGTGTGGCTCGCGGGTTCTCCTTCTCAACTTGTCTATGAGAGCATCCCAATACTCACTATTTAGTTGATTACCCTCTTAGTGATTAATCCATTTAGTACTAATCACTTTAGCACCTAACACTAATTGTGGGCCTTTGAGATTTACTGAATTATTAGATGGGTTTGGCCCAATAATTCTAACAATCCCCACCAAACATTAGAGGTACATAGTTAATGCCTTCGGGTCTGAACTCATTTGATATACCAGTGTTTCGATGGAGACTGTTAAGTTGAACTTCCATCTAGAATAGGGGCTTACACTCATTCACAACTGATCAATGGACTATACCTTGAATTGACAGTTTTGTGCGAAGTGAGGTTCACCCAAATTCTTAACGATACCCGGGCTGCCTAGAGCATCCTCGGGTGGAGCATATAAGTCAAACTCCGTGCCTTCTCGTGAGCATCTAGAGATCACCCAAACCTCATAGACGGGACCAGCGGTCTAACTCACATAGGTGTGTTCCTTCTAGGATGTCCCCAGGCCGACTTCTTTGCTTTTATAAGCCACTCGGATCACATTAAGGCATATGCCATCTGCCGCCACAGCATGGAAAAGAAGTACATTTCTAAAAGATAGGGACCTTTGTCAAGGGTCTTTTCCCTCGTCTACTCATAGCTTGTTTCACCACTCTAATTCGGGGATCTCCGATCATATAGAGCGAGTTACCACTATAGCAAACTTTAAGTGCGTCTCGGTCCTATCTCGGCCGATGCACCGTCTATCACGTTACGTGATGACCCCTTGGTGAACGATGCGCGATTCTTAGACGTGTGGACATAGTCCAACGATATTACTCCGGAGTTTCTCAATTTTTTGACAGATTTTAAGCGCCGCTTTACATGCCTTGTGGTCTTCAGGTTATCCTTAGAACTGTTAACTTTGATTATCACAGTTCATGGAGATGGCGGGCACAGGTTTTTCAACCACCGGCAAATCCATCAGGAGTTCCCGAAGCCATTCGGCTTCAACAGTGGCGGTGTCTAGTGCTGCAAGTTCTGCTTCCATAGTTGACCTCGTGATGATGGTCTGCTTGCAAGACTTCCAGGAAACAGCACCACCCCCAAGAATAAACGCATACCCACCGTGGCTTTTAACTCGTCGGCATCGATATCCAATTTGCATCACTGAAACCCTCCGGTACCTTTGGGTACCCGGTGTAGTGAATGCCATAGCTTGCGGTTGCCTTTAGATACCGCATTACTCTCTCAAGAGCACGCCAATGATCATCTCCTGGGTTTGATACAAACCGGCTCAACTTGCTCACAGAATATGAGATGTCAGGTCTCGTTGCACTGGCTAAGTACATTAGTGAACCTATAATTTGGGAGTACCTCAATTGGTCTCTCATGATCCTTTTGTTCTTTCTCAGAATTAGGCTTGGATCATAGGGAGTGGACACAGGGTTTGCGTCACTTTGTAGCCAAAGCGACTTAGAATCTTTTCCACATAGTGAGATTGCAAAAGAGTAACCCCACCATTTTCTCCCTTCGCAGCTTGATGTTTAAGATCACATCGGCCACTCCCAAATCTTTCATATCAAAGTTCTTGGACAGAAAAGTCCTTGACTTCCTCAATCACATTGAGGTTCGTGCCAAATATTAGGATATCATCCACATATAGGCACAGGATTACTCTTTCTCCCCACCGAAGCGGTAGTAGACACATTTATCGGCCTCATTGGCAACAAAGCCCGCCGACGTCATGGTCTTATCGAACTTTTCGTGCCATTGCTTAGGAGCTTGTTTTAGGCCATACGAGACTTCAATAATTTACACACCTTGCCTTTCGACCTTCTACTACGAAACCATCGGTGATCCATGTAGATCTCCTCATCTAACTCTCCGTTTAGGAAAGCCGTCTTCACGTCCATCGATGAACGAGAAGACCATGAGACGCAGCGACGGGGCAAGTAGTACTCGATTGTAGTCAATCGAGCCCTTTGGTGAGTATGTATCAAAGAAATCCTCGCCTTTCTTTTGGGTATAACCCTTGGCCACAAGTCTAGCCTTGTATTTTTCAATCGTACCATCAGGCCTAAGCTTTTTCTTGAACACCCATTTGCATCCTACAGGTTTGCACCCGTACGGACGATCAACCACTTCCCAAGTTCCGTTAGACATAATTGAATCCATCTCACTCCGTATTGCTTCCTTCCAATAGTCAGCGTCAGGAGAGGAAAATGCCTCTTTAATGGTCGTTGGGGTGTCATCCACGAGGTATATGGTAAAGTCATCACCGAAGGATTTTGCAATCCTAGGCCTCTTACTCTTTCGAGTGACTCCATCATTTTCCTCCTCAGGATTTTCAGTGGTGGGTTGTTCAGTGCACTCCACTGGCACAAAAGTATCAGGAGCATTAGGAGGTCCCTCACTAGATGTGCTCGGTACATTCCCTCTCATAGGGAATTCATTCTCGAAGAATGTTGCATCTCTGGACTCAAATATTCCGCCGACCCTCATGTCAGGGACTCCAGATTCCACAATTATGTTCATTGCGTATCCGAGAAAGACACAATCTACAGTCTTTAGCCCAAGCTTGCGCTTCTTGTTGATTGGCACATTCGCTTTGGCCAAGCAACCCCAAGTGCGCAGGTATGAAAGAGTTAACCTCTTCTTTTCCCATTCCTCGAATGGTGTTTTCTCTTTATTCTTTGTGGGGACTCTATTCGGGACATGACTCACGGTCAATATAGCCTCACCCCACCATTCCTTGGAGAGTCCCGCAGTGTCTAACATGGCGTTAACCAAATCAGTTAGAGTGCAATTCTTTCTTTCGGCAGTCCCATTGGATTGGGGGGAGAATGGAGGCGTCCTCTCATGAATAATTCCATGTTTCTCGCAGAAGATCGAATTCTTTTGAATAGTATTCACCCCACGATCGGACCGCAACCGTTTGATTTTCTTCTCGAGTTGATTTTCAACTTCGGCTTTATAGATTTTAAAGTAGTGTGATGCTTCATCTTTAGTGTTTAGTAAGTACACGTAGCAAAATCTAGTACTATCATCGATGAGTGTCATGAAATATCTCTTGCCGCCTTTGGTCAATACACCATTCATCTCGCACAAATCAGAATGAATGAGATCTAGTGGTGCCGTGTTCCTCGCCTCTTTCACAGCCTTGTGATGCTTGCGAGGTTGTTTTGCTTGCACACAAGCATGGCACTTAGAACCTTGGACCAAATCGAATTTAGGGATTAAACTCATTTTAGCTAAGCGCGTCATACATCCAACATTAATATGGCAAAGTCGAGAATGCCAAATATTACAATCATCATGTCTCACATGGTTCACGACATTATTTTTACAAGAATCCATCAAAGAAAAGCGGAACAAGCCTCCGCTCTCATAGCCCTTACCAACAAATGTTCCATATCTCGATACGACACACTTATTGGACTCAAAAGCAAGCTTAAAACCATCCCTACACAATAGGGACCCGGCGACGAGATTCTTCTTTATGGAGGGGACATGCTGCACGTTCTTCAGCTGCACGGTCTATCCCGAAGTAAACTTCAGATTGACCGTGCCAACACCATGAACAGCCGCATGCGAGCCGTTTCCCATCAGCAGGGAGGAACCTCGTGTTAACACCAGAATTTGGTCAGGAATATGACAGGTGGACCCGCAGAGAGCAGGGAGAGCAATTCGGCAAATGCATATGCGGTCGGCTAATTTCCATGTGTTCGACAAATGATCAAGCGGTCGGCTATGACGGTTTCGTTCGAAGGCGGAAGAAGGAGAGAGGAAGCTGACCAGAAAGGGAAGGGGTCGTAATAGTCAAGGACTCCAATTATGGTTAGAGTTGGCATATTTATATCTTTCCAATTTTGTTTAGATAGTTCGTAAACACTTAGGACTCATGTTTTGTCCAGGATATAAATATAAGCCCTCGACCATTGTAATAAGGGTTCACAACCAATTCAATACAACCGGCTACGCGCCACCCTTCGAGTCTTTTAGTCGTGTCGTCGAGTTCTTCGAGAGGGCCAATCGATCCGTCGACCTCCGTAAGTCCCGGCAACCTTGCTATCATGTCTAGTATCGTGCGGCGGATTTAGATGTGATGCAAGTAGTCTCATTGTTTTAGCTTAGAACATGCGGTAGATCTAAGCTCGATCATGGAAAGTTTTTGCTTGTGCCTTGTATCGTGCGGCGGATTAAGACATGAGTAAAGATAGTTATCGGCTCTATTAGATTTGGCAAGATCTAATTGATTCATTAAGTTATCACGTGTTGCATGCTTTATTTAATAATTATTTATTTGCAACACTCTTTTGCCCAATCTAGATTGATGCTCTTTTCGGCTTTTGATCATCCTTTCATGCTTACTTATATCAAGTAGATCAAGTTCATATAGCCGAATCAGATCGATCTAGATTGTTACGTGTTGCGGGTTCATTCATGTTAGATGTAGATAAACCTTGACAGGACCAGGTACCGTGCGGCTGATGCAGGTCTTTGGGTTACTCTAGAGCTAGTCATCCGGTGGACTAGAGATCGGTTTAATCTGATAGGTTTCTTTTACATGTTACTCGTTTCTTCCTTCTTCATGGACCCCGATTCGGCAATCTTGCCGATACGGTTATGCTTATACATGTAGCGAGTATTTATAGATCTGTTAAGTAATTACGTGCTTTTAGCTCTTTACTGTTAGATTGTATCATGCGGTGGATTGATCTAGCAGTAAGGGGTGGTGTAAATTCATAGCGAGTGGTATCATGCGGTGGATTAGCTTGCTTGGGTTTATGCTCGACGGGTTTATGAAGGCTAGACGTGCGGCAGACTAGTTGGAGTAGCCTATGCATGTGTTGTTTAGTAGGTTTACATTTATAAGTTACTTATCTTTAGTTATTAGTGCTTGATGATGCTTTAAACCTGAGATATAGTTTGATATGCTTTAATGATTTAATCTTGTTCAAACATGTCTTCATTTATCGTATTCGGCAAGTTCATTCTGTTTATATCTGTTATGTTACTTTAGCCGAATGAACTGCAATCTGTTGGCAGATAGCTTCTATAGCTATGTGTCGTCGTAAGTGGCTTCAGGGCCGTAAAGATGGAACTGTCTGGTTTCACCCAGCATGTTCCAGTTTTGATCTTACCGTTTTATCCCTTGTCGACTTTCGGGTCAAATCGACGGCACGCTTCCGGATTCGTACGCCCGGCACCCGATTGAAGCTAGGCTTTCCGGCTTCTTGTGTGTGAGACGCGGAGCGGTCACATTTTGCGTCAACACACTTTTTGGCACGCCCGGTGGGACCACTTCTCGCTTTAGGATGGGATCGGAGATTGACAATAGTCACGTTCGAACGTGACCATGGACGAACTACGCCTGAGCAACGCCGGATGGTGGAACAGGCAACGGAACAATATCGCGAAGTGTTTGATGTCTTTCTCCAAAAACAAGAGTGGCAGAGTGATGGTCAAGCAATCATTGCCACGAGTTCTTCTTGCTGGTCGGGGCCTCGATATTACCGACGAGGAGGAGATGCGAGAGGGTAGTTCAAGTGATCTACAAAGCCGTGGGAGATACTATGTTGAATCATAACACAGCTTTTTGGGGACCTTCCACAAAATCATGGTTGATACTTTTGGTCCAAAGGTTGACAAGCGCTTTGAAGAAAAATTTGGAGAGCTTGGTGGACCAGTGTTCTTTAACACTCAAAGAATCTTCGGGAAGTCACTTGGAGGAGGAGAGATGATCGGCACTAGCAAGGACGGGGCTGCTTATGATGAAAAGGAAAAGCCTCCCGTGACCGAGCAGCAAACTCATGGTCAAGTAACTTTTGGTGCAACAACGAGATATACCCGCATCCGCTACAAGATCTCCCCGGACAAATAGATTGCAAAAGAGTATCTATGGAGATGGGTACAATGAATTTACCGATTACGGTGCTCGAGTGCTTTGCCGAATCCGGGATACAGGAGCGCATCGAGTACCTTCTAGGAGACAGGGGAGCGCAAGATGCAAATGATGACCTTCCTAAACGAATGGCCGATATGATGCGTAATCAATTCGGCCCGAAACCAAAACATCGACATATGCATACAAATCTCCTTTCCCAGTGGTACAATAGGGTAGCTCTTCCACCAAGAGTTAAGCCACCAACGGATTTGACCAAGTTCTCCGGTCGATGACACCAAGATACCATTGAGCATATCAGCAAATATCCGATGCAACTTGGAGAAGCCGCCGCCGATGAAGCTTGGAGGATTAGATATTTTCCTATGTCTCCGATGTGGCCGGCTTTCACATGGTTTGCATCACAAATTTACTAATTCCATTGGTACATGGGCGGAATTGGAGCAAAAGTTCCATGCATACTTTTATACAGAACCAATGAGAAGAAGATGGTTGATCTTTGGGCTATGAGGATGAAGACTACGAAACACCAATGGAGTATCTTCGTAGATTCGAGAAGCGAAGAACATGTGCTATTCTCGACTATTCCCGATGATCAACTCGCACAATTGGTCATTGCGGGCATGCTTTGCCACATATCGAGACAAGCTATTTGGCATGGAGTTTGAAGACCTTGGACAGCTTGCACAAAAGTTGACAAGAATGAGCAATCAAGCCCAAGGGTTCAAAAGAGATGCTCGTTTTCGAAGAACAAAGTGCAACTATTGACATGTATCGGGATTTCTAGAAGAAGCATCGAATATGAAGATGAAGATGAAGTAGGCTGCTGCGAGTTGAACTGGACAAAAGAGCCTACTTTGGTCATCATCGATGGGTGAAGCAGCAAAAAGGATCTTATGATTTTGATGTCGATGTAAAGCGATAAGCTCTTTTTGTATCTCGATTCAAGAAGGACGCATCAAGTTGCCGGAAGGACATCCTATGCTTTGCGCCCGAAGGGGTAAAGGATAAGAAGTACTTGTGGGTTTCATGATACAGTTCTCATCATATCAATGATTGCCGAGTGTTCGAGTAAAGATTCGAAAGCTATTCAAGATGGACACTTGAGATTTGATGGCAAGATGAAAGTAGACAAAAACCCGTTCCTCGAACATGGTGTCTTTCTCTATAAGCATGGTTGATGCCGGTGAATCCAAGGAAAAGGGAAAGATGAAGGTTCGACTTCCGAAAGAGCCAAGGAGAGTGGTGCCGTTGACCCTAATCGGCAAGTTACCAATGAAGAAGTGCAACAAGTACGGTTCGAAAATAGCCGAACGTAGAAGGGTCAAACTTCGGATGCAGCTAAGGGAAATTGCCGAATACACGCCGAGCCAAAGCGCGAGTTACATCACAACACTTGTTAAATAAGTGGCAAAGGGAAAAGAAGATGGAGTATGATGAGGAGCAGCATTACATTGAAGAGGAACGCAGATTCATGGCAGAGCGTCGAAGATATGAGGCAGAAATGCGCCGAAGAGAAAAGGAAGAGCACATGAGGGAGCAAGAGCAGTCACATTGGAACTGTTCCTTCTTCAGACACTGTTGGAATGAAGGCTTGAAGTTGCCTGCAAAAAACAATTGCCCCGAATGCGTGATCAATATTCAGAGTATAGGCAATCTCGAGTCAACCGCCGTCCCGTCCATGATAGACTTGGAATAAGGATTCCTGAGGGCGATCGGCGCATAAAAATGAATAATTTTGATGGACATCAGAGGAAAAGATTTGCAGATCAAGCTTGGGCTCATAGCGATGTTCATAATGCAGAGGAAAGCTCATACGGGTGGCAAAGAGAACAATGGTGCCCTCCCGGTCTCGCGGAAAAGCCAAAGAGAAGAGTTCAAAGATTTGAGGAATCAAGAGTCAAGCAGGAATTAGCCAAAAAGAAACCAGGTGTGGCGTCCTAAGAAAAAGGATGATGGACGGGGGTCCTTTGGTTGATACTAACATGGTGTTCTTTATCCCATTGGAGTTTAGAGCTCCCGAAAATCAAGAAGTTCGGGATGAAGTATACTCGATTTTGATGAAACTGAATGCCGAGACCTGATGGCTCAACTTGTGTTGACTCGGTAAGCAATTTTTGACAAGCCAGTTAAAAACCGTCATCTGAAGCCGTTATACCCGAAGGGATATGTCAATGGCAAACCTTTAACCAAGATGCTTGTTGATGGAGGGGTGCTATCAATATTATGCCCTATGCTACTTTCGAAAGCTTGGTATGACAAGTGAGGATTTGTTGCGGTCGACATGATCCTTAGAGATTTTGGCGGCAATGCTTATGATACTCGTGGGGCAAGACATGTGGAACCGATGATTGGATCCAAGACTTTGATCACTACTTTCTTTGTCATTGATGGCAAGGGGGCATATAGCATGCTTCTAGGAAGAGATTGGATCCATGCTAATTGCCGTGTACCCTCAACTATGCATCAAATTCTTATTCAAAGGGATAGGAGATGATGTAGAGGTTGTTCAAGCCGATGATTCAAGGAGTGTTGCCACTTCCGAGCTTGCTTATTGGGAATATGATGGACAAGACTGCGCTTTCGTGGTAAAATATGGAAAGAAGGTCCCGTCAATGTGTTCGACAGAGATCAACAAATCGATCCAAGCAAATCGGCTCGACAACTTTTAATGGGCAATCCAATCGATGGCAACAAAGGCAACCGGGTCGTGGTTTCATGTCGGCCGACAAGTTAGAAGAGATCCATGTTGGTGATAGCACGAAGTCAAGGCCGATGTATATCGGTGCAAATTTAGACCCGGAATATAAGTTGAAATTAGTAGAGTTGCTTTGAAGAGTTTAAAGATTGTTTTGCTTGGGATTACACAAATGCCTGGTTTGGATCGATCAATTGTTGAGCATAAGTTGCCTATAAAACCTGGGTTTCGTCCCTTCAAACAACCTCCACGAAAAATTTATAAAGAGGAGGTATTGGCCGATGTAAAGAAAGAAGTTGAAAGACCGATTGAAGCAAACTTTATTCGGCCATGCGGGTATGCAGAGTGGATTTCAAACATAGTACTCGTATACAAAAAGAATGGAAAGATGAGAGTATGCATAGATTTCGTAGATCTCAACAAAGCTACTCCCATGGGATGGTTACCCAATGCCAGCTTGCCGATTCACTAGTGGATGCGCGAAGGGGTATGAAGTCATCGGCTTTATGGATGGCAATGCGGCTACAATCAGATTTTCATGGCGCTTGAAGATATTGCAAAGACGCATTCAGATGTCCTGGCCACATTGGGTTATTTGAGTGGATAGTAATGACATTTGGGTTGAAGAATGCTTGGTGCAACTTATCGAGAGCCATGAATTATATCTTTCATGAGTTGATCGGCAAAATTGTGGAAATTTACATTGATGATGTGGTAGTCAAATCCAGAGACCATGAAGAACATTTAGCCGATTTAAGGAAGACTTTGGAGTGCACAAGGAAACATGGTTTAAAGATGAATCCAAATAAATATGCTTTTGGAGTCTCGGCCGGTGAGTTCTTAGGGTTCTTGATTCACAAAGGAGGAATAGAAGTTGGGAAAAAGAGCATGGAAGCAATAGACAAAATTGTGCGCCCAACTAACCTTACGAGTTGCAATCGTTGCTAGGCAAGATCAATTTCGTGAGAAGATTCATATCCAATTTATCGAAAGAGTATTGCCTTTCTCTCCATTGTTGAAGCTCAAGAAGGATCAAAATTTGTGGGGTGACATACAAAGAAAAAGGCTTTTGATGAAATCAAGCAATATATGAAGGCACCACCGTGTTGGTACCTCCACAACTTGAGAAGCCTTTCAAGTCGTATGTGGCGGCTGATAGCCTAACAATAGGGTCGGCCCTTATGCAAGAGTTTGATGGAAAAGAGAGGGTAATAGCTTACCTTAGCCGAAAAATGCTAGATCCTGAAACAAGGTATTCGGCTATAGAAAAACTCTGTTTGTGTGTTTATTACTCATGCACCAAATTTCGGCACTATTTGTTAAATGCCGAATGTGTGGTAATATCTAGTTTTGATGTAATTAAACACATGTTGTCAATGCCGATTTTAAATGGAAGAATCGGCAAATCGGTATTAGCACCGTCGAATTTAATTTAAAGTATGAGTCGGCAAAAGCGGTGAAAGGACAGTAATTGCCGATTTTATTACTCAACATCGTGATTTATCTTGTTGATATGGTGAACATTGCCCCATGGGCATTATTTTTTGATGGATCATCATGTGACAAAGGTGGTGGTGCTGGTATTCTTTTGATATCCCCACGAGGAAAGACATTTGAGTTTGCTTTTTCAATTGAATATCCTATCACTAACAATCAAGCGAGTATGAGGCTTTGCTTAGAGGGCTTCGGCCGTTAATAGAAGTGAAAGCCATTGCTATCGAGATATTTGGTGATTCTCGAATTGGTGATCAATCGGTTGACGGACAATATGAATGCAAAAATGATATACCGCAAGGGTACCATGAACAGTGTAGGGAACTTCGAAAAGCTTTTCGCAGTTACTTTGCATCATATACCCAGGAGCACAATGGAGAAGCAAATAGATTAGCTCAAGCTGCTTCTGGATATCGGGAAAATCATGAAGTCTATGCAGCGAAGAAGGTGCTTTCAATTTTGATCGATAAATGATGACCGGAGAAGTGACATTATCGCTATCCGAAAGACCCATCTCAAAAAGTTTCCCGAAGGCTCGGGTATAAGGCCCTTAAATTCGTACTTCTTGATGATCGGTTGTACCACAAGTCTATAGATGGAGTGTTGCTCAAGTGCTTGAGTCAAGAAGAGGCTAAGAAGATTATGTTTGAAGTTCATGAAGGAGCTTGTGGTGCACATCGGTCGGCCTACCGAATGAAGTGGATAATCGAAGGACGGGTACTTTTGGCCGACTATGTTGGAGGATTGCTTTGAATATTACAAAGGATGTCGAGATTGTCGATATTTGGTAATGTTCAAAGAGCACCCGCATTCGCTTTGAACCCAATAATCAAACCATGGCCATTTAGAGGATGGGGCATAGATTTAATTGGACAGATTAATCCTCCATCCAAGTAAAGGACACAAGTTTGTATTATTAGCTACCGATTATTTTACCAAGTGGGTTGAAGCTATCCCTTTGAAAACAAATCACATCGAAAATATGGTCGGTTTTGTCAAGGAGCATATAATTCATAGGTTTGGGATCCCACGACCATTACAACCGATCGGGGACTCGGTTCACTTCTTCGTAGTTTTGTGACTTTGCCGAAAGCATGGGGATAAGGTTATATAATTCTTCTCCTTATTATGCACAAGCCAATGGCCAAGCAGAAGCGTCAAATAAGATCATGATCAAGATTATCCAGAAGAAAATCGATGAGAAGCCAAGGAGATGGCACTTGGTCCTTAATGAAGCATTGTGGGCTTACCGAATGGCTTGCCATGGATCTACACAAGCATCTCCATATGAGTTGGTTTATGGACATAATGCTGTAATGCCTTGGGAGTTGCAATCGGGATCAAGGAGAGTTGAGTTGCAAAAGGACCTCGACAGATAAAGATTATAAGGATTTGATGATGGATGAATTGGAAGATTTGCATTTGATTCGTCTTAAAGCTTTGGAGAACATCGAGAAGAATAAAATGCGTGTTGCCAAGTACTACAACAAGAAAGTTAAAGTTAAGCAATTTGCGTAAGGAGAATTGGTTTGGAAAACGATATTGCCAATTGGCACAAAGGACAGATATTTGGCAAATGGTCACCAAATTGGGAAGGACCTTTTCGGGTTGTCGGTTGTGCGCCCGGTAATGCGTATATATTGAAAACGCTATTTGGAGAAGAACTTACTAGAGCCATCAATGGCGTATACCTTAAGAAGTTTTATCCAAGTATCGAAGTTGGATCTTAATTGTGACTATGACGTAAACGTGGTATAGCCGATTGAATAAAAATCGCCTTCAGAACAAAGGAAAGAAGTTGGAGAAAAATAGCCGATATTGTTGTATCGCCTCTAGTGCAAAAATAGCCGATATCATGTGTATCGTCTTCAGAACAGAAATAGCCGATGCAGTTGTATCGCCTTTAGCCAAATTTTTTAGGATATAAATGAACAGTTTTATCTATCAGCTGGTAGGTTTATCGGGAGAAGATAAAGGGAATTAAAGAGCTATGCTACAAAATGTCAAGTCGTGGAGCAGTGCCAAGATCTAATCGGCTAAGACGACGTCATGCGTTCGGGAAAATTTCGTTCGGGAAGAATGTTGCAGTTGAGTTCTAGCTAAGGATCGAAGAAAATTCGCAAGAACAAACATGATTGCTAAAGCGCCATTGCAGTTAAAGACAAGCGAGAGCAAGGAGAAGACCAACATTCTTCATTAAATTTTTATTACAACCCGCGCCAACCCTAATACAAGCTACTCCTCTTCCTCAGTGAAGAGCTTGTTGAGGACGGACTCCGGGTTGGTGGCGTTGGCCATGGCGTCGGCGTGGTCATCGTACTCCACCAGGAGGCCCTCGATGTCGTCGACCTCATGGGGAAGCCCACCCCGGAAGCCAGTCGGCATCGGAGCGTAGTCGTCCCCGGTCCAGGACGACATCCCCGCCAGGCCGAGCGCAGTGCCGAGGCGCACGCCGTGGAGAGCAACCTGGTCGATCTGACCAGGCACCGCCTCGAGGCGATCTGCCATGGTCACCCCCTGGGCGTTCACGTGATTGGTCGCCGCCGTCGCCGCCAACCTCAGGCGGTTGAGCTCATCGGTGAGGTCTGCAAAGACAGAAAACAAGACAGACCGTGAGCAAACAAATTGGAAGAACGGGAATCAAAGTAATATTGGAAGAACGAGTACGGTGATGGTCTCGGTCATCTCGCGGTGTATCCTCCCATTCCAGTGGCGATCCCAAACTTCTTGGTTTCTTCACCAAGAAGCTCCCGCGCTTCGTCCCTCTCGCGGCGGTAGGCGTCGGCGTCGTAGAGGGTGTACGCCGGGATCTCTTCGTCGTTCCTATCCCATATAGGGCGGTACGAAGAAGAAGACCCTGATGAGGCCGAGGCAGAAGCCGGCGCCGGAGCAGGAGCATGAGCCAGAGCTGGAGCCGGAGCCGGCGTGGGGGCAGGTGCGTCGAACGCCGCGGCCGGCGCCAGAAAACGCCATTGGCCGGTGCTGATCCTCAACGTTCTACAAACAAGGTGCAATTAAGATCGGCTAAATAAGAAAAAAAAGAAACCGCAAACGAGATGGAGAAGTTGTCTCCTTACTGCAGACGGTGGCCACCACGGCTGCTTCCCTCCGCCGCATCCGCCGCAGGAGCAGGAGCGGTAGCGGGAGGAGGAGTGTGAGTGCCGGCCCGGGCGACCTGCCTCCGGAAGCTGGCGGCGTAATCGCTGACGACCCCGGTACCCCTGAGACAAAAATCAAGGAAGTGAATAACCGCAAGGGGGCAAGGCCCAGATCGGGTGAAAAGAAACAAGATCTCGTGGCAACTCGACTCGAAGAGATGAAGATTTCTTACCGTCGGCGCCGGCACCGCTTCCTCCGCCTCGTTCTCAGCCAGGCGCTTGCCGCGATCGCCGCCGCTCGCCATTGATGGTGATGGGTTTTTGGGGCTTGAAGGCGGAGAGGAAGTGGAAGAGATTGGAAATGGCAACTGCTTAAGTTTGGATGTGATGATGGTGGGAGCCGATTGGTCCTATTTATGAATGTTGGAAGCCGTGGCGAAACTACGGGAAAGCCAAGCGACAAGATAGGGTTTTCGCACCTATGGGCTGATGTTGAGTTGGGCCGAGCCCATCACTACTGGCGATTCAGTTGCTGTACATTCGGTCGGCTAAATAGCTGATGAGGGCCATTTGGCTAAAGCATACACTTGAAACAGCAACAGTTGCGTTCGGCTGATACGCACATCAATGAGTACAATCGTATCGGAAGAGCCGAATAGCAACAAGGAGAGAAGAAAGAGAAAAATGAAGATTATCTATTTTCCGAGAGAAAGGGAATTGTTTTCAAATATGACAAAGTCAACCCTAAATGTCTACATCTTCAAATACAAACCAAGCATCTATACATTTAGAAAGGAGTTGATGACAAGAAGAGCATCGCCTTGATTCGGTTGACTTCATCGAGAGCTTTTTGATCCTCTTCTTCAGAATCTTGGATGTTGGATAGTTTGCTTTTAATTTGCCGCGTCTCCTTGATGACTGATTGTATTCTGGACTTAGCCGAATCGAGGGATGGCAGATTTGTGAGCTTGGTTTCATGAGACTGAATGTTAGCATTCAGTTGAGCTAGTTGAGCTTCAAGTTTGGTTCTTTCTTCTCTCATGACCTACAGCTCTGGTTCTAAGGTGCTCAAGAGGTGCTCGGTTGACTTGATGTCAGAATAGAACTCCTTGACCTGCTGTTCCTTGGCTACCTTACTTTTCTCCGATCAATTTTGGTAGACATATTCTTATGAGCTCTCTTGACAACAAAGAAAATAGTCATCAAGGTGAGACAAGGCGTTTATGGCATCCTTAAGATCGGGAGGAGCTCTTGGCCAATTGGTTCTCGCTATCTCCCTTATCTTGTCGATTCCCGGTCGTCGACAATGTCCTTTTCCAAGAATGAAATTATGGCTTTCGGTTAGCTCGATTCTCTCGACGACAATTGCCGATTAGAAGAAACTTCGTCATCGTCTTCGGCAAATTCTTCAAAGAATGAGGGAAAAGTCGGCTCGTTGAAGAGTAGTACCCCGATAATGAGAAGGAGGGTGTATTAGCCGAATGATTTAATTCAAAAGGGAATGACGAGAAAGATCAAGATAATACCTCTTCGGCAAAAACTTGATCAATAGCTTCCGCAGTAGCATCAAGACTTTGGGTGATCGATACGATTCCGCTTCGTGGATAGCGGTGTCATGACTCGTTGATATATCTTGAATTGCCGAAGGTGTTGAATCTGTATGTCTCGAAGAAGAATTTTTTCTTGCTTCTCCCGGGCCGATGAAGAGGAATGTCTGTTTCCGCTTCTCTTTGTTCATTAACCCGATGAGAAGGAATTTCTTCGCCGCTTCTCCCCGTTCACCCGCTTGGTCATCTCGTCTCGGTGAGGAGAAGTTTCTTCCGCTGTTCCTCCTTGATATTCTCAAATATAAGTAAGATTGGTGTGTAGACAAAAGGATGAGAATAACAAGTGCGTATGCATACCAAGATTGCTAATAGGCTCATTGGCATTTACTTGGCCGTAGAGGCTCCAGGAGAGTTTTCCAAGATCACTACCCCGCCAGACTTTGAGGGTTGGCCTCGTACTGTTGAAAGAGGGTGATGAATATGAACATATTTGCGAGATGGTGAATAATGAATCAAAGCATTCATACCCGAGGAGATGGCTTACCTTCTTTGATCTTGTTTTCTTGGGGATGGCGTGTCCTTGATGGGGGAGGAAGGAGTTTTTCTTTTGAGGTCCTTCGAGCACCGTGTCATCGTAGTGTGTTTTGTTAAAAACCGCCAAACTTGGAGCATTATGCCCTAGAGCAAAGATTAGGGCCAAAGTTGCCGTATTGAACCTCTGGAGGGCTTGGAGGGGCATTATCCTGTTCAAAAAGATGTTTAGATACAAGAACAGAGACATAGAATGAAAGGTAGCTATAAGAGTGTACCTCATCATCAAAAGTGAATGAGGGCATTAGAACTTGGCATAGAGGATGGACTTGTGCTCTAAAAATGTGAGAGTGCCATTCTTGCCACCAAAGAGAGAAGGAGGGATGAACAGCTTCAATTATCACCAGAGGATTAGGTTCATATACCGGAAGCTTGCATCCAAGATTAAAGACTTTGTTGGCCTCAGTAATGTTTAGCAATGACTCCCTGGGTCTGATGATGCTTGAAAAGTATGGCCTTGGGGGCAATTGACCAAGTCCAAGCTGCCTGGCAACCATGTTTGGGTTGTAAAATTCATAAGTTGAGCTTATCAGCCGGCCATGATGAAATTCTGCTGGTAGAGCACAGGGCCTGATGAAAGAATTAAAAATGTCCTTGGAATCATCGTCTATGCAGCCCAGCTCATAGCTAAATCTACAGGGGAGAGTTAAATTTTCATTCTCTCTGTAGGGAAACCAGATTACGTGGTTGAATCCCTTGTAGAAGATCTTAAAAAGGTGGCCAAGGTCTAGATCAATGACAATGGAAGATGCAGCTTCCCCATATGTCCGACAGATTTATATCTCGGGATCCTCACCTTCAAAGATAGTTGATTGAAGGAAAATTCAGGTTGTGAAGGTCAACTAAAACTATCTGATGCATATACAGTTGTAGCCACATTTGAACAAGCCACCACGGGCCATTGACACAGGAGATTTCACCCTGGCCACGCATTTGGACAAATCTGTGCATCATGTGGTAAACCGCTCCCAAAAGATATTTACCCAAAGGAATCAGCTTGCCTCGGCTAGTTAGTTCTTCACCATCACTATGTGATTCGAGTGGGCTCATTGGACTTGCCACGAAAATGAACCCGCACCCACATGTTCATGAAAGCTCTATACTCTTTGTCGATACGGTGCGCTTGAAGCATAGGTCTGAATGTACTTGGCCCAACCTCCTCCCGGTTTGATCGACTTCGGGTACCGGTACCTTTGAACTTGAAAGGATATGTTGGCTTGGTAATATTCAAACCGGTCATCATGAAAATGTCTCGACAGTAATTGACATTGGGCCATGACCAAAGATAAATGCGTTGATAGCATCGACCGAAGTGAGAGGCGGCTATCGAAGAGAATCATTTCTTGGCATTTCGGCTAAGGAAAGTTCCAAGCGGTGTTGAATATCTTGTGATTCCCGAAATCACTATTTCTAGACTGCATCCTAAGTACCAATCGCGCCATCCTGTGATTGAAGGGAGGGGCCATGTTTTGAAGGTATTCGGCCATCCATTCGGGGGAGCAATCCTAGATTTGAAAGGGATCCTCGAGTTTCTTTTTCGATAAATTCCCTCGGATTGGGGTCTCCCGCGGACCAAGAAAAATGATCCAGGACACGCAAGATTGGAGATCAAGATCTCATTCTTCATTTCCTTTAGAAGAAATTGAAGCAATGGATCAAAAAATGCATCCGGGAGCCGATTCAAGAAAGTTGCCGAATAGGTAAAGCAAGTAGGGTTACCTCCAAGAGCTCCTCTTGAGTTCCCGTCACCATGATGGAGCCGATTGAGATTCTCGTCGCCATTAAGCGAAGCTCGATCTCAAGTGGCGGCTCGGGTGCGCGATGGCGACCTAGGAGAAAGGCGCTTATGGTCAATTTCAAAATAAAAACCTTTTATCTCGAAATTGAGGGGGCATGTGTTAACACCAGAATTTGGTCAGGAATATGACAGGTGGACCCGCGGGGAGCAGAGAGAGCAATTCGGCAAATGCATATGCGGTCGGCTAATTTCCATGTGTTCGGCAAATGATCAAGCGGTCGGCTATGACGGTTTCGTTCGAAGGCGAAAGAAGGAGAGAGAAAGCTGACCAGAAAGGGAAGGGGTCGTAATAGTCAAGGACTCCGATTATGGTTAGAGTTGGCATATTTGTATCTTTCCAATTTTGTTTAGATAGTTCGTAAACACTTAGGACTCATGTTTTGTCCAGGGTATAAATATAAGCCCTCGACCATTGTAATAAGGGTTCACAACCAATTCAATACAACCGGCTACGCGCCACCCTTCGAGTCCTTTTAGTCGTGTCGTCGAGTTCTTCGAGAGGGCCAATCGATCCGTCGACCTCCGTAAGTCCCGGCAACCTTGCTATCATGTCTAGTATCGTGCGGCGGATTTAGATGTGATGCAAGTAGTCTCATTGTTTTAGCTTAGAACATGCGGTAGATCTAAGCTCGATCATGGAAGTTTTTGCTTGTGCCTTGTATCGTGCGGCGGATTAAGACATGAGTAAAGATAGTTATCGGCTCTATTAGATTTGGCAAGATCTAATTGATTCATTAAGTTATCACGTGTTGCATGTTTTATTTAATATTTATTTATTTGCAACACTCTTTTGCCCAATCTAGATTGATGCTCTTTTCGGCTTTTGATCATCCTTTCATGCTTACTTATATCAAGTAGATCAAGTTCATATAGCCGAATTAGATCGATCTAGATTGTTACGTGTTGCGGGTTCATTCATGTTAGATGTAGATAAACCTTGACAGACCGGGTACCGTGCGGCGATGCTTCTTTGGGTTACTCTAGAGCTAGTCATCCGGTGGACTAGAGATCGGTTTAATCTGATAGGTTTCTTTTACATGTTACTCGTTTGTTCCTTCTTCATGGACCCCGATTCGGCAATCTTGCCGATACGGTTATGCTTATACATGTAGCGAGTATTTATAGATCTGTTAGGTAATTACGTGCTTTTAGCTCTTTATTGTTAGATTGTATCATGCGGTGGATTGATCTAATAGTAAGGAGTGGTGTAAATTCATAGCGAGTGGTATCATGCGGTGGATTAGCTTGCTTGGGTTTATGCTCGACGGGTTTATAAAGGCTAGACGTGCGCGTACTAGTTGGAGTAGCCTATGCATGTGTTGTTTAATAGATTTACATTTATAAGTTACTTATCTTTAGTTATTAGTGCTTGATGATGCTTTAAACCTGAGATATAGTTTGATATGCTTTAATGATTTAATCTTGTTCAAACATGTCTTCATTTATCGTATTCGGCAAGTTCATTCCCGTTTATTCATGTCATATGTTACTTTAGCCGAATGAATTGCAAACTTGTTGGCGATAGCTTCTATAGCTATGTGTCGTCGTAAGTGGCTTCGGGGTCGTAAAGATGGAACTGTCTGGTTTCACCCAAAGATGTTCCAGCTTATGATCTTACCGTTTTATCCCTTGTCGACTTTCAGTCAAATCGATCGGCACGCTTCCGGATTCGTACGCCCGGCACCCGATTGAAGCTAGGCTTTCCGGCTTGCTGTGTGTGAGACGCGGAGCGGTCACATTTTGCGTCAACACCTCATCCTTCCTGGTACAAAGAAAACATACATGAATATTAGCCCCTGTGTCAATCCACCAATCAGGAGAGAGACAAACTGAAAGAACTGTTGGTAAATAATTACCATACCCAGATCCTCCAGCTTCACTAACAACCATGTTGACTGTCTTCTTCTGCTGTGGCTGCTTGTCCTTGCGGTCTGGGCACTCCTTTGCCCAATGAGCATTGCTCCCGCACACATAGCAAACGCCACTCTTTTCGCTCTTTTTCTTGTTGGCCTTCTTCTTGAAAGTCTGAGTTTGAGGCTTGAAAGCATTCTTGTTTTGCTTCTATTTCCTCTTGCGGGAGGTCTGAGGGTCCCTCTTTTGCACCAAATTGGCGCTAGAGCCACCCTCGATGTGCACTTTCTTGCCACGTGTGTCTTTTGCCCTCGCATTCTCGTCAACACTTAGAGAAGCAACAAGATCAGTCACACTGAACTCTTGCCTCCTGTGTTTTAGAGAAGTGGCAAAGTCCCTTCAAGTAGGTGGCAGCTTAGCGATAATACCGCCGGCCAAAAACTTGTCAGGCAGCTCACACTTGTTGTTCTCAAGCTCCTTGGCTAGCGCCTGTATCTCATGAGCTTGTTCTACCACAGAACGGTCATCGACCATCTTGTAGTCATAGAACTGCTCCATGATGTACAGCTCACTGCCAGTGTCAGGAACCCCGAACTTGGCCTGTAGTGTATCCCACATGTTCTTGCCCGTAGGCATGTCCATGTACAGTGGTATCATACCCTCATCCATGGCGCTAATGAGCGACAGCTTGAGCAGGTTATCCGCCTCACAGAACTTGCTCTCTTCCTCAGGAGAAAGAGGCGGTTCTGTGCGCCTTCCCCTGACAGCATGGTCGCAGCGCATAGCGGTAAGCCACAACATGCAACGGGATTGCCAAATCTTATAGTTGGATCCAGCATCCTTCAAAGGTGGTGGCCTCATTGATGCAGCAAAGCTAGCAAATGAAAATGACCTATCAAGTTTTTGGGTTGTTGGATATTTAGTCATTTTACACCATGCATTAATCCGAAAATACGATAAGCAAAACACTAACTCAAGTATAATGCAAGCGACCGCTTCATATGTGCTACTGATATTTATAGCATAGCTAAACAAGCCTACCATTACAGCAGCAACTACATAAGGCAAAACAATAACAGTAAGTGGTTTCGGTTTATACCCCAGCGTGGCACTTCCGGTACCCGCGGATAGTGAACCACTCGCGTCCATATCTTCGCCGCTGCCCGCGACGGTGTTGTTGTCGATGACGTCGTCGTCAGCAGCAGCAGGAGTCCGCCTAGTGCTCACAGGCATAGCCCGCGAGCGTGGAACAGCAGCGGCAGTCGCGCCTGAACGGCGCTCCCCAAAAACTTGATTTTCCGCCTACCCGAGCAGGTACGCTTGACGGGAGAAGTTCCGGAGGCCTGCTACCAGAGACCTCTGTGCGCGCAGAGGATCTGGTCGGAGATGCAGCAGAGCAACTCGAGCTCAGGAAGCAGGTGGCGGCTGGAGAGGGAGAAGCACGGGAATGGGATAAAACCCTAGTGTGTGGACAGGGGCCTTTATATAGGCGCGCCCTGCCCGGCTTCCGTTATGTCCCGTCCGGGAGGATGAACCCGGACGGGGTGGTTGGGAGTTGGGAGTTGGCTGGCGGCGGCTAGGGTTTCCCGTTAGCCGTTCAGGCTGGCTCCCTGGCGGCGGCTAGGGTTGGCCTTTGGCCGAGGCCCAGTGACAAAAACTTAGCCAAGCCAGCCGGCCCACGACGCCCACGCCCACGGCCGCGGGCGGCTCGGCTCGGCTCGGCTCGGCGCCGGCGGCGCGCGCGTGTGGCTCCCAGGTTCTCCTTCTCAACTTGTCTATGAGAGCATCCCAATACTCACTATTTAAAAGTTGATTACCCTCTTAGTGATTAATTCATTTGGTACTAATCACTTTAGCACCTAACACTAATTATGGGCCTTTGAGGTTTACTGAATTATTAGATGGGCTTGGCCCAATAATTCTAACACAGGGCACGCGGATGTAATCCACGAGCTGCTCCATGGCGTGGCACCGGCGGTAGCCGCGCGTGGCGACGCGGCAAATATGGCAATTACCGTTCCCGGTGGCCTCCAGCTTGTCGCGGCAGGAAGAGCAGACCACATGTCCCACCTCGCACTGCGTTTTCCGTAGAACTTGTTTCAAGGAATACTCGATGCAAATCGAACATGAACATGAAAAACTGAAACGTCGGTGGGTACCTGGAAGATGGGAGACCTGAGGGCGAGGAAGCACACGCCGCACTCCATGGCGTCGGCATCCCACACCGTCACGTTCGCCACTGCGGTCCTCGTCCTAACATGCACGTCTGGCGGCGCCGGTGCCACCGCCACCGTCGCCACTGCCGATGCCTGTTCATGCGAGCCTGAGCCTTCTTCATGTTGGTGAACGCTGTCGCGGCCTGAAATCCTCCTCGCCGTCTTGAATGATAAAGGTAGATCCTCGTCATCCGCGAATAGCCGAGGATCGCTGCCAATCATCTTCCTCCTCCTCGTCGTCGTCCCCAGAAATGAAGGCGGTTCAATGTGGTTGAAAAAGTCGATGGGGAGCTCCCGAGGTGAAAGAAGTTTCCTCATAGTGTTGGCTGGGAACGCGCGGCAGCCACAGCGGCTAAAGCTGACAGATGAAGGGGATTGTACAGCTCGATCGGTGGCTATATCTGTTGGGATAGCAGCGCAGTAGAATCTTCTTCCTGCTTGCTGCGGCCTCTTTTGACCTCTCCGCTCCCCATATACGTCCTCTTTGCCGAGTTGTTTTCCCCAACAAAAGCGTTGCGAGCCTCTTCGACTTCCGATACGATGGAGAGGATCGAGGGTCATTTAATTTACTCCGAGCAGCGGAACAGGCTCGGCTCCATACAGTATTAAACAAGTGCTCCTTTTCATTGGTCCGTCAAAAAAACGTTTGGGTTACCACTTTGAGACACGTACATTTTCCTTCCTTTTTTTTATTTCGGAACCGGTGGATTTTCTTGATTCACATTCAGTCTTGATTCGAAGTTGTCATTTAGTCCCTCCTACTCAAGAAAAATCGGTTAGCTTACAACGTGTTGAACCAAGTTGCCCCTAAGATCAAGTATTATAACACAACGAGCAAGTCAGTTCTTAAGGTTCTCTACAGCCTTCTCTCAGTCCACTCATGTGTATTTGGTTAGGTGTATATCTCCAAGCCAAACTTTTTGAGCCAGTTTTTACATGCCAGGCTAGGATTGAACGGCCGAATCAGCCGTTCTCAGGCTTGAGCCAGCGTAGGGACGCGATTTGCTCACATCCCGGTGGCTAGTATTGCTCATCTTCTCGGTCGCCAGTGTAGAGAGCGGAGCCTCCCCTGCTCCTCCTGCTGGTCCACATCGCAGTCCACTGGTGTGTGTGGCACGACGGCCCCCGGCGCCCCGTCCGATGCGGACCTCGCGTGGTGCCCTCCTTGCTCCTGCCAACTTGGATGTCGTCCGACGCAGAGGAATGACTGCGACAACCCACAGTTGAGATGGAGTGGATGACAGTGTCCCGTGATTCACCTGGCTGGTTAATCGGCCAACTACAAAGCTCGCTTGCAAGCCCGCCGCAGAGCTCGCGCCTAGGCCACCATGTGTCGCGAAGCTTGCGCCCAGGCCGCCTCACGGAATGCGAGATTTGGTTCCCAAGTAATCTTGCTGTGGTGATGGTGTCTCGTCCCCGACCAAGTAGCCATTGCCATTAACTTGCGGACCTTCGGCAGTAGGAGGTGGAGCATGGTGAAGACGGTGAATGACGTTGCGGGAATCTGGAAGTCGCCGTTGCTGTGGTTGCAATCGGACCGCAACACTAAATCCGTGGACCCCTGGAGGCTCTGCAGTGTGCTCTGACGAGCGCCACGACGCCACGAAAAACTGAAAACCAAGAACCGAACCAAAATAACCGAAACCAAAATAACCGAATCGATCAATTTCGATTCCAAATTCGGTTCCAGGTCTCTAGGATCCGAATTTAATATGGTTAGTTTGGTTCCCTCGGTTAACCGAAATAACCTAAATTAACTGAAATTTGTAAAGGCCAATACAATTCCCTCGATGAAGCCCATGAGCTCAGCCCAAACAGAGGCAAACCCCAAGCCACTCACTCTCAGTCACTTCCCAAGGTCCTCCCATCTCCCCATCTACCAGACCCCGACATCGATCCCGATGGGACACCCGCCGTTGCCCCCGCCGCGTCGATCCGGTCCTCCCCGGCTCCCCACGGCGCATGGCCCTGGTGCTCCGCTGCTCTGACACGGCTCGCCGACGACGCTGAGTCCGCAACCCCTCCTCTCATGCCCTCCCCACCGCCTCCGCCCTCCACCCAGCCCCACCCACCAGACCAGTACCGCCAGGCGCGCCGGCACAGCGCTGGCAGGCCTGCAGCCTGCAGGAGTAGGACGCTGGCGCAGGCAGGACCAGTGAGCAGGACTGTCAGCTGGGATGCAGCAAGTGATGCCGTGATGGTGGCTTGGCATGGGAAGCGACGAGTCTAGTCGTAGCAGTTGCCTTTTCTTTTTTTTCTTTTTTTGCTTGGTAATTAATCAGTTTTGTCTTCTAAGGTAACCGAACATGTCCTATGACCGAGTAACCGAACCAATCGGTTCCGGTTAACCGAATGCCCAGGGTATTTTGCAGCATGCTCGCCTCCTCAGTCGCGGCCGTGGCTGAGGTGTACGTAAGAGGCATGGAGTGGCACTTTGTGGCTGCCAGATTGTTGGTGGTGGTGGTGCTGATTGTAATGGTGGTGGCGTGGTGAGGAGATCGAGCCGAGGAGCGTGGAGGCGAGCGCTGGTGGCGCACATCATAGACGAGATAAGGCGTCACAGCCTTAGCATTGGCGATGATGTAGAGGGTGGTATGGGTGCTCAGCAAATGTTCAACGAAATTCCTGCAAGGAGGTAAACTTACCAATGAGAAGGTGTGAGTGTATCAAAACAAACCAAGCTAACATAGTATAGACAACTAAATAAGGTTGGTTTGAAGAGAGCAAGCTAAGGCTAGTCTGCCTTAGTTTTGATAGCCAAGACTGTCTAGTAAAAGAACCAAACACACACATAATGGTTACCGCAAAAAAAAATTAATAATGGGTATATTGTCTCTCTCATATAATTTTTAGTTCTTGTGTCCAAGCTGACTATAAGTCCGCTTCTTCTCTCTACTCCCTTCTCTCCTCCACATTAGCATGTAGCCGACTTGTAGCCTGCTATCTCTAATTAAGCCTGGGCAAATTACCCGCTACCCAATACCCGAACCCATATCCAAACTACCCGTACCCGATGTACCCAATTGCAATTTTGGATAGTGATTCCAAATACCCGAAATTAGTTCGGGTAACACCACCCGGTACCCGATTTTACCAAATTACCCGAAGTTTTCAATTTCTACTAATGTCATCAACATTTGTTGTAAACAAAATGTTATTAACATATAGATTCAAACCCACTATGTGGCCCAGTAACACCCAGGAGATCGGTTGTTCCTAGTTGGCACTTGAGCACATCTCGTATTTGTAGTCATATTCCTCCCCTTTGTATAGATATATAGATTCCTAAGTTCTGTCAATTTCGGGTAGAACAGGAAATACCGAACCTGAACCCAAATTTTCGGGTACCCGCAATTGCGGGTATTGTTTTTTTGGGTAGAATATCGGGTAACAATTTTTATTACCCGAACTTTCAATTACCCGAATTATCCGACCCGAACTTTTCGGACGCCCAGGCCTGACTCTAATCCTTCATCTCCCTTGGCTCAATCCCAAGGACACTAAAGACGTACGCATGTCCTTGCAAATCGCCGCGCTGATGGAATAAAATAGAAATAAAACACGTTGCATGAGAGATGGGGCCAAGTAAACAGAGACACAGCCGTCTATGGGGAATCGTGCGAGCTAGCGACGAACTCCTCGCTAGTGCTGTGAATTCTGCCTCTCTCTCTTTTTGTGGTTGGTTCAATTCCCTCCTAGCTAGCTGAGCTGGCCACCGTTGCGGGCGCCCTAATACTTGTCACCCGGGGCTTAGTACCGAGGGAGACATTAAAGACACACACCTCATTGCAAATTAACCCACAAAAAAATAAGAAGATAACCAATGAGAATACCCTCACCTTCGACTTCTCAGGGCATGTACACCCGTGTGTACACCCTGGCCGTTTGTATGATGTATATTTTACAAAAAGAACCTTGTTAAGGCTCATTTTTCGAGACAACAAGCGTGGCTCATGGTCCAAGAAGGCCTCGTCTCTCTAGAGTCACGTTGTATGCTGGAGTCAAGGAGCGGGAGGATCCGGTGTCGACGCGCGCATGGAGGAAGTTGAGGGTGCATGGGAAGGGCAAGGTCTGTAGTAGGCAGGCCTCTTCATCCATTAGTCATGGATCCAGCCCGATAACGCCTCGATCTCTTCCTCAGTGGCCGCAGCATCGAAGCATCAACATCGTCCTCCTCCATGGCTTCATCCGTCGTGGCTGAGTCCTCCCCTATCCGCGGTTTCACTAGCCACAACAGTGGTGGCTTTGCCGGAACTACTACTTCGCCACCAACTGGATTTCCATTTCTGTCTCCATCTCCGGCTTGGTATGGCTCGAATGGCGCTATTCCAGGGTCTTCCTCAGTTTGGCATTCAGGTGCAACATGGTAAGAGAACTTGTGAGCGTCTTCATTGTGAGCCTGTTCAGGTCCAACGTGTTATTCAGTGTTTAATCCAATTCAATGTATGATGCAACAGCTTACAAATGGCTGTATTTACAAATTACAATGCTATTTGCAGAACAGTTTTAGGTTTTGCACTTCAGTAGAGGTCGTTTTTGCTGCCCTGAAAGAGATTGTTTTGCTGTTCAGTGTACTGATCCTAAACTATGAAATTGATAGTTGGTGGCTTTGATTGTCAGTAGATTTTTCTGAAACTTTATTCTCAGTAATGGCTTTCATTATCAGTAGATTACTGCATGTTTTTCCTTCTAAAAAGAGATCTGAACTGATTTGAAATGATGAACTAGCAGTAGCAGTTTGTTCATCAGTCTTGGCAAATACTAGCATTAGCAGTGGATATTTTTGGCTTAAACACTAGTAGTAGCTGCTTATTTTTCTTAATCAATACTAGCAGTATATGGCTTTGATTATCCATGGTAGTGATCTTAATCAATACTAGCAGTGGATATTTTTGATTAAAAACTAGCACTAGCAGTTTCTTTGACATGTGACTAATTTACTATCTAAAGCTGAAGGTGTTGTTCTGTAACTAAAGTTATCCAAAAATAGTTTTTTTTTTTAACTTCTGAAACTAGCTTCCAATGGCAGTCAACTGAGTTGTTTGTCATTTCTAAGAGTGTGCTGTGCAGTTATGAGTTCCCGGCGAACCTGTTGTCATCATGACTAGTTAACATGTTACTCTGTATCTGTGCGACCTGTTGAGAACTACTAGTATATTTCTCTGAAATGGTACCTGATAGTGTGAGCCTGAATGCAAATGGCTGTTTTTAGTCAGATAGTGTGAATACAAACCAAAGTCTGAACTCCTCGTTTTAGTCACAGTGAACATGAATCAAATTGTGAACTCTATGCATGATAGTGTGTACTCTGCACATTATAAAGAGAAGGAGGCGCAAGATTGTGTGAACTCCTGCAACGCTTCCTTTCTGAACAGTACAAAAGGGATGTGGCACAGAAACTACTACTTCGTAATTCCTGTCTCCGAAGAATGTCGCATGAACCTGGCTACATGCAACACAATGGTATGTGGTTTTACACCTCAGTTTATATGGTCTTACAGCCAAGGATAGTAATTTGAATTTAATGCAAGTAAATGTCCCAACACAGAACCATTTTCTCCTCTATGGTTTAGTTCAGAAAATCCCATGACCAGTTAAATGTTTCTTTTCTCTACAGCCTAACTCCTACAGAAACAACTGTGACAGAGAAGACAAGCCTGGTGGGAAAGGCATTTCATATTATTGTATGATGATGTATCTACTTACGACACCATCCAACAGAAGCTAGCACATAGCAGTCGATTGTAAGACAACAGTCAGCTTGCATTGACATTTCATCAAACACCTAGGCTACATGCAGCGGCAGCACAGAGCAACACACATATAGCAACAAAACGAAGCAATGAGCAGATAATTTCAAGCAGCCGAACTCCATATGCTCATTAGCAGCGATGCTAGGTAGCAGCATGGGGATTGGGCGTGATAGGGGGAGGACAACCTGACCTGGATTCTCCATTTACAGTCATAGCACGACGGCACCGGCGCCCAGCGAGGTAGAGGTACACAAGGATAAGGACTAACAGTAAAGCATATGCTTTATGCAACTAACAGCAGGTTTGAGATACAATCCTGACATGGACACACCGGTAAGCTGGTCGATCTAGTTGATGATACGAGCTTTCACCTGGATGGAATTCTTGTCATCGTCTCCAAGAACAGCATTGGGCACGATGAACTGGAAGCAACCTTCAGAGTTGGGCAGCCCATTGGAGAGGTCTGTGCACACCACTTCGAACACCGATGACTGATAATGGCTATGGCACAAGCTTCTGTCACCATAGCGCGAGAAGACCAGCTCGCATTGTGTCAACGGCAGCTCTTGAGCACCATTGGCAGCAGCATATGAGTGCGGATGGATGCAGAGCACCGAGATGGCACAACCAAGCCGTTCCTGCGTCGCGTTCATCAGGAACAGGCGCGGGACAGGGAGCGCCTCTTCACCATCGCTGCGGCCATGGTCCTCAACCAAAAAGAAGTTGAATCCATCACGCAGGCAGATGCTGAACGTCTCCCCAGCCCTGACCTTGGTGGTGCACGGCCAGTTGTGCGCACTGGCGAAATGGTCCAGTAGCGCGTCCGTGGAGCCAACGAAGCCGCACGACTCGCCCGGGCAGTGACACGGCCCGTGCAGGCACACCTGGCGGTGTCTTTCCTTGCCGTGATAGGGAGGCGTAGCGTCGCAGCCGTAAGCCGCGTACGGGCAGGGGACGAGGATGCAGTTCACCAGGTGCTCCATGGCGTGGCACCGACGGTAACCGCGTGTGGCGATGCCGCAGACATGGCACTTGCCATTACCCGTGTCCTGGAGCTTGTTGCAACAGGCATAGCACACCACATGCCCCACCTCGCACTGTGGCATTCGCAAGTTGGTTAGGTAAGGTCAGTAAGGGATTGGTGAATTTCCTCAGTTGTTTCAAGAAATGCTAAGCGCAATTTAATTTTTTCCATACTCACAAAAACAATTTTGTTTTTCCATGGCAGATTGGGATTGCAACGTGGTCTGGTACCTGGAAGATGGGAGGCCTGAGCGCGAGGAAGCACACGCCGCACGCCATGGCGTCCGCGTCCCACACCGTCACGTTGGCCACTGCGGTCCTCTTCCTAAATCGCCCATCCGGGGGAGCCGGTGATGCCACCTGTTCATGCGAGCCTTCTTCATGTTGGTGGACAACGTTCCTTTCAGTTCGGCAGCTGCCGCCGTCACTGTCCTGGCTCTTCTTCCTCCTCTTGCTCGACTTCAATCGAGGCATGAAAAAAGAAATTACTTTCCACGTACAATCGACGGAATGAAGAAAAATGCCTGTACACAATGCGTCAATGCGCTCACCGTAGTCCCTGAATCGAGCTGTGAAACTGACGGCCGTGGCGGTAGCGGCGACGGCTGCGGCCGCGGCCGCGTGAGCAGGATGCGAATATACCGGTGGATTTGACGACGCCCAGATACAGACCTGTCCGTCGCCATACCTCCTTTCCTTCTCCGACCCTAGCACGCAGTAAATCTGCGAATCAGAATCATTAGTGTTACCTTTGCTTTGTTCCGGCCGGCCTCCCGGAGTCGACCGGCCACAGCCCGGAGAGGCGGAGCCTTACCGTCGGGCGCCGGCCACCAGGAGCCCCGACTTGCCGCCGGCAGCCGGGTACTAGAGCTCGCCGGTTAGGGATTTGGGGGTGTGCGGCGGTGCCTCTGTGGCTATCTCAGTCACTCTGTGGGAGACTGTAAATTGGTGCAATGGGACGGGCGTAGCCTTGGTGGGCCTTCCGGGCCGGCCCGGGCAATTAGGAAAGAGAGGACGAAAAAAACTTTAACTTTTTTTTAAATGTGTCTCAACTAGGTATAAGTGTAGTTGTAGTATGTGTTCGTATACATGCACATCCACTCAACACACACTACTCACACGACCTGTGTATAAATAAACCTACAACTAAACTTAGATCTTGAAAACCGTGTTTTTCTTGAGATCACTGAAGTCCTCTGATTGATACGGCTATAGTATCTGTTTGTATACATGCACGCCCACTCAACACGCGCCTACTACTCACACCACCCGTATACAAACAGACCTACAACTACAATTAGAAATTAGATCTTGAAGGCCGTGTCTTTCTTGAGATTACCGAAATCCTCTGATTCCGTATACGACAGACACGTCGCAATCCCATTATGAATTCACGCGTGAGAGACAGATGATTGGACGGTCCAAGCAAAGACTGTTTTATTTGGGGAAAACCCCCCGGTGGAATCATGAACTAAGCATAGCTCGAACTCAAGAACCCGTCGCTCCACACCTGGGAGAGATGTACCGCTCGAGCTATGGCTCGATCCCAAAACTTAATTTTTCGGTTTATGGAGCTTAGACAAATATCTACCACTACCATCGATAACAAAATTGTGTCCAATCATACTATAATTAATTACTAAAAGTTAGCACTACTATCAGAGATGTAGGCTTAGAGCTCGTAACTAACCCTAGTGTGTGGGTGCCCTACTTCTTGAGCATCTTCTATAGTCTTTCTAAATACGAAATATAAAATAGGATTTGGCTTTTGAATCAAAAAGTTCTTAGATCATCTCTGAGAGTCTTTCTAAATCTCTAAATCAGCCAATATCTTATTCAGTGTGTAATCCACTTTAGTGTATGATTCCCAACAGCTTACAAATGGGTATGTATTTACAATGCTTTTCCAAATCAGTTTTAGGTTTTGGACTTTAGTAGAGGTTGCTTTTGCTGCCCTGTAAGAGATTGTTTCGCTGTTCAGTGTATTGATGCACCTAAACTATGAAATTGACTGTAGGTGGCTGTGATTGTCAATAGATTTTTCTGAATTTTGATTATTAGTGCATGGCTTTCACTATCAGTAGGTTACTGCATGTTTTTTCTCGTTCTGAAAACAGATCTAGACAGATTTGAAATGATGGACTAGCAATAGCAGTTGATTTTTTTTTTTTTTTTTTATTTTTTGCTTCAACACTTGTAGTAGCAGTGATCTTATTTTTCTTAATCAATACTAGCAGTATATGGCTTTGATTATCACTGCCAGTGATCTTAATCAATACTAGCTGTGGATATTTTGATAAAATTTACTATCTAATAAGCTGAAGGTTTTATTGTTCTGAAAATAGCTTATTTTTTAAACTTCTGAAACTAGGTTTCAATGCAGTAAACTGAATTTCTTGTCATTTCTAAGAGTGTGCTGCCTTCTAGATCAAGATGACTCATTACCTATTGTTGTCATCATGACTAGTTAACTATGTAGTACGTTATTCTATATTTGTGCGACCTGTTGCTAACATTATCTAAAAACTAGTGTATCTGTTCGCTGAATTGGTACCTGATTCTGTGAGACTGAATGTGAAATGGCTGTTTTTTTAGTCAGACTGTGTGAATATGAACAGAAGTTTGAACTCCTCGTTTTAGAGCGTCTCCAACAACTCCCTAAATCCACTTGGTATTCTATTTTTTTTGGCAAAAACTCAAAAACACCTCTCCAACAACTCTCTAAATCCACTTGGTATTTTCCTAACTTGGAAAAAAGTAGCCTCTGGGCGCGGATGGTGCGCGCATCGGCGATTTTCCCTCCCGCGCGACTCCCGCCACCGCAGCCGCGCGGCGCTGGGGCGCAGCGCTGCTCGCCGGCGACGCAGGGAGCAGCCGCGCGGGGTCGGGGCTGGGGCGCGGCGGTGGGTCGGCGAGGCCGCGGTGCTCCGGCGGGGCGGCGGGGACGCGACGGGGAGAGGAGCCCCGAGCTCCTCACCGGACGGGCAGGGCGGCGACGCGGGCACGGACAGCAGCTCCGGGCACATCCCCGCCGCGCCGGGAGGTCCGCGGGAGGCACGCCGGCCTCCGGCAGCACCGCCGCGACGCCGCGCGCCGCGCCCCGCCGCCGTCGGACTCGGCCACGAGGGACTAAACACATGATAGATTTTCTTTTCCGAACTTTTCTGAAAAAGTACTAGACACGATACAGTTATAGATATGCCCTTGGTTGATTTCGGAAACTTCGGGGACTAATCTGCAAAGTGGTCATCATGGTCACGTAGTTGAATTTACCAAGTTGGAATACCAAGTTGTTGGAGATACATCTCTTTTTCACTTGCCAAACAAAATAGCAACTTGCTATAAGTTAGGATATACCAAGTAAATTTTAGGGAGTTGTTGGAAATGCTATTAGTCAGATATAATGAACATGAATCAAATTGTAAACTCTCTATGCATGACAGTGTGTACTTTGCACATTATAAACGGAAAGAAGGCGCAGGTTTGTGTGAAGTCCTGCAAAGCTTCGTTTCTGAACAATACAAAAGGGATGTGGCGCAGAAACTACTGCCACCACTTCAATTTCGTATTTCCTATCTCCAAAAAATGTCACACGAACATGGCTACATGCAACACAAACACCAGTTATTTGGTCTTACACCTCTGGTTATATGGTCTTACAGCCAAGGATAGTAATTTGAATTCACTGAACCCTTTTGTCCTCTACGGTTTAGTTCAGAAAATATCATCATCAGGTAAATGTTTCTTATGTTCTCTAGTTACTTCCATCATCTTTCGACTTCCTAACTCTTACAGAAACAACTGTACAAAAGAAATTACTGCCATCATCTTTCTACGTATTACTGTAGGATGATGCATCTACTCACAACACCATCTTTTTTTTCGACCAGGATTTCACCCGTTTTTCATTAAGAGGGAGAAAAATGCCACAAACAGATACACGAGCCATTGATATGTTCTGAGCAAGGTGCCTTGAACACTCGAATGGCTGAAACAAACGAAACCTATGCTACTGGATTAAAGCTAAGCGATTACATACGTTCGCTGTTTTGCGACCAAATCACAATCAGCTCTCTAATTGGTGCGAACCCGCATGCAGCCCACTCACAACACCATCCAACAAGAAGCCAGCACATAGCAGTCAATTGCAAGAAAACAGTCAACTTTGCGGCGGCACAGAGCAACACACACATAGCAGCAGAAGCGGCACAGAGCAACGGACACATAGCAGCAGAACCGAGCAACGGGCACAAGATTTCCAGCGGCCGAACTCCAGATGCACATTACCAGCAACGCTAGGTAGCAGTATGGAGATTGGGGGCGATAGGGAGGACAACCTCACCGGCGCCCAGCGAGGTAGAGGTACTCAAGGATAAAGGACTAACAGTAAAGCATTTATGCTTTGTGCAAGTTACAGCAGGTTTCAGATCAATCCTTGACGTGCACACACCAATAAGCTGTTTTTTTGAATTTTCAACGGGGGGGAAATCCCCACCTGAATATATTCAAAAAGTGCCTAAAACGGCTGATTTAAAAAGGTTTTGAGGAGGAAATTAAATAGAACCAATAAGCTGTTCAATCTAGTTGATGATGCGTGCCTTAATCTGGATAGAATTCTTGTCATCCCCAACCTCAAGAATGGCGTTGGGCACCAGGAACTGCAAGCAGCCTTCAGGATTGGGCAGCCCATTGGAGAGGTCCGCGCACACCACTTTGAACACCGACGACTGATAGTGGCTATGGCACGAGCTCCTGTCGCCGTAGCGCGAGAAGACTAGCTCACATTGCGTCAACGGCAGCTGCTGAGCACCATTGGCAGCATGAGGATGGATGCAGAGCACCGAGATGGCATGGCCAAGCCGTTCCCGCGTCTCGTTCATCAGGAACAGGGACAGGACGGACGAGCATGGTCACCATCGCTGCGGCCATGGTCCTCGAGCAGAAAGAAGTTGAATCCAACACGCAAACAGATGTTGAACGTCTCCTGGCTCTGACCTTGGTGGTGCACGGCCAGTTGTGCGCACCGGCGAAGTGGTTCAGGAGCGCGGCCGTGGAGCCGACGAAGCCACATGACTCGCCGGGCGTGGCACGGCGCGTGCAGGCACACCTGCGGTGTCTTTCCTTGCCGTGATAGGGAGGCGAAGCATCGCAGCCGTAAACGGTGTACGGGCGGGGACGCGGATGCAGTCCACGAGCTTCTCCATGCCGTGACAGCGGCGGTAGCCGCCGCACGTGGCGACGCCGCAGACATGGCACTTGCCGTTCCCGGTGGCCTCCAGTTTGTCGCGACAGGTCGAGCACACCACGTGCCCCAGCTCGCACTGCAGTTCAAGGAACACTACTTAAGCCTATGTTTACCGAAACGAACAGAATGAAAAAGTTGAAATATGAGCCGCCGGGTACCTGGAAGATGGGAGGCCCGAGCGCCAGGAAGCACACGCCGCACTCCAGGGCGTCAGCGTCGCCCGCCGTCACGTTCGCCACTGCTGTCCTCGTCCTAACACGCACGTCTGATGCCGGTTCAGGCGAGCCATCTTCATGTTGGTGAACGGTGTGTCTGACCAAAGCCTCGCCCTCCTCCAGGATGTCGTTGTCCTGGCTTTTCTTCCTCCTCTTGCTCGGCTTCAATCCGCGACATGAAAAAAGTTACTTCCCATAATCGATCGACTGAATGAATAGAAACATACCACAATGCGCTGCTCACCGTACACCCTGGATCTTGCTGTAAAACAGACGGCACTGCGACGCCCGTTGCCGATGCCTGTTGGGGTAGCGGCCGCCGCGGCCGCTCCAGCAGCATGCTAAGAATAGCCAAGTGGATTTGATGACGCCCAGATAGCGTGGCCGCCGCCATGCCTCCTTTCCTTCTCCGACCCGAGCTATCTACACGGTAAATCTGAGAATCAGAATCACCTTTGCTTTGCTCCGGCCGGCGTCCCGAGACGGCCGGCCACAGCCCGGAGCGGCGGAGTCTTACCGTCGGGCGCCGCGCGCGGCCACTCGGAGGCGGGACTGCAGGAGCCACGACTTGCCGCCGGCCGCCGGGTACTAGGGTTCGCCGGTTAGGGACGGAGATTGGGGATGGGCGGCGTGAGAGTTGAGACTGAGAATTGGTGCGCGCCTGCGCGGGCGTAGGCTTAGTGGGCCTTGCGGGCCGGCCTGGTGGGTTTTGGAGCTTTTGGCAAAGCTTCACCAACTCTAGATCCTTTAAAAGCAACTCTTCTACTCAAAGAAAGAAAAAAAAAACAGCTCTTCTACACAAATTGCTAGTAATTACTAACGAAACGTCCTAGTTTCAGAAATTACAATACGAAAAAAAACATGGATCTAGAGGCAAGATCCATAGATTTTATGGGCCTCCTACCGAAGTGCTCTGAAATAATAGTTTTGTATCTACTTGTAAAGTTTAGAAAACTTATCTATCCTACTATTAATTGCACATGCTACGTATTTCTCAAAATCAAGTTTTAGAGGCGGGCCGCTGTGGAATCTAGCCACCGTCCAACGGGCCCCTCAAAAACACTAACGAGCATCTTACCAACCTACCGCTGGCCCTCTTCTCCCACTAACTTAGCCACTGCCCCACCGCACCTCTCTCAGTGTCTTCGCCGGCCTCCCTTCTCTCTGGTCGTTGCTTCCTCTCTCTCTCTCTCTTTTGGTGATGGGTAGATTTGGGGCACAACAGTGGAGGCACACTTAGGACGACAAATCTTGCTTAGGGCATGGAGAGGCGGCAATGGTGGGCTAAGAATCAAAGAAGGTCAAGCGATAGTTGAATCTTAGCATGGGCATGGTGACCATGCGCAATAGTGGCCGCATTATATTGGGCACTACCAACTATCGGTCCTGGAGGTCGCAGAGGAAGCTGACGATAGGTGTGACTCTCTACCGTATGTCTCTCTTCTCATCTCTCCATCTTCGTCGCTCTTTCATTCTCCCTAGCAATCAATCTTGAGTAGTGTACGCATGGAGGAGCTACGCATGAGTGTTCAAGGGTGACAAGGCCGATGGAGACAACGAGGCAGCACAATACATGTCCTGTCATCCCCAATCTAGCGGGGTAGGACGGGTATTACCTGGGTGCGTCCCAATCTGCTGAGCTTGAGCACCGACAATGGGTGATGTCCCCTCATCAATTCACCAAGAGGGCGACAGTAGGGTTCGCCATGAGCACCGTGGCAATGGCAGGCTTGGTAACGGGTTTGATGCTAGTGCGGCTATGATTTTTTTCATTTTGTAATCAATTTCGAGCTATGGAGGCGGGCATTCTAACGCATCCGTCTGTAGAGATCTATTTTCGTAGGCGGTGCATGCCTTCGGAAATCAAAGATGAACAATGGCATTGTCGTAGAGTCAGGCACCTAGCCTGTTAATCGTTTTTGGCTGCCTGTGAAAATCAATTTTCTAATAGCATAGGCAGTAGAAGTTCAAGGGTGGTAAATACGATCTAAAACAAAAAGTTAGTGGTAGTACATATAGTCAAAATGGCCGGTGAATTTTTAGAAAACATTTTATGGTGGTAATATATATTAACACAACCTGTCCTTAGTGTATATCACTACGTGAAAAATGATTTTTAAGAACGCCACCATTACCGTAAGGGCGGTTCAGTCGCCTCTATAAATCGATTTGTAGGGGAGACTCTATATTGAGCCGCTCCTATAAATGAGCGTCTATTTGTAGGGGCGGCTCAATATATAGCCAACCCTACAAATCGATTTGTAGTGTTGTAGGGGCAGCTCTATATTTAACCGCCCTTATAAATGGACGCCGGATATTTCAAATGAAGTACTAAAATTTGAATTTTTGAAAATGACTTCGGATGGAGAAATGACCAAAATAAACTTTGTAGATCTTAAGAAGTTATGAAATACTGTAGTTGACAAATTTTTGATTTGAAGTCATCTTGTCATGCAAAACTACATTTGAATTTTAAAAGTTTAAAATTTGAATTCTTCAAACGACCTCGGATGGAAAACTTTCTAAATGAAAAAAAAATCTCGAAAAGTTATGAAACTTTATAGTTGACAACTTTTTAAATTGAAATTATTTTGTCATGTAAAAGTATGTTTGAATTTCTCAAATTTGAAATACAAATTTTGTAAACGATCTCGGATGGAGAAACTTCCTAAACGAAAAGTGTACATCCCGAAAAGTTATGAAACATTATAGTTGACGGCTTTTTAAATTAAAATCATTTTGTCATGCAAAAGTACATTTGAATTTCTCAAATTTAAAATTCAAATTTTGTAAATGACCTCGGATGGAGAAACTTTCTAAACGAAAAGTGTACATCTCCAAAAGTTATGAAACTTTATAGTTGATGACTTTTTAAATTGAAATCATTTTGTCATGCAAAAGTATGTTTAAATTTCTCAAATTTAAAATTCAAATTTTGTAAACGACCTCGGATGGAGAAACATCCTAAATGAAAAGTGTACATCTCAAAAGTTACGAAACTTTGTAGTTGAACACTTTATGATTTGAATTCGTTTAGGGTCTCAAACAAGCAATTCACACTCGGTTTTGTATAATATGTGGAGAACCAAAATGACTTATAGACATATGTGAGTGTGTAGTGCAGTGGTTAGAGGAGGTATCGTACGAGGAAGAGGTCTTGGGTTTGAATCCTCACAGACGCAAAGTGTGCAAAAATTGTGAAAAAAAGACCTTGGATAGGTTCTGGTGGGTACTGAATAGTGGTGGGATTTAAAAAAATTATTTTGCAATTTTTTCAGTATTTTTTATGCATTTTTTAAAAAATAATTTGTAGAGGTAGCTCAATATTCAGCCGCCCCCTACAAATCAATTTATAGGGGCGGCTCGGCTTTATTTGTAAAAACGGTTGGATAGGGGCGGCTGAGCCAGCCGCTCTTACCAGCCAATTCAGCTGCCCCAGTAGTGCCTCGGTCACGTAGTGTATAGCAAGCAGTTTACGCCTTGCTTCATTCTATAGTGCCATAAGCAACCACCTGATGCTTGCCTGCCCATTTGCAAACCAGTTCTCGAACCGTATTGGTGTGGACGTGGATCACTTGTAGGGAAAAAATGATGGGCAAACCAGTTCTCGAACGGTATTGGTGTGGACGTGGATCACTTGTAGGGGAAAAAATGATGGGCAAACTAGTTCTCGAACCGTATTGGTGTGGACGTGGATCACTTGTAGGGAAAAAATGATGGGCAAACCAGTTCTCGAACGGTATTGGTGTGGACGTGGATCACTTGTAGGGGAAAAAATGATGGGCAAACTAGTTCTCAAACCGTATTGGTGTGGACGTGGATCACTGGTAGGGGAAAAAATGATCTCGGGCTCCACCCCCCCCCCCCCCCCCCCCCCCCAAAAAAAAATAACAACACTACTCATGTAATTGAGGTTCAAAGCTTTTTTGCAGCTCCTATCGAATCAAAGCTGGGGAGTGCTTTCCCCCTATTTTCGTAAAAGAAACACTGTGTTTGTTTTGGCTACTAGTTTTGTTAGTTTAGGGTCTAATGTTTAGATGGACTATAGTCACTAATCCCTCCATTAAAAATAATAAGACGTTTTGGCTTTTCCTGCTACGCAGTTGATATACATTCTGTCTAGCTAGATACACAATAAAAAATTATCTAAAGTTTTCAAAATGTCTTATAGTTTAGACCGGAGGAAGTAATAGCTAGTTCATGAACCGTGTAATCCAAACAGGGCACAATTATTTGATGGTAAAGCAAAACTCTCCTCCAAGCCCATTCTCTGTAGAAATTAAAACTCAAGAATACATCTCTATGCCTCAAAGATCGAACAATGTAAAGCTCATGTCAAGCTCCAAAATGTAGTCATCCTGAACTGGAGTTCTAAGAAGCGGACCTTTTCTAAAACTCACCTACAAAAATCAACTCGATCCATCGATGGACACGCACGTCCAGGTTAATTAGGAAACCACGCAGGCCAAGTTTGCTTTCAGCTTCTCTGAGAGATAAATCTGTTTAACTCCATTGTATAGACACTGTACTCTAATGCTCAGTTTCAATGGAAATTTCGTTACTGTAAACAAGCAGTTTCATCCTCATGAAATTAATTTCATGCCGTAAAACTCTTTTCACTGCTCTTTATTTATACTTTGCCACATCAGCTTTTTTAATGCTCATAAAACTACATGAAACTCCCATAAACAATAGCCTGTGGTCCTATTTGGTATGGCTTCTCCACCGGTTCTGGAAGCCGATTGGAGCAGTTTTTGTGTGTCGAGTGGGGTAAAATTAAACTGCCTCATCAAAGAATACATCTCTATGTCGCCAATATATAATACTCCTAGCTAGTTAATTTCTCAAATATACAATAGTGAACTTTCAGATAATAAATAATAGAGAACCGTATCGTCAGTCTGGTAAGATTCATGATGACCGTGACGACGTCGCTGTCACGCTCTCCTTGAGAGCCTTGGCGGCCTTGTTCATGGACACGCTGGCCTGCGACATGACGAGCTCAGCCTTGGCGGCGGCCTTGTACATCTACCTTATTTCCGATGTGACGGCCACGCGCAGCATCAGCTTGGCCATCACACTGCTTAGTTCCACCTTCCAGAACTGCTGCATGGCCTCACTGTTGGCGTGGACGTTGGCCACGTGATCCAGCAGCGCTCCCACCGAGCCGACGAAGCCGCAACCATGGCCATAGCAGCTGTACCGCGCGTGCGGACATGCCCTGAGATGGCTGCTCCGGTCGTAGTAGGTCGGCCTAGCAGCACATCCGTGGGTGGCGTTCGGGCATGGGACGCGGATGGACTCCACCAGTCGCTCCATGGCATGGCACCTGCTGTCATCTTCGTCGATTTCTTCACGGCACACATGGCACTTGCCGTTGCCGGTGGCCACGAGCTTGGTGTGGCACGGAGAACACATCACATGCCCATCGATGCACTTCAAGAATATGCATAATAAGTATACGTGGTCATCATTAGCATGTGAGTGGAAAAGATACATGAATGAACTTTGGCGCTCGTTAGGATGGTCCAGCTACGGTTGTACATGTTGACCTCCTTTGACGCTCATTAGATGCGCGTTGTATGTTCGTCTAAACTTTTCTTCTTAATACAATGATACGCAAATCTTTTGCGTATTCGAAAAAAAAATGAACAAATGGTTGACACATGCAGGACATGAAATAAAGTAAAGTTAGTAATAAATTGATGACATTAAAAGAAATCTTAACATGCGATACTGCATTTAGAAAGGTTTGTTCCTGTATTGAGTATTGACGTGCAATGGACTAACGGAGAACTGATGGGCCGCAACTGACAATCACACAAGAGGTTGATGAAACAATGTGTTAGTTGTAGTTGTAGTGCTGCATCATCCCTTTGATTTTGCCTGTGTGCGGGTTCGCATGATGAAACAAAGGTTTGTTCTTTATTGCTGTTTACTTTTTTTGTGTGTGTGCGTGTCCGCATGATGAGCTCCTATTATTTTTTTCCTTGGAATTAAGCAAACAACAACTCCCAAATTTTATCTTTTTTTTTTCAAAATATTGTGTCTGATTTTATTCATCATCTCAAACTGCAAGCGGGTAATGAACTTATGATCTAATGGATTTGGAGTGTCGAGATTTGATCAGCATCTATTGCTACCACAACAACAACATGAAAGAATTAATAAATATATTTTGTGGCAATAAATAGCATGCGTAGTAGGCGCTGTACCTGCAAGATGGGCGGCCTGAGCAGTAGGTGGCAGACGCCGCAGTCGAGGGCGTCGCCGCCGTCGTCCTCCAACGTCAGGGCCAGGTTCTCATCAATGAGGTCAGCGTTATCGTCAAGGTCATCACCAGCATTCAAGTTGGCTGCCTCCGTTTTTGGATTCTTCATCGTCATGCCCTTGGGGCCGAGCGTGGATCTGAAGAAGTCGGCCCTCGCCGCTACGCTCGCCTTCGCTGTGATAAAAAAAGCCAAAACAGTAAGTAAACCAGCGCGCGGCCTGATAGATGGCTACTCCTCGGGCCACTAGCTCACACAAACCCCGCACGCCGTGGCGGCAGAATCTCTCGTGGTAAGGCCGGAAGGGGTGGCGGTGGTTAGCGTTCTCGTTCATCGTGCGGATGCGCTGGCGGTCGGCGAGGATGTCCGGAGTTGATGATGTGATCGGCATGGCTGCGGCGGCGAGGTGGGACTGGGAGGAGCGGCCTGGAGCTAGCGTGATGGCAAGGCAAGGCTGCGGCGGCGAGGTGTGGGACTTGGGGGGGAGGAGCCTGGAGCGTGGAGGCAAGGCAAGGCAAGCGCTACAGGGTTTGAGGCGAAGGAGCTCGCACGCTCAAATGAGGTTTTGTGCATATAACATGATGACTGCGGCGGCCAAGAATGGGTTAGGGTTCAATGAGGCCACGGGCTTGTTGCGGGAAAGGATGAAACTGAGTGCAGCCCATCAAGAGAGAGAAAAAACCAGCCCATGGGGATCACTCGGCCCAACTCCCCTCATGGGGATCACTCGGCCCAACTCCCATCTGAGCGCAAAGGCTTCGGGAGGCGCACCCGATGCCAACTCAAGCTAGAACTCACTTAGAAATCACATGGCCATAGATTAGTTGGTTGAAATCTTTGTGGTTTGAAGTCCTGAACTTGGCACGGACTCTTGCATTTTCCTGGATTTGTTATAGGATTGAACGGTGCTATGTTTTGCGACGTTCCCGTCCAAGGCGCATGTGGTGACTACGTCAATCTCGAGATCTCCCAATTCGGTCATTTGGGGTGCTCATAGGGGTAGGATTTGCATATGTGTATTCATATGGATGAGTGTGCATGCGTGTTGTGAGCGTCTACGTTGTACCGTGCAACTCTAAAAAAAATACAACTCACTTAGAAGGCCGAAACCGGGGAGCACAACTGGGTCTTGGTAGTTCGAGATTTTTCTCTACCTTTGCAGCTCCTTTGTCCGCATTGAAGTACCAAAACCCTAGCACCTGAAGCAAATCTTCTTTGCCGATGGCGCCACCCCTCTACGTCCCCAACAAAACTTGCCACAAGCACGACCGATCCTCATGCTAGCCACCACCACCAGACGCCTAGAACACCCCACCCCCCGGGCACCGTCATGGCCTACCTCCATGGAATTTTTCCCATAAGGCTGCCTCTGGCAAAGACCGACTACCTCCATCTCAACCGTCACGAAAAAATGATAGGGACAGTCAACCTTTCCCGACGAACTGTCACGAAATATTTCCTGGATCTAAACCATCGGTTGGCAAGCTTCATGTCCGGTGCTGTTCCTCGACCGTCAAGGATAGTTTGAACTTCTCCCGTCGACGCTAAACTGCCAGCAAAATTTCAAACTTTCATTGCCGGTCGACTCACTAAACCCCATGCATCAGGGAAAGCTTGAACTTCCTTGAACTTCCTCGTCGGTTGATGATGAACTGTCATGCCAAAAAATAGGCTTTCCCGCCAGCCTATCTGCCATCACAGTTGTGCAATTTCGATAGCCCGAAAAAAAGTTGTGCAATTCCGAGATGGTACACCTCATCTTTCCAGAAAATTTGATTTTCTGGAAACACGGATTATTTAGCCATTAAACTACTGTTCACAGCTAGTAATTAAACACTAAAACAATATTGCAACAACTTATGTAACCATTCATCCACACTAAATTAATAAATATTATATTGAATAATCTTAGAATATCATTCAGGTTGTTCATAAATGAAAATTTATATAATGTAGTTAGCGCCTCCTAGTTATTATAGCCTTCTAGTTCGGTACCAAATAACATGCAGCAAAAAGTTAAAGTACTAACTCCTAACCGTGCCTTTGCTAATTTGCCTAGAAACTAGTCGTTCTTCATCGTGTAAGCACGAATGGTTACCCATTGTTGTTTGGCGCCTGGAAACCACTGGACATGATATTACGAATCGTTAATGAAATGATAATTCCTTAATGCTTAACAACTTCAAAATCCATACTGACTTGCATTGGAAAATACAATCAGTTACCTGGAGCAAGAATCGGAAAGGGAGAGGGGACAAAACTATACATAAAGGGTTTCATCATTCCAATATATAATTCTCATATATAGTGAATTTCAGATAATAAAATATCGGTAATGCTTAGAACGGAACGTTCTACGGTGTGGTAAAAAATCGAACAGCCCAATGGGCCGACCCACACCGCCTCAACCGATCCGCCTCCCACTCCGCTTCACTAAAAGCCACTTTGCCACCATCGAGAAGCATCCCACATCAGCTCCCCACCGTCGACCTCCCATCCCCGACCTCGCGCGAAGCATCCTCGTCCCCGCGGCCTCCGTCCCGCCCCCCGCGGCCTCCTCCATCGGCGCGCACGCCACCCACTGGCGGCGCGAGGGCGGCACGCCCTCCCTCACCTCCGACCTCGCGCCAATGGAGGTGGCTCCAGGCTGCCTCTCCCATCCCGCGGTGCGCGCTCCCCCACCCCGGCAGCGCGAATCCGGCCATGGCGGCCTCCACCCTGGCGGCGGGCTCCATGGAGGAGGCGGCGGCGCGGCCTCCCCATCCGGGTGGCGCTCAGCCTCCCACCCCCGGTGGCGCGCCTCCACCCCAGCGGCGCGGCCTCCCTGCATCACGGCGTGGCCTCCCCGCATCCACGTGAGGTCGCGAGCATCTCCCCGGCGCGAGCACCTCCCCGGCGGCGCGCGACCAACAGCTTCCTCCACTTCCCCAGGCCCGGCGGCGCGGCTCCCCCTTCTCTCCCAAATCCGGCGACATATTGCTGCTCTCCCCTCCTCCTCGCCTTGACGCTCCCTCCTCCGGCCTTCTCCGCGCGCCATTGGGCGGCACGCTGCCATCTCCCCGTGCCGCCACCACCGCGTCAACCTCGCCCGCAGCAGCCCCCATGCTCCATCAAGGTAGGTCACAAGGGACCTCCGGATCTCGGAGCATCCTCCCCCTTCTCTTTTCTTCTTTTCCTCACCCTAACCAAATTGCTTCTTTGTTTCTGTTTCCACCTTTTTTGTTCAATTTCCTTCATTTGATTGTTTCAATAGCACCATGTGTGCTGCGTGTGTATGTTTCAGAGAGAATTTTTTATCTTATTTTTTTATTTCAGGCTTTTTTCTCGAATGTTTCTGCAGTGCAATTTTGAATGTTTCTCTTAGCAAAATCTGTTTGTTTCTTTTTGTTTTTACCTAGTTTGATTTTTCCAGAGAACAAGCTCATGTTTTTGGAATTCACCAGGGTGTGTTTCATCTTTGGGTTCTTTTTTGTTTGAAATTTAATTCAATGATTTTTATCATCGGTATAGGGGTTGCAGTGTGCTTTCTTCAGATTTAATTCACCATGGGGGTGTTTCAAGGGGGGTGTTCTTTTGTTTGGCGCACTGCAGACCCATGTTCTGTTGTAGTAGATGGGTTTCAGTGATTTTTTTCTATTCGCGCGCATTTGTGTTTCACTATGTTTTCGTTTTTGTTTCATTTTCATTTTTTCTGTTGTTTCTTTTGTTTATTTTCATGTGTTTCAATTCCTTTCAGTTTTTTGTTTCGATGTTTTTTCTATCCGAGCACGCCGGCCATGTTGGGGTGGCGGCGGCGGCGGAGCTGTCAATGGAGGAGCAGGGCCGCGCGGGGGAGTGTTGCGCCAGCCGTGTGTGTGTGTGCGTGTCGGTGGGGTGCCGTTTGTGTGTCCCGCGCGCGGGGCGGGGCGTGTGTGCGCTGCTGCGGAGGGGGAAACGGGCCGGGCCTAGACCGTTCTACGATAGAATGTTCTATCGCCAGCACGACCCATAAAATATAGAGAACCCGGCATCTGCAGTGAAGGTCGTATCGTCAGTTGGTAAGGTCCATGATGGCCTGGACGATGTCACCGCCACCTTCCTTGAGAGCATTGGGGGCCTTGTCCATGAACACGCTGGCCTGCGTCGTGATGAGCTAGATGTCCCGGGATCCACCACCCCCGTCCCGATGTCGCGGCGGCCATGATCGCTTCAGCCCGGCCATCACCTTCTTAGCTCCGCCGTCCCGAACTCCCCGACCAAATTGTTGGCGTGGATGCTGGTCATCGCTTGCGCCACCCGGATGAATTCACCCTCTGTCATTGCTTGTGCCGTCGTTGCCGGCGATGTCCGCCGAGTAGCCGTGGATGAGGACGATGTTCGTGGAGAGAAAGTGAATGAGTCATAGGGAGTGACGCCCCTCGTTTCCTTTTCTAAAGCGCGTTGATAGCAGGAGGTGATCGCAGGGATACTCGTTTCCTTTTCTACGGAGGGGGCAGACCCACGAGGTCGGTGATGAATTGTTGCACCAAAACGGTGTCTTGTCTTTTGTCCTTTTAGTTGCAATGCAAAAAAAAAAAAAGGAAATATTTTCATTTAGACTCCTGGAGCTACTTTATAAGCTACATACTCTTCACTACTGGAAACTGACATTCTTCCGAGCGTGACTAGTTTTTCGTGTGTACACACAGAAAAATTCATATTTTTCGTGGGTTTTAGAATATACGCACGAGAACAATATGAAAACTCACGAAAAATAGGTATATTTTTCTGAGCGTGAACTTGACACTCGAAAATATTCAATACTCACAGAAAAAATGTTTTTTTTCTGACGGTTATACTTAAAATGCACAGAATAATATATACACGCACGGAAAAATTAAAAAGACAGCTCAGTTTGGCCTTCGCGGTCTTTATTTGGGCCTTGGCGCTCTTTATTTCAGCCTTGGCGCTCTTTATTTCAGGGTTCGCGCTTTCCTCCAGAAAAGTAAAAAAAAAAAGTCCTAACCCTAACCCACCCAGCCGCCCCCAAAGCCCAAAACGCCCTCGTCACTCTGCGCGCCGCCCCCAAACGCCCGCTCGGCCGCCGCCCCCTCACACACAGTTCACGCACGCACCCTCAGGTTCACCCGCCGCCGCTACCTCGCCGCCCCTCCGCAACCATGTCGTGCACCGCCGATTCGGCGCCTCCTCCCCGACCTCCCCAAGCCCCCCGCCGGCCGCCGCCACCCCCTCTCCCCGGTCACGTTCCCTCCGCTTTGGGTCTTGGGTGCCGGCGCGAGCAGACGCCGGCCGCCACCACCCCGGTCTTTGGGCGCTGGGTACCGGCGCGGAACGCCGGCCACCACCACCCCGCCACCCCAAGCCGGCGCTAAGCGGGAGGTACGTATAGTCATGGCTTTAGTTGTTGCTTGTTGCCTGAACTTGTGGTGGTAGTAGTGTAGTACCCATTCTTCTTTTTCTCTGAATTATTTCTTTGTTTGCCTCTACTGCTCACTCCAGGAAGGAGCAGCCGTCGGCATCAGCAAGTTGAGTAGCAGCCATGTCTCAGAGAACCGAACAGGCATGTTTTTTCTCCTTCACAAATCGACATGCTTCTACTACAATCTGTAATGCAGATTCTTATGGCTTGGTGGATCTATTCTTGTGTGGCCATGCTGCAGTGAAGATTTTGGGCTAAGTGTGGAGTGCTGCATTGAAGATTTTGGGCTAAGGAAAGAGTGCTGCAGTGAAGTCTTTGGGTGCTAAGCAAGGACTGAAGCTGCGTTTTGGACGTGTTGTGTACTACTTTCAAGACTGAAGAATTGTTGAGGACCTGTGATTGAGACTCAAGGTACACTTCTTCTTCACTGGATCTATTTTCTGTATGTTGTTATTCTAAATTCTATTTGTGTGCCCACATGTCTGAGTTTGGAATGTCTGTTCTTGCACCAAAAATAATTGAGCTTTATTTGTTGTGATGTCTCATATATGAAAATTTGAAACAGAACTAGTTAATATGTCAAACCGAACACGGATGTATAATGGTTGGCAACGTGGCAAAGCTCCCTCAAATGAATGGGTTGGTGGAACCAATGGATTCTTGAAAAGTGCATTTTCAATTCCTGGTGTAGCTGAAAATGATACTATTAAGTGTCCTTGTGCACAATGTCGGAACTATTTAATGTGCTTGAAGCTTGTTACAACCGGTTTGCTAATAAGTAAACTGTTCATGTAAGAAATAGAAGGCGTCTTGAAAAAAAAAAATTGTACCGGTGTCTTGTGCGTCGACATCGTCAACTGCGCCGGGGGTAGAACTGCCGCAGCGGCCCAACAGGGCAGCGGTACGGGCACGTCCGGCGGTGGGCGCTCCGGTCGTATTAGACTGGCCTGGCGGCGCAGCCATGGGCAGCGTACGGGCACGGCACCCGGACGGACTCGACCATGCGCTCCAGGCTATGGCTCCTGATGTAGCCTAAATCGACGCGGCACACATAGCACAGCACCTCGTGTTGCCGGTGGCCATGAGCTTTTCGCGGCATGTCGAACACACAGTGTGCCCCTACATGCAGTAGCGACCAATCAATGAACATGCATGTTATATATACTCCCACAAATTAAATATGTGTTTCATCAAAGTTTCATGCACATTAAATATGCTGATGTGGCACTATATTAATAAATAGAGAGATGATGAGAGTTTTATGGGAGCAGAGAGAGTTTCATCCCCATGAAACTCTTATGCACTGTTTTCAAAATATTAAATTATTGAAAACTGCGCCATGAAACCCCCACTGAGACTGACCCTATTGGGTTGTTTATTTAGGACGTCATATACCTGGAAGATGGGGGGCTTGAACGGTAGGTAGCAGACGCCGCAGTCAAAGGCGCCGGCGTCCTCCACCATCATCGTCGACGTCCTGTCTGCCGCCACGAGAACGTCAGCGCCGCCATCATCGTCAGAGTCGGTCCCCTTCTCCCATGATGTCCTCGTCGTCATCGATTATATTCTCCCTCGATCGCTCTTGATGTAGTCTTTGTTTCATATATGACATAGATATGCAAACAAACTACTTCCTTCAGCCTTAATTTTTGGCAGCTACTAGTATTGTGCCTGTGCATTGCTGTGGGCCGGGACAGCTTAACACAAAGATTGCTATAGTTAATATCTCAGCTTGTATCCGATCCGGTAACAGTAAATCATCAAAATACGATATGCAAGCCCCGTAGGTCCACATGTGACAACGTCGATACCAACTTGGATGATACAAGAGTTGTATTTTGTAGTTGTCACGCTATTAGGTTGTGCGGACGGTAGGCACAGGGAAAGGGGATTTCTGGATACCCTTCCATCACCATGAACAGAATATCCCTGAGGGTCAGAACCCATCAATCAAGGAACTAATCTAAAAAAAAAAAAAACATCAAGGAACTTGTGACTACAGGTTTCGCATGTTAATTGTCACTTACCACTAAACCTCAATGTCAATTGTGACTCAGTGAATGTTCCATTCTTTTTATATTCACTTTAGTAGATCTTGTAGTAAATATTTGAGACTCTAAACAATTTCAAATGAATAATAAATCTAAACTAAAAAGTTTGGTTTAGCACTCAAGGAAATGTACAATCTCTTAGCGGTTTGGTTTAGCACTAAAGAAGTACTGCATTTCCTTGAAGGTTTCCTACAACCGCAAAGGTAATGGTATATTCCTTGAGGGTCCAATCTTGCCCTCAAAAGAAATTGGTGACCCACAAGGGTATTCCACTTGTGGTGGTGGAATTCATTATACGGATGAGAGAGCGCACAAATATATTATACATACATGGGTCTTTTTGGGCATGAACAACTAAGAACACACATATATGGTACCCATTTTTGTGCAGCTGTTGCAGGATATATTACCCCAGTTCAGTAGCAAGCACAAAGATTTCAAAGAAATCGAGTACCCTTTAAGAAATCTAGTTTGGTCCAAAGCGCGCAAGATATGGAGTACCCTTTAAGCACACGGATTTTAAGTAAGCTGGGTAGAGAAGCTCAAACAAAAACTCTATCAAAGAATACCTAAAATTTTACATGAAAATTGGCAGCATTAGGTGTAATGCCACCCGGTTTCTTGGGAAGAACAACATAAGCCCTTTTGATCCTTTCAAATTCCATGTTCCCAGAGTAGAAACCTTCTAGCAGTGTGGCAATTTCAGGTTTGATTTCTTCCCCCCCCCCCCCCCCCCCCAAAGTAAAACAGTAGAAACCGGTTCCAAAAGTCCAAAACCTTAAGCCGACTGTTTTTAGTTAAATGTACCGACGCCAGCCTGATCTTCAGGCAGTTTGAACGGATCAACCGAGTCCTCAGCATATATGGAATTCAAATTAGAGATCCAGAGAATGAGATTTTAGAATTTTTATCCCATGTAGTTCTATGACATATGCCATCGCACAGAAAAGTGCATTTTCGGTTCCGTCGCTCACCGGCCATAATAATTGGATACAGCTAGATAGAAGCTTTTCAATTCCATCTCTCAACACACCACTTCAATGCTTCAGCTCCATTCATCCTAAATATAAGTCATTTTTTATTTTTTCAGATATATAGTTTTTATTGTATACCTAGATATAATGAATATACACGAAAAAGCTATTTGAATCTCTAAAACCAAAGCAACTTATAATTTGGAATGTAGCTAGTAGTCACCACTTCATTTTTTTCTGCTCCTAGTTCATCACTTCAACACAAAAGCTAGTTATCAGTAAATTGACCAGCATCACATCTAAACAGACGCTTGTCTACGATGACTTTATGGAAATCACAGCCTTGACATGAAGAGCAGCCTGGCGATAATTTGGAAAGAAGAACCGGTGGAAGGAGGCGTTGGGAGCTGGCAAGTAATTCGAGGGAGACGTGCACCGAAGTTGGAACTGGATCTATCACGCCTGCAGCGGAGCTCGAGGTCACATGTCGTCTTCGTTGTCGCCGGTGCCGAGGAGGTGCCGGCCACGGCGGGAACAGAGCGTATCCGACAGCAGAAATGATGTGCACGAGCGGTGTATTCTCCATGTCCAGCAGGAGCAGGTACTTGGCGCCGCTGCGGACGGCGGTGAGGAAGTTGAATCCATCGCGGAGGTCGACGCCAAAGGGGTCACCGGCACTGGGCTCGGCCGTGCAGGGCCAGCCGTGCGCCGCCGCAAGGTGCTCAACGAGTGTCGTTACAGAGCCGACGAAACTGCAGCCTTCGCCGGGGCAGTAGCACGGCGCATGCGGGCACCGCAGGATGTGCTCCTTTCGGGCATGGTACACGAGCGGCCTTGCAACGTCGCAGCCATAGGGCACATGCGGACACGGGCCGCAGAGTACGGAGTCCACCACGCGCTCCATGGCGTGGCACCGTTGGTAGCCGCTGGGCATGGCGACACGACACAACGGGTATGCCTGAGCTTCTTGGAGCACGACGAGCACAGCGCATGTCCCACGGGGCACTGCACAAAGTCAATGTACCAAGTAAGTAGAGGGGAAACGAAACAGGTCGACTAATCAACGGCGATGCACGCCCGGGGTGTACCTGGAAGATGGGTGGCTTCAGCGGGCGGTAGCAGACGCCGCAGTCCAGCACGTCCTCATCCGCCACCGTCGCCAGATCATGGACTATCGCCAGAGCTGACGACGAAGAGCCCTTCTCGACGCCACCGCTTGTGCTTGCAAGAACCTCCGATCGTCCACCTCTTTGTCTGCACAAAGGTTCCGATCCTCCAAGACCGGCCTGTCGCATCCGCTTTGGGCCTTGTTCTCCGGCCGGAGACGGCGTCGCGCTCTGGCGCCGCCGCCCAGACATCGGTGATCCGGTGCACGTCACAACTCCTTCCGCTCCGATCTATTGCTCACCTCTCCGGTCCAATTTATTATAGCACTATTTTCAGTGATAATATGAATGGCCGTCATATATGTGTTCTATAGCTGTATAAAATATGAACAAGTCTATTTGAACAAGATGATAGCAATCTCTGTTAAATGTTGACAATACAAATATAGAAGTAAGGGGTGAGCAATGATAATAACAGATTCCATGTTGTCACAAGCAATAATAACAGATTCCAAATCTTCTGGGATGAAGTCATAAGAGTATAGTAGTTCTGTTCAATGAGTATAGTAGTTTAAAGTTAGCCAAGGTTGGATAATTACGTGATGCAGTTTCAATGTTTCACCAACTTGACTGCTATACAATAGACATGCCAGACAGATTATGAATTTTCAGCCAGACTAGTTTCAATGTTTCCCGCTTGCAAACTTGTAATAATAGCAGAAGACACAAAAAGAACTTCCTCAATGTCAAAGTGACAGACTATTGCTCAAAACAGGGATAGACAGCTAGCTGGCCAAACGCACAGATCCTTTGCTAAACTTAGTAATAGCTTTGGTCACAAAAATGGTTGCCATAATTTGCACAGGAAAAAAAAAAAAACTTTATTCCAGCTGTACATTAAAATTACAACTACACTAGTACATAAAACCGGCCAGTGATGGTCCGATGGATGGGTAAATTCTCCATCAGGCTGAAAATCACAGCTGAAGTTCTCTTTGCAAACAACTGAAAAACATGACCCACAGTTTCACCCAAATTGGCCAAAAGCGACAGGTTACTATCAAATTGGGTCCTGGCAAACTGCAATTTCTCTGGACCACCACTACATTCCATACTGCAATTTCCTCTCCTTGGGTTCAGATCAGAATGAATTCAGAACAAATAAACCACTCCTACCACCACACCCCCACGAAACCCCACAGCTAGCTAGCACACAGTCATAGAGGCTATACGACCATTGCAATTCTAGGTCTGGTGACCATGGGGATATACCTGTATTGCCTTAGTAAGAAGATGTTTGGGGGAAGTAGAAACTCACCGATGCTCGATGCCCTTCAGGATCTCTGCGGTGCAGATGCAGGGGAGGATCTCCTCGCGGGCGAGCTCGCGAGCACTCGTGAACGCCTCAGGCCGGGAAGTAGCGGAGGTCGCCGCGCCGCCTCCTCGCAACCCCACCGCCTCCCCGCAGTGGCGCCGCCTCGCCACCTCCCCGCAGCCGCGCCGTTCCCCCGCGCCGGAGCGGGAGGCCCGGAGTCGGAGTCGCAGCCCGGGTCGCCGCTGGATCGGAGTCCCAGACCGCGTCGGCGCCGCCGCCTCTGTCTCTCGCGAATTTGGGTGCCTATCCGATCCGTGCGTGCCTAGTGTACAGATACGGCCCAAGTGGCCTCCGTGTGTGAGTAGTAAGGCCCAAGCTGTGTGTTTTTTTACCGCGAACCGGCCGGTCGGTTTTTTTAAAAAAACCGGACCGGTTTACCGGTAAAACCGGTCGGTTTCGGTTTTTTCGCTAATCTATGTGTCGGTTTTGACCGGTTTACCGGCAATTTTGCTACGGACCGGACCGGTAAGTCCGTAACCGGGCAAACCGGTCGGTAAAAAAAAAAAGCAGGGCCCAAGTGCCCTCCGTGTACCATTTTTGACTATTGTACGTGTGTTGGTAAGGCCTCCGTGTACACAAGTGTGTGCTTGTCAGGCTACGCGTGTTGCATTGAAAAATTGTAAAGTGGTCAGGCTACGGTACCAAATCGCCCGAGCTCAGGATATACGGTACCAAATCGTCAAGTGGAAGAAGTAAAGAGAGGACATGGTATGAAAGACTATACAAGGCATTTCTAGAAAATACCTCCAACGCTAGAGCTAATTAAGGCTTCCTCATAAAAATGCCTCCGAAAAAATGGTTTCAAAGGCTTTTTCTTAAAAATGCCTCTAAGTAAAAAGAAATTAAGGCAATTTCAAGAAAATACCTTTAATTAAATGACGTGTTGTAGTGTCTATCAAAGAAGACCTAAAATTTTACATGAAAATTATGACAGCATTAGGTGTAATGCCACCCGGCCGGTTTCTTGGGAAGAACAACATCAGCTCTTTTGATCCTTTCTAATTCCATGTTCCCAGAGTAAAAACCTTCTAGCAGTGTGGCAATTTCAGGTTTGATTTTTTTCCCCTAAGTGAAACGTACAGTAGAAACCGGTTCCAAAACCTTAAGCCTGGAGGACTGTTTTTAGTTAAATGTACCGACGCCAGCCTGAGCTTCAGGTAGTTTGAACGGATCAACCAGAGGCCTCTCAGCATATATGGAATTCAAATTAGAGATCCAGAGAATGAGATTTATTTTATAAATTTCATTCCATGTAGTTCTATGACATATGCCATCGCACAGAAAAGTGCATTTTCCGTTCCGTTGCTCACCGGCCATAAGAATTGGATACAGCTAGATAGAAGCTTTTCAATTCCATCTCCCAAGACTCAGCACACCACTTCAATGCTTAAGCTAGTAAGCTTTTGCTGTGGTACTCTGAAATAACTGTGGATCGTTCATTTATTCCGATCCAACAGTCACGATCATCTATTACCTCATAGGAGGTAATAGTATTTATTGAATTTTTATTTTATAAAAATACGGTAAATAAAGGACGGTTTAAAATAATAAAAATCTTTTTTAAGATTTGGTTGTTAAGATTTTTTTTAAGATTTGGTTGCTGATGCATACGATACACACATGATCCGGTGGATATGACAATTTTTTTAAAATTTTATATTTAATATGATTGTGTACGTACACGATTGTATACGTGACATATCCTCCGGGTACTGATGCATTGTGTACTGATGCCGAACCGGGTACCGGCGCACATGATTGTGTACGTGACATATGCGTGTATCATGTGTACACGATTTAGTGAGTGTGGCCGGTAACGTGAGTAATATACACGTACATATAGGTATCGTATGTATATACGTGATAGTACATGGCTAGCACTGTAAATAGTTGTATGTGTTAGTACACGTGTAGGTAGCGTACGTATTGGGTTGGACGTCGACGGAAACCTGGGGAATGGTCCGGTGAACGCGGCTACAGGCAACTGCCAAACCATCTTCCCTGGTTGAAGTAGATCTGTTCCGAGATTCAAGGAAGAAATCAGTTCGAGATAATTTATTTAGTAATTCATTAAATTGAGAAAAAATCAATGGTACAGATCGATTTAAGATATTACCTCCTTATAGGCAAACGGAGTACCTGAGCATTGCCCAAGCTAGTAATCCATCCATCCTAAATATAAGTCATTTTTTATTTTTTTCAGATATATAGTTTTTATTGTATATCTAGATATAATGAATATACACTAAAAAGCTATTTGAATCTCTAAAACCAAAGCAACTTATAATTTGGAATGTAGCGAGTAGTTCACACCACTTCATTACAAAAGCTCCTAGTTCATCACTTCAACACAAAAGCTAGTTATCAGTAAATTGACCAGCATCACATCTAAACAGATGCTTGTCTACGATGACTTTATGGAAATCACAGCCTTGACATGAACAGCAGCCGGGCGATAATTTGGAAAGAAGAAGCGGTGGATGGAGGCGTTGGGAGCTGGCAAGTAATTCGAGGGAGACGTGCACTGAAGTTGGAACTGGGATCTATCACGCCTGCAGCGGAGCTCGAGGTCACATGCCGTCTTCGTTGTCGCCGGTGCCGTGGAGGTGCCGGCCACGGCGGGAACAGAGCGTATCCAGACAGCAGAAATCATGTGCACGAACGGTCTATTCTCCATGACCAGCAGGAGCAGGTACTTGGCGCCGCCGCGGACGGCGGTGAGGAAGTTGAATCCATCGCGGAGGTCGACGTCGAAGGAGTCACCGGCACTGGGCTCGGCAGTGCAGGGCTAGCTGTGCGCCGCCGTGAAAGTTAGGAGCGAATTGCGATGGACGGAAATTGCATTTATTTTTATTTATTTCTTACTGCCATGGCCAAGCATATACATATACATATAAATTAATGTGATTGTTCTCTGCTTACTAACTTTTACTAACTTATTTTTTAATAGCAAATATACCTATGTGTTGCAACGGGATAAAAAAAACTATCGTGCTTTCATTATGGATGAATCCGTGACAAAGGCTTTGTAATGTTTTGTTTGCTTCTAAAAAGCTTGTATTTTTTATTCTCTTATTCATGAGCAAATGCAATAAGCTAAAATACAATTCGTGATGCATATCTATATCTATCTATACCTAATAATAAAGAAATAAAATTTTAGTGGTCCAACAAATGAGTTGGAATAGGTTTTGTCTAGCGTACGAATCCAAATTCTAATCCAAATATAAGATGTTCAGATCAGATTGCTTTTGTGTTTGTTTTGAAAACAGAAAAGAAGAAAAAAGAAACAGAAACACCCATGAAAGGAAACAAAGGAAAGGGGGAAAAAGAAACAGGAAACGGAAGACAACGTGAAAAAATGAAAAATAAAAAACGTGAAAAATAGGAAAATGAAGGACAAGCCGTGAAAGAAAAGAGGAAAAAGAGGATTGGACAGGATGGGTTGGAATAGGAATAGGAAGGGACAGGAAATATGCATGCCTATGCAATATTGGATCAAAGTCAAATCCAAATAAAAATACAGAAAAAACGACTACCATAACACACGTAATTGCACCAACAAAAAATAGATCAGATCGTGGGCTTAGGAAAGATGTACCCGCAAGATACGAGTGTCAGACTATCCGCTTTACCTTCATCAAAACTTAACTATATGACACGACTATGCCGTGTTTTCGCCCTTCGTTGTCCCGCCGAGGCCGCGCACGTGGCCTGCCCGCCCACTTGCGAGCCAGACGTTCACGCACAGCACCAAGGTCGGCGATGGAAGTGGCGGCGCACAATGCTGAGAAGCCCCACACGTCGTGCTTCAAGCGCTGGTCTTGGTCCCTGTAGCGGCGGCGACGCTCCTCCATCTCCAGTAGGTGGAAGCACTGGAAGTGGAGGATGAGAAACACATACGCAATGACGACAACGGCGACGGCGGAGGGGTCATCCTCGAGTTCACCGTCTCAGTCGCTCGCATGCTCTGCAAGTTCACCACCACAACACCCACAACACTCGGTCTTCCGCGAGCCGTCCCGGTTGCTCACGTGCTCCGCGAGTTCACTGCTGTTTTTTTTTTCCGTTGCAACGCACGTGCATGTTTTGCTAGTATTAAAAAAATTATCAAATGCCTAAATTTTGTTAAGGCCTAAGTCCCTGAGGGATATCCGGGGCCGGTTCCTTTCTTCTCATGCAAGGAAAGGCACGTCCTTATTTACGGGCAACAATTATCTCTTGCGATAATGGCTTTACAAAACTTATGCTCTTTTCTCTATTCTTTTTTTTCACCCATTGCAACGCACGAGCAAATTTGCTAGTCCGTATATATATGGGTGATGCTAGCCTAGGACGACACATGGGATTGAGTCCCATCGGACGCCCCGCATCTGCATGGAGCCGAGCAGAAAAGCCTTCCGCACCGAAATCGCGATCGCGCCCGCCGTCGCACGAAGAAGAAAGGAAACCCGCCCGCCCTTCCTCTGCTCCCCGCGCAAGGAAGATGCCCTGCCCCCCACGCGCACGGAAATCCATCCCGCCTCCAACCTCACCGCCCCAAGCACATCCACCCCGCTGCTAGCTCGCCACCTTCCCCCCCCACCCCACCCGGCCCGCTTGCGTGCGGCAACATAAGGTTGTAGCAGTTGAAACACAGTGAACCTATAAAAATGCAACAACATAAAAAGGACAACACAGTTCCAACACTGGGATGATGAAGTTGAAAACACCCTGAACATATTATTGCAACAAACAAGAAAAAATAGCTGAAACATTTGGCTACTGCTGCTGAAACCCAATGAACATACTGCTACAACAACACCCGAACAACTGCTATAACAACACACAACAAACTACTGCAACATGTAGATTGAAGCAACTGAAACAACATCTCAAAAACAGTATTGCAACAACGACTGAAACCTACTACAACATCTAGAGAGAACCATTGCAACAATAGCGAGATCTAAACCCGGAAAGCTTGCCGGAACCCTAGCCTGCTGCAACATTACCTGAAAAGGTACTACAACCAGAGAACACCATTGCAACACGCAAGAGAGCTGAACCCCCAAGAGCTCGCCGAAACCCCCAAGCCACCACACACATCCCTTAGATCTAGACCAAGAGGAGTATGAGGAGGACAAGGGCAAGGAGCTGGAGGAGGAGCAGAGCTCAGATCCAGGACCCACCTACCTCACCGAAAAGCTATGTCGAAGCCCTCATCTTCGGTGGCATGGAGGTCGCCGATGGGGGAGGAGGGAGGCAGGGAGGGAGAGACGGCGTGGCTCGCTGCCATCACCCTCAACTCTGGCGCCATGGAGGTCGCAGAAAGGAGAGAAATGAGGGAGGGAGAGACGGCACGCTCGTCGGTAGCCCCCCGCCGTCACGGTGTGGAGGCGCGCAGGAGGGAGCGAGGGCGACGACACCGGAGTGGAGCGAGATGGTTAGAGCGAGCGGAGCAAAGAAAGGAAAAGCCGCGGACATGCGGATAAAGATGAGCGGCCAGTCGAGTCGCGCTGTGCCTAATCTATATCTATGAAAAAGCGATTTCAATCTCTAAAGCTAAACCAACTTTTGATTCGGAATGTGGCGAGTACAATACTTTGTTACAAAAGCTACTAGTTCACCACTTCAACACAAAAGCTAGCAGTAAAATGAACAGCAGCACATCTAAAGAGAGCATAACTAGTCTAGCATGCTAAAATTAGCATATCTAAACAGATCCTAGCCTTACGTGGATGTAAATCGCAGCCTCAACGACATGAACAGTAGCCTGGTCAGGTCCTCCAAGATACTTTGGAAGGAAGAACTGGAAGGAGGCGTTGGGATCTGGCAAGCCATTGGAGGGACACGTGCATGGAAGTTGGAACCGAGATCTCTGGTGATGCCCGTGCTGGACATCCTTGAACTGCCTGAAGCGGAGCTCGAGGTCACATGTCGTCGCGTCCACTGTTGCCGGTGCCGAGGTGCTGGCCATGGCGGCAACGCAGAGCGTATCCAAACCGCGAGAGATGGCATCCCCGAACGGTGTACTCGCCATGTTCAGCAAGAGCAGGTACTGGGTGTCGCCGCGGACGGCGCCGAGGAAATTGAATCCATCGCGGAGGTTGACGTCAAAGGGAATACGGCACGGGCCCGGCAAAGTGCACGGCCAGCCGTGCGCCACCGCGATGTGCTCAACGAGCGTCGTTACGAGCCGACGAAGCTACAGCCGTCGCCGGGGCAGTGGCACGGCTCATGCCGGCACCGCAGGACGTGCTCCTCAAGGGCATGGTACTCGAGCCTTGCGTCGCAGCCATAGGGCACGTGTGGACACGGGCCACGAGATGGAGTCCACCACGCGCTCCATTGCGTGGCACCGCTGGTAGCCCCGGGCATGCATGGCGACGCCACGCAGGTGGCACTTGCGGGCATCATTGAGCTCCTTGGAGCACGACGAGCACAGCGCATGTCCCACGGCGCACCGCACAAAGCCATGTACCAAACTAATGGACGGAGGGAGTATGTAACAGCAAGCAGAGAGAGCAAACCGGTCGACAAAGCGAGAGGGCAAACGGGTCGACAAATCAATGGCGGCGCACGTACGGAAGATGGGTGGCTTCGGCGGGAGAAAGCAGACGCCGCAGTCTAGCACGTCCTCGTCCACCACCGTCAGATCATGGACCATTGCCGGAGCCGACAAACAACCCTTCTCGACGCCACCGCTTGCAAGAACCTCCGATCGTCGCCCTTCCGGGGTGCACAAAGGCTCCGATCCTCCCGCGCCGACCAGACCGGGTCGCATCCGCTTTGGGTCTTGTCCTCCAGCCGAGCACGCCCGGTGCTGGTGCCCGGCGCCGCCGACCGGACATCCTTGATCTGGTGCACCTCTCAACTCCCTCTCCTCCGCTGTGACTTGTGTGTTGTGTGCACTGTTGCTCACCTCGCCGGTCCAATTTGTTGTAGAGACCGCGAGTGCGCCGCAGTTGAAATCAATTCTCGCAGTCATTTGCACGCGAGCCCAGATGGAAATCGGGAACCCAAGAGGCAGCAACAGCATTAACCCAACTTGGAACTCATCGGGAGTCGGGACGGTGGACTGCGCAAGGAAAGCGGCCTATCTAGCTACCCTGTAGCGTGTACCGGTTCTTTTTTTTTTTTTGATAAAAATTTTGAATTTTCTCTCCTCCTAGTAGTATGCCATGGCAGAAAGAAAAAAATAAAATACTATGTGAAAGGTAGTAGTCCGCTTCGATTTCCAAAAGCCACACCATCAAGCAGTAGGACAGCCAATGCAAGCTGGCAGATCGTCCTCGGAGCACGGCTTAGGGCGGTCACAATGGTAGAAGCTACACACGATGTCTAAGAAAAAAAATCTATTTATAAAAACTACACATACAATGGAGGTTTCTTGGCGTAATAAAATATTGGACTTTTTTCTCACACTTCATCTCTCTGATACTCGGCAAAATATTTGGTGCAAACCATATCTTCGGTGCAATCGTGAAAACCATTTGTAAAACTATACTTAGGAGTTTTCAAAAATTTTGAAACTATGCACACCGATACTATATCTACAGAGGCGCATTGTCACAAAATTTGAGATTCAAACTCGTTTTTATAAAAAATCATATAAAAATAACGAATTTCACTTGTATATGCACTAGAGGATAAAATTCCAAGAATTCTGTCTTCTAGTGCATATGCAAATGAAATTTGTTGTTTTTATATGAATTTTTATAAAAAGAATTTGAATCTCAAATTTTGTAACAACGCACGTCTATAGATGCACTATTGGTGTGCATAGTTTGAAATTTTTTAAAAACTCGTAAGTATGGTTTTAATGTGGTTTTTCATGAATTACACCGAAGATATGGTTTGCACCGAATATTTTGCCCCGATACTCTATATATCGGTTTGTGGAACGCATGGGCAACAAGGTGGCATGGGCGTATCCCGGGCACAGCCATGCGGCCGGAGGCCTGGGCAGCGACGCATGCCCGGCGGCGGCGCTCCACTCCGGCGAGCTCGCGCAGCCGTGGCCCGGGGCGGACGGGCGAGCGAGGGCGATGGCGGCCCGCGAACGCGAGTAGCGGCGGTGGAGCGCACGCGAGCGCGGTGGCGGCACGAAAAAGCAATACGCGAGCGCAGCGGGCGCGCGGCGGCGGGCATGGGCGAGCAGCACGTGAGCGCACGTGGCCACAGCGGCACGAGCAGCACGCGGTCACGGCTGCACGAGCGAGCAGCATGCGAGCGAAGTGGGCGAGCGTGGCAGTTCGCGGACGAGCGCACACGAGCGTAGAATGGGCATCTCGAGCATGCCGACGCCCAAGCAAGGACAGCCTGCGGGGTTCGTGCGGTACAACACGGCGGCGGCCGTCATGATCCTGGTGAGGCTGGTGCGCGCCGCGCTACTGTTCCTCGGCGTAGCGACGCCATCGTCGTGGGATTGGGAGGCGGAGGAGCAACAGCAGCAGGTGGTGGTGACGGTCACGGCCGTGGGGCCCACCCTCGCCAACAGTTTTCGGAGCAGGTTCCGTCTCTCGTGGTTCGGGTGCCGCGGCGGCTCGGGGGACTGCTGCATATGTCTGGTGCGGTTCGAGCCAGAATCGGTGGTGAATATAGGCTCCCTGCGCCCACCTCTTCTGCCGCGCATGCCTCGAGACCTGGCTCGACTATGACCAGGCCGCCACCTGCCCGCTCTGCCGCCACCGTCTCCTCCCTCCCACCGCAAACGCCACGCAATGGAGGCGAGCTCAGGCGGGCACGCATGGAGAAGCACGAATGGCGGCGCGGCCTGCGCGACGGAGGCGGTTCCTGCGCGACGGCGCGGCGGAGCGGTCTGCATGACGACGAGCGCGGCCTGCGCGATGGAAGCAGCGAGCGTGCACATCGCCGGTGCCACCTACATAGAAACCGGTCGTTTCTTCCCAACGCTAGATTCGTCGTTTCATCATGGTTTGTTTCACTGATCGACGTGGTTTCTCCTCTAAGAAACGGTTTCATCATATTTTCATCTCTTTCTTCATTAATTAGACCACCATGTCGCTTTTTGCTTAATTGCCAAGATAATTAATAGGGATAGAAAGGACTACCTTAATAAGGGAAGTTCCAATGGATATAGTTTCTTGATGTAGTTTCCAAGAGACACTAGTAGAGAAGGGACTTTTGGTTCAGAGCTTTAGTTCCGGTTATTTTTGGGCCCGGGACTAAAGAAAGATTTAGTCCCGGTTGGAACCATCAATAGGGACTAAATCTCCCTACCTAACGGCTAGCGCTGCAGCCTTTGTAGGAGGGACAGGAGAGGGACCTTTAGTCCCGGTCGGTAGCTAGAACCGGGACTAAAGGTTAACCTTTAATCCCGGTTGTAGCCATAGCCCAGGACTAAAGTTTCCGTGGCCCTTTTTATTCTGGTTTGTGGTTACAACCGGAACTAGAGGTTGATCCTTTAGCCCCGGTGGACTCTACCAACCGGGACTAAATGTCCCCACTATATATAGCCACAGCATCTTCCACTGTCTCCCCCGCCGGAGACACTAAAAATCCATTTGGTCTTTGTTTGTACGCGTGTGTGCATCTGTGTTCTTGCTTGGGGGAGCAAGTTTTTCACCGTCGGCTTCATCTTCTTCAAAAGGTTAGCAACTTCATATATCTTCTAATCTTTCAATGGTAAATAATGCAGATCATTCCATGGTTTAGTAATAAACATAGAAATATGTGGGCTTTTAGATTAGGAATAAGATGGTGGATTTATTTTTATTTATTATACATCATTTCTACATGAATGTGTGTATGTTGACATATTTTTTGTTTCTCTAATATATATTTATATATGATTCTTGCTCTAATATACAACATTTCTCAAATATTCATTTTTATTTATTATACATCAAGTTCTTGCTCTTTTATATATTTCTCTAATAATTCATTATATATATATATATATATGTGTGTGTGTGTATCTTGACACATTTTATATATATTTCTCTAAAATATTGCATGGTATATTTGTAATATGGGTGTGTTCTCTATATTTATTTTGAAGTATTTCTCAGTTTTTTAGGTATGATGAATGGCGGTGGACTTCCCGCTCTACAGGCCCACGGTTTTTACCCTGGTGATCTGCCATTCGCATCGTCCCTAGATATGGCCGTTCCGCGCTTCCCAGATCTGTCTATGCTATGGAATATTTTCATTTTTACATGCTAGCTAAATAATATGATATATTTTATTCATTCATAATATGATTGTTGCATATGTCACAAAATATATCCCGGTCGAGTAGCTGGAATCAGCACTACGGGTGCTTGGGGTGCTCAACATCGAGCATATGACTAGTGCGGTCGTGACTGACGAAGATCACGAGTTGTGGACATGTAATATCGCCTTTAAAATCCCTCTTAGGTACAATCGAGAAGTAAAGTAAGACATCGTGCAGAGGGGACGTCCGTATCTAAATAAGAGATGCGCACAGTTCAATACCGTGATGTATTGCTTACAGGCTATTGAGCGCATTGGCTACTTTATGCCTGATTTTTCATACTTGAAGATACAAGCTTTACGTGAGCATAATCTGGATACTCCACAAGTGAGCGAAAGGATGGCGTGACATAACCAAATGGATGTGGTAAGTAGTCATGCATGTTTATTTATTGTTATGATTATATGATCGCTTTCTGATACTTTTTTGCTGCTACGCTTGCAGAATTTGCTTCATGATTATACCTATGCTTCAGCTAGCATGCAGGATATTTTCTCGCAAGCTATTGAACAACTAGGGTACGACTGGGCCTACGTGGGCCACTAGGGCCAGCCTACCACACATGGAATTCAGTATTGCCTGAAATTTACTCCAAACCCGGCCACCATCAATGGTCCGACAGTAAGTTATATCTTTGGCCTACCATGTTTTACTCGTCATGAGGCAAGAGAGAGTGTGTAAGTGGAGACAGTGCGTCCGGTTTATAAGGTTTATGTTTTAATTTGGTCTATTTGTATGCTTTCATGTAATAACTTGTTCATTTCCGACTGTGATGTTTCATTAGCTTTGGTCTATTTTTATGGATTGTCCACTACTCCTGCAACCTCCCCTCTCGCGTCTCCAAATAGGCGTAGCTCGTCAGCCACCTCTGGCATTCTCCGACGCATATTCGACTTTACTGGCATATTGTACACTTTGATTGTAACATTGACCTATTTGGAAAAAGGTCTTTGTTAACGTATATGTAATTTTGTTGTAAGGTCTTTGTTATCGTATATGTGGTTTATTGTACGGTTATGTTTAATGAGATTTATGTTGATCATTATGGTTTTTTTACCAATTCTGATCATTATGTAGTTTCTAAAATTATATTTGAATTTTTAAAATTCTATAGTTGAATTTTTTTTAATGAAAACTATATTTGAATTTCTAAAATTTGAAATTCATTTTTTGTAAACCACCTCGGATGGAGAAACTATCAAAATAAAACTTGTAGATCCTAAAAAGTTATGCAACTTTGTAGTTTACAATATCTTCATTTAGATTCATCTTGTTATGAAAAAAATATGTTTGAACATTTATATTAAAAACAATGAAAAAAGACGAAAAACGAAACTCCATTAGACAGCCAGTTTTGGGCACGCGCAAAAACTGACCTTTAGTCCCGGATTGGGCTTCCACCTTGGACTAAAGGTGGAACCTTTGTCCCGAGTTGGGCCACCAACCAGACTAAAGGCCCACCATTCCCGGTTGGAGGCCCAACACGGAATAAAGGGGGCCGGCCATATATGCCCAAGCCCAATCCATTCTTCTTCCTCCCCGGCCGCCATCTCGTCCCGCGCCGCCACCCCGTCCCGGTCTCCGGCCTCGGCACCTCTGGTCTCGGCTCCGGCCTCGGCCTTGCCACCTCCCCGTCTTCGGCCTCGCCACCTCTGGCCTCAGCCTCACCACCTCCCCGTCTCCGCCCTCGTCTCCAGCCTCTGTAACAACTCCAGTTTTGGGCTTAGCAAAATCTTGCATATCATGAGCATGATCATCACATAAGCATCATTATTGCATTTTTGTAGCAATTACTTTAGTGCTTGATTTAAAATGCAAATATGGTTTCAAAATTTGCTTCTAGAAGTCATATTTGTGGTGCTTTTCTCAAAATGGAGCTTTAACCAAGTTTATAGAGAAAATTATTTGGAGAAACTTTTGTTTTGACCCCAAGCCATGAAAATGAGTTTTAGGGCTTCAAAAATGCCAAAAACAGTTTCCCCAATTTCGAAAAATCAATTTTAAATGTATTTTATTTGCCCAAATTTTCATTTTCAAAATCTAGGCCGAATTAGCAAAAACTTTCAACATGAAAGTTATTCCTCTTATCATTTTGAGAAACTTTCATGTTTGGACCTTTTTCAAATTCGCCATATTTTTCAAACTACAGCGAGTCAAAATCTCCAGTTCAAATTGACCAGGGTGGGACCCACCCGGCCCCACCTATCATCATCCTCTCCCCCTCCCCTCTCTGCTTCGCGCGCGCCAGGCCGCCGCAGGCCGCAGCGCTGCCCCGCTTCGCCTGCCGCCCCCGCCTGCGCCCGCCCGAATCGAGTGCCACTCGAGTGCGCACTCGAGTGCCCCTGTTCCCCCTCGCCTGCTCGCCTGCCCCGCTGCCGCCCTGCCGCCATTGCTGCGCCGCCTCGGCCACCGCCGACGACGCCGCACACCGCGCCCAGCCAAACGAGCAGGCCAAGCACGCCGCGACGCCGCAACGGCCACGCCGAGGCACTCGAGCACCTCGCAGCAAGCCTCGCTGCCCCATTTCGCCGCTGAGCCGTCTGCGACGATGGACGCGTCGCGCCGAGCGCCACGGTCATCATGCCCCGCGCCCGTGACCCCCTCCCGGTCCGAAATTGGACAGCCCGGCGCCCTTAAAAGCTCGCCCACTCGCTCGCGCACTCGCCCGCCCCATTTCCCCCTCTCCCTTCGCCGCCCGAGCCCGCGGGAGCCGCCCATGGCCGCCGCCGCGAGCCGCTCCGGCTAGCCACCTCCCCACTCCACCATTTTCTTCCCTAGCTGCGTCACCGTGACCGCCATCCCTTCCTCCACCTTCACCGCGTGACCTTGCTTCAGATCGACCCAAGGTAGTGGCCGATTTGGCCGTCATCTTCTCCGTCTGCGGGAGCCGAGCTCCGGCGAGCTCTTCGGCGCCGCTGTCCGCTCGCTCCGGTCATCCTTTTCTTCCCTTAGTTCGCGCGCTAGCTCCGCCGTGGCTCCATGAAGCCCGTAGGCGTTTCCCGTTTCGCCGCCGTGGCTTGCTCCGGCATCTCGCCGTCATCCACCGCCGCCGCTCGCCGCCGTTCGACACGGCCTCCATTTTAGGGCACTAGGGGTCCCATGTTCACCACCGTCGGGTTCGCGGCTGCTGTCCCGAGCATGACGGTGCTACCCGTGTCGCCGGAGGAGCCGCCGTCCGGCGAGCTCTCGCCGGCCGGCCGGCGAGGTCCTGTCCCGACCCGGCCGACCGGTGGGGCCACCGACCGGGCCCACACGTCGGCGCCTCGGCGCATGTGCGCTCGTGTGCGTGCGCGGCGGGGTACGCGTAGGCAGCGCGACCCACGCGTCGGCCCGCAGCGGGGATCACCCCGGGTGCGCGTAGCAATTTAGTGTATTTCCCGTTTTCGAAAATGATTTTCGAAATGTTGTTTAATCTTTCAAAATTCATATCTCCTTCATTTTAAGTCCATTTTGGGTGATTCAAATGTCAATATTTTTCTTATGAGGAGCTTTATGCATGTAGGGTATTGGTTTATTTTTCTGAGATACTTTTCTGTACAGTATTATTTAATGCCCTTAATTGTTGATATCTTGTTAAATGCATAAGTAATTGTAGGTTTATCAGAAAAATGTGAGTCTTGTTTTGTTGCTCTAGTTAGGAGATGCTTTATCTGTGAAAAATATTAGTTGTATATGCCATGTGTAAAAAATGCCCTGTTTATTTGTTGTGCTTGCTTTGCTTAGGGTTTAGGAAATTCCTAATTAATTAGTTATGCAAGGAAAATGCTTGATAATTTTTATAGGGTGTTTCTATGCTTATAAGTAGCTGTTAATCACATGAGATCTGTTGTTTGACACTTTTCATAGTACAAAGTATTTTTAGGTCTAGGTTTATTGCTGCCTTGTTTTTTTTTGTATAGGATTAGTGGGTTACTGTTTTGACTTGAAAAATTTATGGTAGGCTTGCTGTTACCTGGCTAAGCTACTGTAATTTTTGTAGATTTTTATGAGCAGTCTATCTGTAGGTTGCTGTTATACCCCTTAGTAATCATCGTCGTTTATTCGTCGAAGTCTAGGTTAATTAGTGTCTTGCTAGGCTTAACTAGGGTTACAGAAGGTGTAACGTGTTAGGATGATGTTGACTACCTTGTAACTTCACGTTGGGTTCATCATCATCATCATCATACGCTTTAATCCTGTATTGCATTCCTGATACTCATATGCACCGATGCATCATACAGGATTGCCGGAAGAAGTGACGCCAGTAGTTCCCGAGGAGCCGGAAGAAGAGGAGCAGCAGGGAGCAGTGCTGCAGGAGGCAGCACAGGATGAGGACCCGGACGCTGACTTGCCTGAGTGCCCTAACCATCACCCTAGCTCCTTTGTGAAAGGCAAGCCCCGGAGCATTACTCCTACAGTTTTAAAAATGTTTTACTTGAGTCATTTATTTATTATGATGCATTAAGTTTATAGGCGTTGGTTGGAACCGTTAATGCATTATGAGTACCTTGATCCACCTAAATACCTTTACCCTAATTAAGTTCAGGATCACGATTATGCTTAGCACTGCTTAATTAGATCGGTAGAAGACGGGTGATTGACCCTCATCCGCGAGGTAGGTGGTTACTACCCTATGGTTGATACTATGGAGATTTGGTTTAGGGAACATAACCATGTGGCCATGTTAAATCACGACTGGTCGGGGTTTGTGGTGTGTTAAACCATGGAAACTCCGGCTATGTCACTTAAGGAAATATGGCTTTGTACGTCCTCGGATCATGTTGAACAATGCCTCACAGATAGCTGGAAGGATGCGATCATCCGACCGCGAAGCCTTGAGGATGTTTGGGCCGGAATTTCAGCGGAGTTGAGTGTGTTGCCCACAGGCGCGGTATTAAAGCCAGTGGCCGGTCGCGCCGGAGGTACCTGGTAGCCGGGCATGCCCTGGTGCAACCGTATTCTTTGAAATCCGTGTTTCCACCCGAATATACCAAGGTGACCGTCACTCATTCGGGCGGCGAGTGTGGTTTGTGTGAGGAATACCCGCCACCGGTTTGCAATCGATTATAATCGCCATCGTTCTGGACGGTGAACATTTGACCGAGCAAAAGACTGTCGCAAATTATTGTGCAAAGAAAGATGGTTATGTTTCTAAAGTGTTGATGCTTGGTATGCTCAACCCGAAGGATATAATAGTGTTGATTGTTCATACCCTGGAGCCGAGTAGTACAAAAGTGCTAATGTAGTAAGGACAGGTCCCAACTTAAAAGATGATAAGCTAGAAAGTCCTTTATCACTAAATGATTATTTAATAAGCTCACCTTTTGTTGCAAAGTTAAATGAGTCAGCTACCCCACTTATAAAGCCTTGCATACTCCTTGGTGTCACTTTATTTTCATTTATGACGGGTAAGTCTAGCTGAGTACCTTCTTGTACTCAGGGTTTTATTCCCTTGTTGTTGCAGATGGTGAGGTGTTCTATGGCTATTGCCCGACTTGCTTCTTCCCTGCGTATGGGGATGAATAGATCGTGGGCACGATCAATCTATCTATCGTACCTCTATGCTGTTATCGGATGTGATGTTGGACCAGGCACTATGTTTCAACTAAGTGTGCGTTTGTGAACCAAAACTTTATTTGCTTCCGCAATTTGGATTTGAACTTGGTATCGTAATAACTATTTCGTACTCCGATGCAATTTACTATTTGAGAACTTATGTATTACTATGAACTGGTGTATGTTGAACTCAATTTGTTCTGGGCTGTATTGTGGAAAGTTTGAAATCCTTCGAGATTTCACGGACTACCGGGTTGATATAAGCGTCTTGTGCTAATTAAGTTGCCTCGGTGACTCATTAGTGCATTATGTTTATATTAATTGGTCGGTTCTGTTACAGCTGGCATCGGAGCTGGTTCAACGTATTACTGTTCATAAGTATCTTTTAAAACTAAAAGAATTTGTTTTACAAACATTAATTACGAACTATTAGCCACTTAATCTCATATATAAGTTTTCCAAAGGTGTGTTGTTTTTAAAACTTATATATTTGCCTTGGACCAGTCATATCCTTTATGCCCAATTAAGGACTTCGTGTGGCTTATATCAGGTACTAACTTGGGGGATTATTGCATCATATTTTTATTTGTCGTGCTCATACACGACGGTTTTGTATGAGGGCCATTCACTTGAATGGTTGTGTATGGTTCAGATTTGCCTCTACGCCAAGGTAAGTGTGAGCTGTGAGAGCATGATCGGACGCAATGCCTATCTAGGGGAGTGCTTATTGGTGCCAGATTATATACATGTTCACACATGTTTATAAGAAGGTATCCCATGTGAGGGTGTCGTCTTCTGATGACTTGTTGGGGTAGTGTGCACTTGGGAATGGGTGCAAGTAATCGAAGATTTCACCTTGTTCGGAACGTGCTTGGATTTTTACGTCGCCTGCATTCATGGGATATTGGGCTGAAATGAATTTTCTTGCAGGTTCACTAACTACGTGAAACGTGTAGCCCGACTAGTTACCACTATATGAGAGCACGTTTTGTATGCCACCGCCTAGACGTTATTAGATAATAATTTTAGGCAGTGAGGACGTATGGAACGTGCATGCATCATGATTCACATTGTTGCTCATGTCATTCATCACATTCTCCTCTTCCCTTACAATTAAATTGTCTCAATTCCGTATCTCCATGCTCTAATTATTAAAATTGTTGCTCATTAAAAATAAAATCTTTTCAGATGGCTCGGACCAAGCAGACCGCTCGCAAGAGTTCGCGTCCACCCCGCCACCGCAAGCTTGCTTCCCGTGGGAGTGCTCCTCTTGTGGTGCGTCGGGTGCCGTCCCACCAGCTCAGGGAGGCTGGCACTTTTCTGGAGAAGAGTGGCTTGCCCACTCTCCTCTGGAGGCTTCTGCACGGTGCTGGTTACCCTCTGGGCACAGAGCCACAGTACTACTGGGACGCTAGTGACCGGAAGAACTATGGCTTTGTTTCTGTGGTGGTTGTGGTGCCTGTTGACGGTTGTTAATGATCAATTTTATATGTCAATCAGAGAGAGAAAGAGGGGTATAATCTGTTCACCACCATAGACTTAGGGTTTAAACCGACGATTCCACAAGTTTTGGTGAATATGTGTTTTCGCGGGATTATCGGAAAACATCCAAGGAGGCCCACATGTCATGTTTACATAGAGAGAAAGACCGAACGGGTAAAATTGTATACTCTAGAAAACTCCAGAAGGCAAACCCTGGAAGCGGGGACCCACCTGGTAGGGTGGTGGGTCGGCCGACTCCCAGGGTGGGTTGGCCGACCGGCCACCTCCACCAATCGGTGGAGGCTCGCGGATCTCGCCTCCACCGACCTTGAGGAGCAATAATTATCGTCCGTTTAGGTCGGTTTGATCCGATGGCCGTGGTGCATCCTAGGGGCTATATATTCGAGCCCCCGGCCCCGGGCCGAAACCCTAATTCATTCAAGAATTCATTATTCGAGAGGTAGCCATCAGCAAAGCCGGGTTTAGAGAGAGATCTCCACCGAGAATTAGAATAGTTACTCTAGATCTTCAAGTTCTACATAGGTTTAGACTAGATAGAGGAAGAATCGGGCGCCGTGCTCGGAATTCCGGATCTTCATCATCGAATTGGTATTATCTTGTATCTATTCTTGTGACTTTATTCTAAATATCATTATGTTTCTATTTATTATGTTCCTAGTTTATTCTAGTTCTACATTTGATATGGTTATGATTGGTAATAAGTTTATGTATATGTTTGCAAAGCGCTTAGCTCTCTTCCGGGGGGTTAGGTGGTAGATTTCATGTAAGCATGGTGCTTAGATGCCGTTTACTCCGCAAATGCACCCTATTGGCCGGGTCGTGTGGTAGATCGCGGAAGTGACAGCCCGTTCCGTTGAGTCCTTTGTATTCCATCCCCGTTGTTAGGTCTAGCAGAACCAAAGTTGCGTAGTAAGTCCCGCTATGTCTTGGCTTGTTATAGCAATGATCCTTATACATAGATGAAAAGTCTTTTGTGCTGTATATGATAGTGTAGAGTTGGAGTAGATGAATGACTTAGTAGATTAGAACCTACATAGGATTTCTATTTCTTGTGCTAATCGATGTCAACCTACCTTTGTGAGTAGTCTATATCTAATCTCGTGTGATTTATACCCCGAGCTTATTACTTTATATTCCCTTATTTATCATGGTTTACCCTCTCGCCAAAGTATGTGACTGTGCAATCAATCACTCATAAGTAGTCGTGTTTAGCAAGTTCATCTCATTGTTTAAGTCCGTAGTTCTTTCCTTTGAGCTAAATATAAATAACGATACCTGGAATACTTCCTGGTAAAATGCTACGATGGTGTATTATCTCGTTCGCTTGCGGATCCCATATTTTCTTGATTAGAGGAGCGAGCTTTCTATACCAACACTTCGGCGCCATGCTAGGGATGACAACTTAGCGTGAGTGGTGTTAGAGGTGTCAACAAGCATTTTTGGCGCCGTTGCGGGGAAGGAATAAACTTTTAGAGAAAAATTGCTTAAGCGAGATACTTAGAAAATGAGTGATTGTCACTAGTCACCTCTACTTTGGCGGGTTCACCCCGTTGTTTTTCTTTGTCTATATTTTATACAGGGTATTAGCGGATTGAATCTGATTCGTTCAAACTCTCGATCATCGAGTCGGTTCAATCAAGAAGGAAGCTCGTCACCAATCAAGATGGCCGAGAAGACCTTACTTGGAGTTCTCTTCTCCAACTATAGAGAACATCCGCACCGGTCCAAGAATACACACGATATGCGAGTTTGAGATCAAGCCAAGTCTCATCAACATGGTGCAAGCTATCCAATTCGGTGGAAAGGTACATGAAGATGCAAGTACACATTTACAGGACTTCATGGAGATTGGAAACACCATCGCCATAGATGGAGTTAAAGAGGACCTCATACTTCTTCGCCTCTTTCCATTCTCACTAGTGGGAAGAGTGAAGCAGTGGTTCTATGCAAATAAAGAAGATATCAATACATGGGCGAAGTGTTCCAAGGCCTTTCTAGCAAAATTCTTCCCAATAGGCAAAACCAATGCCTTAAGAGGAAAGATTACCAATTTCCAACAAAGAAGACGGAGACCATGTCGAAGCATGGGAGCGTTTGCAAGGATACATTCAAGATTGTCCCCATCATGGAATGGAAGAATGGTTACTCATGCAAGGTTTCTATCACGGATTAACTCCGAAGACACGTGAGCACCTAGATGCAACCGCCGAAGGATCATTCTTATCACTCACTCTTGGGAGAGCTAAAAGACTTATGGAGAAGATAGCAGATAATCAAAGCTGGTCCCAAGACAACATTCAAGATTGTCACCGAGTGAAGAAGCAATAGAAGAAGTGAATGCATTATCAACCAAGATGGATACCTTACTCCACTGGCTTGACCAGAGGGCCAAGTACAAGGAAGATCAAAGAGCAATTGAAGCAACATATAAGCAGAATTCAAGTCCCATCGTGAGAATGGTTCCACATTGGGTGCAACCATCCATTAATCAAAGTACTCAGTCAGGTAATTATACAAAGCAACCTACTTTAAGAGAGTTGGTCCTACAACAGTCCAAGATCAACTCATCTATGGAGGATAGATTTGCCGCTAATAACAAAATCTTGGAAAACTTAACTATTAAAATGGATAGTTTCTCCTCTGCCATTAATGATCAACTAGAGTTCAATAAAAAGATAGAAGAAAGGTTAGCAAAATTGGCCATTGCATTGCTCGTTGCCACTAACCCCGAGCGGTGAGATCTATTACTACAAGAAGAGGGAGTTCCACCGAGATCCTCCCTACCCAAAAGGAGCAAAAAGGCCAACCATGCTACCACCGGTGGCGAGAAGAAGAAGACTTCCAACCCGAGCTAGAAGTATTACCACAAGAATCGATACGGCCAAGTACAAGATCGAAGCAAGACAACAATTTCGAGATACAAACTACCTACCATTCCCTAGGAGGAAGAGAGGACCACAACATGATGAGCGGTTTGGTAAGTTTGTAGAGGTAATCCAAAAGTTATATGTCAATATACCTCTGCTAGATGCCATACAGGTCCCCACTTATGCCAAGTACATAAGAGATATTCTTAACAAGAAGAGACCACTGCCATCCAATGAAGTGATCAAGCTAACCGAAGAATGTAGTGCGGCCATCCTCAACCAACTACCGAAAAGAAGAAAGATCCAGGATGTCCCACCATCGACGCACAATTGGAGATCAACATTTCAATAACGCACTCGTGATCTTGGAGCAAGTGTCGGTGTGATGCCCGCAGCTAGCTACTACAAGCTCAACCACACCGCACTTGAGCCAACATCAATGTGTCTACAACTAGCCAACCAATCGGTTCGTTATCCGTTGGGCATTGCTGAAAACATTCCAGTCAAGATAAGAGAATTCTTCGTGCCGAGACTTTGTAGTACTTGGATATGCATCCGACTCAAAGGTATCACTCATCCTTGGAAGACCCTTCTTAAGCACCGCCAATGCACACATTGATGTTGGAAAAGGAGAAATCAAGTTCACTATAAATGGGCAAGAAGAGCAATTCGCATTCAAGTCAAAACAAGAGCTCAACAAATCCGCGAAGATGGTAGAAGAAGATCGGGACAAGACAACCACCGAGAGACGAGAGGATGCATCTCTCGGGATCATCAAGGGAATAAATATTTTGGAAGGTCCAATTCGGAGGACTTTAAAAATCCGAATCCTTGCCGGAAGGTAACTCGGTATTTATCCGCATTTTAAATTGCATCTCTTATAATTTTCTTAGGCATATTTATTCCTAGCATTACATTATAAAAATTCTACGCCCCATATAAATAATTTTACGGTGTGTGACAACCCGTCAAAAATATTTTATCGTGGTGGCACCAAAATTTATCATTTCATGCATTTCAATTAGTTTACCTTCATTTAAATTTCTGCATTGTTTATAATTTGTATCATGGCATTTAGTGCTTGGTGGGTCCCACATGTCATAGACTACACCTCACATACATCAAATCACATAATTTCAACCACTTCCACTCACCTCCACTATCCTCTCTTTTCCACCGCCAAATCCACTCAACCGACCAAAATTTCTGGATGAAGGAAAGATCACGCAATAGCATGTGAAGTGGCAGCCACATTGGCCAACCTGGTGGGGCGGCCGACCCCACCATTGAGTCGGCCGACTCCCCCCTTCTTCCTCTATAAATAGGCCTCCTCCCATGGCTTCCTTGCACCACCCACACTCCAGAATTTTAGCCAAACCTTCTGCTCTCGACTTCGTGTTTTCTGGAGAGAGTTAGAGAGTTAGGAGAAGAGTAGGAAGAGAGAAGAAGTGAGAGAGTGAGCAAGAGTTTAGTAGCAAGTGAAAGGAAGGGATAGTGCTGAGTAGATGATCACAAAATTAGTGGAGATGCTGTCCAAATAGGATAAAGAAAATCTAAAATCAAGGGGAGGTTCTCAAAATCAAGACCTGAAGTTTAAACTTTTTGTCATGAAGAACGACTAACCCCGGACCGCCGACTGGACGGCTAACCACTAACCTTGTGCTAATCCTTCTCTCCACTAGTGTTTGTTTTTGTTTGTTTTGAGATACTTGCAGGATGAAGGGCGTCTTCAAGGGGATCTCGGGAACCATCGGGAACATCGGGACAAGAAGTGCATCCCACTGAGCTCGGTGGCTGGTTCCGACATGAGTGTCGACCCACCACCGTAAGCACCCGAAAGCGCCCGTAGCACCACCAAAGATCTCGAGAATCCTCATGAGAACATCCGACCTCGCCCGAGAACTGCCCGAGAAGGATGTATACAAGAAGCTCAAGAACAAGCGTTTCATCCACACGCCGGTCATCGATCCGACACTTCGCTAGCGACGGTATGGCTCAAGAATTCGATACAATTTTTCCACTAGTTGGTTGGACTTCCTTTGCAAACCTCACCGAGAAGGGGATTAGGCTTTTGACCATAGAATTCCTTAGCACCCTTCGATACACGGACAATGGAGTTTATTTTAATGTTTGCTCTGGAATATTCTGTCTCTTGGAGAAACCTTAGTGACCTCCTAGGTTTCCCTCAAGATGCCCTCATAGATTTAAATGTAGCACTAGGTGATTTTGATGCACATAGGTTTTGGAGCAGCATTTCTAGAGAACCGTACCACTTAGCGCACCGCACCGCAGCCATAGAGCATCCTACGCTTAGATTTTTGCACCGTTGGATAGGAGCCACCTTTTTCCCATGATTTGATGAAAGCAAGATCGAGTAGCCGACTTTACGATTGCTGTACGCGGCTGTCAAGAAACAAAGTGTCTCCTGTCCATCTCCTAGTGAACCATTGGATGAGTGTCCCCGGTTACAAAGTAGGAAGTGTGGCCATTTGTTCGCTTATCACTCGCATTGCCACAAGCTTGAAGTTATTAGAGGGAGCTACTTTTGAGTACATTGAACATCATAGAGAATTTTATGACCTCTATACTTTTGGCCAAGGTCACTTACCGAAAAAAGTGAATGATGTTTATTATGCAAAATATGGTGATGCTTTGCGATCCGGTTACCTAACCCGGAACCGGCTTTGTATCATGTGCAAAACTATCATGTTGAGTTGCAAAAGAGAACCGGTGAATGAGAGAGCACCTCGAAGAGTTCGCTCGGAGAGGGTGACAGAAATCGTGAACCGGTTGGCGTGGTGCCGAAACCGCCCGAGAAGAACCAAGACATGCCGGTTTCAATGAGTGGAATGTACCTCGGCACTACTCACTAAACTCATGGGTGTACCCACCACAAAGCCAACCACATCAACCATTCTATGGTTACTACCCACCATACAACACCCCAGGAACATCAGAGCCAGGACCATCAGAGCCAGGACCCTCACAGCCACCAAGATACTCTTATGACCCCTTTGGTACCACCGATGAAGAAGAAGAACCCCACCATGACTTTGAGCCACGTCGCCACTCCGATGCCACCAGTTTCATTTTCACCCAGCAGCACTATGATGAACAAGTAGCCTTCCAGCACAACACCACTGCCACTCTGAATCGCCATGATCAGAGGTGGAATGACCAGCTCCAGTGGAACCAGAACACCACCCGCACACTCGGGCACCATTCAAGAGAGCCGGAAGAAGCCGCTTCCATGCTGCATGGCTTGGTGGACCTTGCACATCCACTATCCACCGCCACCGCCGCAAGGCTAGCTTGGGGAGGACCCCCATTATCAAGATAAGTATTTCTTTCCTTTTGTTTTCAGTTTGTTTGTTTGTTTTATGTTTCTAAAAAAAAAACAAATAAAAAGAGTGTGCAAGTTTGTTTTCAATTCAGTTTGCAATAAATAAAAATGTGTAGACTTGAGGATTGCATGATGGAAATGATGAATAGTTGCTCTGCTCTAATTCTTTGCAAGTACCTAGCTTTAAATTTGAGTTCTCCCAAGATTTGGATACACTTTGTTTGACAACTGGATTTACTCTACACCGAAACCCGTGGGAGCATATGCTTAAACTAAGTCTAGGTAGTTGACGGGCATGATATGATAATAGTCTCGAGCTGCTTGTTCATTGTGTTCCAAAGTGCCACTAAATTCTGGAGATTTGTTTGTGAAAATTATAAATGTTTCATGATGAGTTCCTTATATGACAGAGAGTTAAAATTCCTACCACAAACCAAACTTGATCATTAGAATAGGAAGCCTCCTCAATTGTTTAGGGCTCGTGGCTTTGTTGGCGTGTTGTATCCTTATGAACTCATCATACAGCTAAATCCTGGTTTCACACATTCACATGCACCCCTGCTACTTCTACCCCGAAGTACGCACCACAAAAAGCCTATTATTATCCATTGAAATTGTTCTACTCTTACACCGAGAGTGAACACCCAAAAATATTCCCCTGTTCATTTCTCGCTAGCCATTTATCCAAGATCAATGCTCCAAGTATCATTTGTTATCCCCGATGTGAAGTTGTCAAGATTGAGAAGTGTTCCATTCAAGAAGTATTTCATTCCTTTTTGGGCTGCAAGAATTGTAAAAAAAAAAAAAAAAAGAGAAAGAAAGAAAAGAAAAATAAAGAAAAATTTATGAGCCCAGTTTTTGTCAAGTTTCCAAGTTCAAGTTCCAAGAAGATTCAAGTGTTGAAGTAGTTCCAAGTTTCATCCAAATAAAGGAGCATTGATAATTCCTTTGTGCACCCCTTCTCCTCCCACAAATATTTCTCTCTATTTTATATATATATCATCCACATATAAAACCACACATGCACACACCGATTGGTTGTATGTTGAGTTCCTTCGGATCCATGGTTCGATTATGCCAATGCATTAGTTCTCCACACCTATGAGCTCCACATAAACCTTTATTAGAGTAGGGTGAGAGAGAGAGAGAGAGAGTGAAGGCTCATCTATAAATGCCTTGAACCACAAATACTACATATTCTGAGAGAGTAAGAGAGAAGGCATATCTCCTTTCAATGCCTTAGAGAGGATCCAAAAATACCACATATTGAGAGACTTGAAAGGGTTGTATTAAGGAACTCGAGTTTTATTGAAAATCTTGTAAAAACTCCAGAACGAGAGGTGGAACAACGAGCATGAGACAACGGTGCTTGACTTAATTGTTCTGTCTTTCAACTACTCAAGACCCAAGTGCGAGGTAAAAGCCCCATGGTTGAAAGAAACATGAGTAAGTTTGGGAGTTATGATAGTTCACTCTAGTCTGGGGAGAAATTCTTGTTTAGAGCATGTGTGTTTGTAAAGCATGAAAGCATTGCAGCAACTCCTGATCCATCCTCTGTAGCTATTTGCTCGGGGGACGAGCAAAGGGTAAGCTTGGGGGAGTTTGTTGACGGTTGTTAATGATCAATTTTATATGTCAATCGAGAGAGAAAGAGGGGTATAATCTGTTCACCACCATAGACTTAGGGTTTAAACCGACAGATTCCACAAGTTTTGGTGAATATGTGTTTTCGCGAGGGATTATCGGAAAACATCCAAGGAGGCCCACATGTCATGTTTACATAGAGAGAAAGACCGAACGGGTAAAATTGTATACTCTAGAAGACTCCGGAAGGCAAACCACGGGAAGCGGGGACCCACCCGGGGGTGGTGGGTCGGCCGACTCCCGGGTGGGTCGGCCGATCGGCCACCTCCACCAATCGGGTGGAGGCTCGCGGATCTCGCCTCCACCGACCTTGAGGAGCAATAATTATCGTCCGTTTAGGTCGGTTTGATCCGATGGCCGTGGTGCATCCTAGGGGGCTATATATTCGAGCCCCCGGCCCCGGGCCGAAACCCTAATTCATTCAAGAATTCATTATTCGAGGTAGCCATCAAGGCAAAGCCGGGGTTTAGAGAGAGATCTCCACCGAGAATTAGAATAGTTACTCTAGATCTTCAAGTTCTACATAGGTTTAGACTAGATAGAGGAAGAATCGGGCGCTGTGCTCGGAATTCCGGATCTTCATCATCGAATTGGTATTATCTTGTATCTATTCTTGTGACTTTATTCTAAATATCATTATGTTTCTATTTATTATGTTCCTAGTTTATTCTAGTTCTACATTTGATATGGTTATGATTGGTAATAAGTTTATGTATATGTTTGCAAAGCGCTTAGCTCTCTTCCTGGGGTTAGGTGGTAGATTTCATGTAAGCATGGTGCTTAGATGCCGTTTACTGCAAATGCACCCTATTGGCCGGGTCGTGTGGTAGATCGCGGAAGTGACAGTTCCGTTGAGTCCTTTGTATTCCATCCCCGTTGGTAGGTCTAGCGAACCAAAGTTGCGTAGTAAGTCCCGCTATGTCTTGGCTTGTTATAGCAATGATCCTTATACATAGATGAAAAGTCTTTTGTGCTTGTATATGATAGTGTAGAGTTGGAGTAGATGAATGACTTAGTAGATTAGAACCTACATAGGATTTCTATTTCTTGTGCTAATCGATGTCAACCTACCTTTGTGAGTAGTCTATATCTAATCTCTGTGTGATTTATACCCCGAGCTTATTACTTTATATTCCCTTATTTATCATGGTTTACCCTCTCGCAAAGTATGTGACTCAGTGCAATCAATCACTCATAAGTAGTCGTGTTTAGCAAGTTCATCTCATTGTTTAAGTCCGTAGTTCTTTCCTTTGAGCTAAATATAAATAACGATACCGGGAATACTTCCTGGTAAAATGCTACGATGGTGTATTATCTGTTCGCTTGCGAATCCCATATTTTCTTGATTAGAGGAGCAGTTTCTATACCAACACTTCTGGCGCCATGCTAGGGATGACAACTTAGCGTGAGTGGTGTTAGAGGTGTCAACAGTGCCTCGCTTGGGTCTTGATGAGAAGTGGACTGGATGGACAGCTAAGGGTGAGGGCATCACTGTTTTCGATGGTGCTCAGGATGCTGCTTTTCTGTTGCTTGAGAAGATGGTGATGGAGCTGCCTAATGAGGTGCAGAGGCTCATCCCTAGTGTTTTTCCTTTGGCTAGCCCCCGCATTGACACGTGGAGGCAGGCTCCAGGAATGGCACTAGTGGCTGGACCTCAAGAGGCTGACTGTGGCAGTTCTCTGGCACAGAGTGTTGTGTTCCCCTTGATGAAGGCGTATGCAGCACAGGAGGACCTTGCTCTCTTTAGGCACGACAAGCTGGAGCGTGTCGAGAGAGAGAAGGAGGAGCAACAAGAGATGTACGAGAAGAAGCTCAAGGAGCTCAGAGAGGAGTTGGCACTGATGACTGAGCAGAGGGACCAGGCTGTTCAGAGAGAGAAGTTGGCCATGCAGCAGGTCCAGGAGCTTCAGGCTAGAGTTGGCAGACGTGACGCCACTATTCAGAAGTTTGGAGACACTTTGGCTCGTACAGTTGCAGAGCGGGATGCAGCCCGGACTGAGGCACGTGGTTTGAGGGCTGCTCAGCACACTCTCCGGGAGGACTTGCACGAGAAGGAGGTCTACATCGACACCCTGCGTGAGGAGCTCTACGCGAGACAGCACGGAGAGTGGGTTGAGTCTCCGCTCGGCGATGCTGCTAGTCAGGAGTGCGTTAGCCGTATGCGCCTAGACTAGTGTGTTGGCTAGTGTAGCCGGACTGCTGTCCTTAGTGGTCCGTTGCGACTCTTTTGTATGTATGGCTGTTTGTAGGGTACGCTAGTAAGAGTTGGATGTGACCATGGATCACGTTGTTGTAATGCTATGTCGTCGTAATGCCATAAGTCCAGTGTAGCAGTGTGCTGGCAACCTTGGATATTGTAAGACTTTATGTGATGTTTCGACATAATATTATTATTAGTGCAGCTGTGATGTGGAAAAATGAATTATTGTGCCATGTGTGGTTAATTGTATGAATTAATTTTCCTTCAATTAATTTCGCAAGGCATGATCTATTTATTCGTTTACCCTCAAAAATTCAGCTCCTAATAGTGGGACAATATTATGGTTGAAACATGCAGATGGCAAACACCCGTCGTGGCAATGGTTGTGGTGGTGATCGTGATGAGGACGAAGAAGCGCATGGTGCACCACACCCTCCTCCTCCCACCGCTGAGCAGTTGTTTGCACAGTTTCTGGGAAGTCAGCGCAACATTGAGCAACTCCTACGTGCCAACTTTGAAGCAAACAACAAACACCGTGAGGATCATCAGCCTAACCAGTACAGTGAGTTCAAGGACTTCATGGACACCAAGCCTCCAGTGTTCAGGGATGCCCCTGATCCTCTCATGGCTGATGCTTGGATCAACACTATGGAAGAAAGGTTTTCTTTGTTGAGGTTATCTGAGGAACTGAAGGCTACCTATGCTGCACACATGTTTGAGGGTGATGCTAGGTTGTGGTGGAACACACATCGCCACACCTTTCCTGAGGGTCAGCCTATCACTTGGGATCAGCTTGTTCGTGAATTCCGTGCAACTTATGTTCCGCCCAGTCTTATGGCAATGAAGAAGAATGAGTTCCATAATTTGACCATGGGGAATCGTTCTGTGAAGGATTATCACCATGCATTCCACAACTTGTCCCGTTATGCCCCTGAGTTTGTGAGTACTGAAGCCAATAAGATTGCTGCTTTCAAGAAGGGTCTCAGTACAAAGCTGATGAAGACCATGGGTACCTCTACCCGTGTGACTTTCAATGACTTCTACAATGATTGTCTCACTCAAGAGAATCAGAACAACCTGCATGCTGCTGCTAAGAGCCGTAAGAGGGCTAATGAAGGTGGTTCCTCCCAGCCGAGGGCTCCACCTGCATATCGTCCTCCATTTCGTCACCAAGGTTCGGGGTCTAAGTTTAGGCCTCCACAGAAGAAGAATGTTCCCGCACGGGAATCGGCGAAGTTCTCTAGGCCTTTCGGATGCCTGTGCCTCAGGGAAAACCAGGTCAGGCCAATCCTGCTGGCGCCAAGCCCGGAGCAATGGGTCCTTGCTTCAACTGTGGTCAGTCTGGACACTTCTACAAGCAATGTCCTCTTCCAAAGAAGCAACAGACCGCTCGTGTGCATCACACCTCGTTGGAGGAGATTCTTTCTGGAGAACCCATGACAGCTGGTATGTTCCCTGTGAACCATATTCCTACTGCTGTTTTGTTTGATACTGGATCATCACATTCATTTATGAGTCAAGCATTTGCGCAGAAGCATAGCCAAACCATAAAGGAGTTGAACTTAGAGTTTCGGGTGAGTGCAGCTGGGGCTGACATCACCACAAAACAGATGGTATTTGATGCAGCCTTGGAGTTAGATCAGTGGAGATTCCGGATGAACCTGATTGTTCTACCCGGACTAGGTGTGGATGTTATCATAGGAATGAGTTGGATGCATCATTGGAGCGTAGTTTTGGATACCACCAATAGGCTAGTGTCTATTTGGAAACCTATTGGGGAAGGTACTTTCCAGGTACCCTTACCACGGAAGATTCAGTTAGACAGTGTGGTATATGCTACTAAAGTGACCCCTCTTCATGAAATTCCAGTAGTGTGTGAGTTTCCGGATGTCTTTCCTGATGAGCTTCCGGGTCTCCCACCGGATCGGGAGATAGAGTTCCGCATTGAGTTGTTGCCTGGAACAACCCCAATTTCTAAGAGACCTTACCGTATGTCCTCTGATGAGTTGAAAGAACTCAAGAAGCAGTTGCAAGAGTTAGCAGATAAGGGTCTCATTCGTCCTAGTGCATCGGAATGGGGTAGTCCCGCCATTTTCGTAAAGAAGAAGGATCAATCTTTGCGAATGGTCGTGGATTACCGCCTACTTAATTCATCACGATCAAGAACAAGTATCCTCTGCCCCCTATTGATATCTGTTTGATCGGTTGTCAAAGGCTAAGGTGTTCTCGAAGATTGATCGAGATCGAGGTTACCATCGATTAAGATCGGACCGAAGATGTTCCTAAGACCGCTTTCTCTACAAGATATGGGTTGTATGAGTACTTGGTTATGTCCTTTGGATTAACCAATGCTCCTGCATACTTTATGTATCTTATGAATTCGGTCTTCATGCCTGAGCTAGATAAGTTTGTGGTGGTGTTTATTGATGATATTCGATATATTCGGAGAATAAGGAAGACCATGCTGTGCATCTGAGGATTGTTCTGGAGAGACTGAGGAAGCATAAGCTGTATGCTAAGTTTAGCAAGTGTGAGTTCTGGCTTTGAAAAGTTCAATTTCTTGGACATGTTCTCTCTGATGAAGGAATAACTGTGGACCCTAGCAATATAGAGAAGGTATTAAATTGGAAAACACCCAAGTCAGTTCATGAAGTACGAGGTTTCCTTGGTTTAGCAGGATACTATCGCAGATTCATTCCCAACTTTTCAAAAATTGCCAAGCCAATGACCAATTTGCTGCAGAAAGAACATAAGTTTGCTTGGACAGAAGAGTGTGAAACAGCTTTCTGCACCCTGCGGGAAATGTTGACCACTGCTCCTGTTCTAGCACAACCGGATATAGAGAAGCCGTTTGATGTATATTGTGATGCTTCCAAGATAGGTTTGGGATGTGTGCTTATGCAAGAAGGGAGAGTCATAGCTTATGCCTCTCGACAGTTGAAGAAACATGAAGTGAATTACCCTACTCATGATCTAGAGCTTGCTGCTGTAGTGCATGCACTGAAGATCTGGAGACATTACCTCCTTGGAAACACTTGCAATGTGTTTACAGATCATAAGAGCCTGAAATACATCTTTACCCAGGAGGACCTAAACATGAGGCAACGTAGATGGTTGGAATTGATCAAGGATTACAATTTGCAGTTGCAGTACCACCCTGGTAAGGCCAATGTAGTGGCCGATGCCTTGAGTCGGAAAGCACAGTGTGATGCACTTCCGTCAGAGCTGGTAGAAGGTCATAATCTTATGCACCCTGTGATCTTGAACAATATTCGAATCAGTTGTGAGTTGGAAGATAAGATTAAGGATGGTCAAAAGTCAGATAATACCATCGCCGGGATTAAGAAAAGGATCAAAAGTATGCCATCTCAGTTCTTCAAGGAAGATGATCAAGGAGTTTTGTGGTACGATAAGCGTCTAGTTGTACCACATGACAAGGAGCTCAGAAAGCAGATCATGGACGAAGCTCATTTGTCCAAGCTATCTATGCATCCTGGTAGCAGTAAGATGTTTCATGATCTAAAACGCCAGTTCTGGTGGTCTCACATGAAAAGAGATGTTGCAGAGTATGTAGCCGAGTGTGATACCTGTTGTAGGGTGAAGGCTGTTCACTTGAAAACTGGTGGTTTACTTCAGTCGTTGCCAATCCCAGAATGGAAGTGGGAATGCATTAGTATGGATTTCATCACTGGATTACCCACTACACCCAAGGGTCATGATTCTATTTGGGTCATAGTGGACCGTTTAACCAAGTCTGCACATTTCATACCTGTTCATACAACCTATCGTCCCCATCAGTATGCTGAAATATACATACAACAGATTGTTAGGTTGCATGGTGTTCCCAAAGAGACAGTGTCAGATAGAGGACCATAGTTTGTGGCTCACTTTTGGGATCAGTTGCAGAAGGGTTTGGACACACAGTTATTGCACAGTACTGCTTATCATCCTCAGACTTCAGGCCAGACAGAAAGAGTGAATCAGATTTTAGAAGATCTATTGCGTGCTTGTGTTTTGTCTTGGAAGGGCTCATGGGAAAGATGGTTGCCGTTAGCAGAGTTCTCTTATAACAATAGCTATCAAGAGAGTATAAAGATGTCACCTTTTGAGGCCTTGTATGGAAGGAGTTGCAGAACCCCTGCTAGTTGGGTTGAGACGGGAGATAGAAGATACTATGGTATTGATCTAATTAAAGAAGCTGAAGAGCAAGTCAAGCTTATTCGACAGCATATTGCAGCCGCACAGTCCCGACATAAAAGTTATGCTGACGAGAAAAGACGGACTGTAGCATTTCAAGTTGGAGATCATGTGTATCTGAAGGTGTCCCCTATGAAAAGAGTGCAACGTTTCGGTGTGAAACGGAAGTTAGCACCTCGGTATGTAGGACCTTTCAAAATCATTGAGCAGAAAGGACAGGTGGCCTACAAACTTGAATTACCTGAAGAGATGAGTGTTGTTTTCCCTGTGTTCCATGTATCTCAACTCAAGAAGTGTGTGCGACTCCCGAAAGAAAGGATTAAGATGACATATATCAAACTGCAGCCAGACTTGACCTATGAGGAGAAGCCAGTAAAGTTGCTGGATGTTAAGGAGAGAGTGACACTGAATAAAACAGTCACAACATACAAGGTGTGTTGGAGTCATCATGATGACCTGGATGCTACCTGGGAGACCGAGGCCTATCTTAAAGACGCTTACCCGTGTTTTCATAAGCAATGGTTAGTCCGCTCAAATTTCGGGGCGAGATTTCTTTAAGGGGGTAGGTCAGTAACAACTCCGCTTTGGGCTTAGCAAAATCTTGCATATCATGAGCATGATCATCACATAAGCATCATTATTGCATTTTTGTAGCAATTACTTGAGTGCTTGATTTAAAATGCAAATATGGTTTCAAAATTTGTTTCTAGAAGTCATATTTGTGGTGCTTTTCTCAAAATGGAGCTTTAACCAAGTTTATAGAGAAAATTATTTGGAGAAACTTTTATTTTGACCCCAAGCCATGAAAATGAGTTTTAGGGCTTCAAAAATGCCAAAAACAGTTTCCCCAATTTCCAAAAATCAATTTTAAATGTATTTTATTTGCCCAAATTTTCATTTTCAAAATCTAGGCCGAATTAGCAAAAACTTTCAACATGAAAGCTATTCCTCTTATCATTTTGAGAAACTTTCATGTTTGGACCTTTTTCAAATTGACCAGGGTGGGACCCACCCGGCCCCACCTGTCATCATCCTCTCCCCCCCCTCGCGCGCCGGCCGCCCGCGAGCCGTTTGGCCCGCCGCTGCCGCCCCCGCTGCGCCGCCCGAATCGAGTGCCACTCGAGTGCGCACTCGAGTGCGCCCTGTCCCCCTCGCCTGCCTCGCCTGCCCCGCTGCCGCCCTGCCGCCATTGCTGCGCCGCCTCGGTCACCGCCGACGACGCCGCACACCGTGCCCAGCCAAGCGAGCAGGCCAAGCACGCCGCGACGCCGCAACGGCCACGCCGAGGCACTCGAGCACCTCGCAGCAAGCCTCGCTGCCCCGTTTCGCCGCTGAGCCGTCTGCGATGATGGACGCGTCGCGCCGAGCGCCACGGTCATCATGCCCCGCTCGCCCGTGACCCCCTCCCGGTCCGAAATTGGACAGCCCAGCGCCCTTAAAAGCTCGCCCACTCGCTCGCGCACTCGCCCGCCCCATTTCCCCCTCTCCCTCTCGCCCTCAGCCGAGCTCCGCGGAGCCGCCATGGCCGCCGCCGCGAGCCGCTCCGGCTAGCCACCTCCCCACTCCACCATTTTCTTCCCTAGCTACGTCACCGTGACCGCCATCCCTTCCTCCACCTTCACCGCGTGACCTTGCTTCAGATCGACCCAAGGTAGTGGCCGATTTGGCCGTCATCTTCTCCGTCTGCGGGAGCCGAGCTCCGGCGAGCTCTTCGGCGCCGCTGTCCGCTCGCTCCGATCATCCTTTTCTTCCCTTAGTTCGCGCGCTAGCTCCGCCGTGGCTCCATGAAGCCCGTAGGCGTTTCCCGTTTCGCCGCCGTGGCTTGCTCCGGCATCTCGCCGTCATCCGCCGCCGCCGCACGCCGCCGTTCGACACGGCCTCCATTTTAGGGCACTAGGGGTCCCATGTTCACCACCGTCGGGTTCGCGCTGCCGTCCTGAGCACGACGGTGCTACCCGTGTCGCCGGAGGAGCCGCCGTCGGCGAGCTCTCGCCGGTCGGCCGGCGAGGTCCCGTCCCGACCCGCTGACCGGTGGGGGCCACCGACCGGGCCCACACGTCAGCGCCTCGGGCGCATGTGCGCTCTGTGTGCGCAGCGCGGGGTACGCGTAGCAGCGCGACCCACGCGTCAGCCGCAGCGGGGGATCACCCCGGGTGCGCGTAGCAATTTAGTGTATTTCCTGTTTTCGAAAATGATTTTCAGAAATGTTGTTTAATCTTTCAAAATTCATATCTCCTTCATTTTAAGTCCATTTTGGGTGATTCAAATGTCAATATTTTTCTTATGAGGAGCTTTATGCATGTAGGGTATTGGTTTATTTTTCTGAGATAATTTTCTGTACAGTATTATTTAATGCCCTTAATTGCTGATATCTTGTTAAATGCATAAGTAATTGTAGGTTTATCAGAAAAATGTGAGTCTTGTTTTGTTGCTCTAGTTAGGAGATGCTTTATGTGTGAAAATATTAGTTGTATATGCCATGTGTAGAAAATGCCCTGTTTATTTGTTGTGCTTGCTTTGCTTAGGGTTTAGAAAATTCCTAATTAATTAGTTATGCAAGGAAAATGCTTGATAATTTTTATAGGGTGTTTCTATGCTTATAAGTAGCTGTTAATCACATGAGATCTGTTGTTTGACACTTTTCATAGTACAAAGTATTTTTAGGTCTAGGTTTATTGCTGCCTTGTTTTTTTTTGTATAGGATTAATGGGTTACTGTTTTGACTTAAAAAATTTATGGTAGGCTTGCTGTTACCTGGCTAAGCTACTGTAATTTTTGTAGATTTTTATGAGCAGTCTATCTGTAGGTTGCTGTTATACCCCTTAGTAATCATCGTCGTTTATTCGTCGAAGTCTAGGTTAATTAGTGTCTTGCTAGGCTTAACTAGGGTTACAGAAGGTGTAACGTGTTAGGATGATGTTGACTACCTTGTAACTTCACGTTGGGTTCATCATCATCATCATCATCATACGCTTTAATCCCGTATTGCATTCCCGATACTCATATGCACCGATGCATCATACAGGATTGCCGGAAGAAGTGACGCCAGTAGTTCCCGAGGAGCCGGAAGGAGAGGAGCGCGGGAGCAAAGCGATCTTTGCGGAGGCAGCACGGGACGAGGACCCGGACGCCGACTTGCCCGAGTGCCCTAACCATCACCCTAGCTCCTTTGTGAAAGGCAAGCCCCGGAGCATTACTCCTACGTTTTAAAAATGTTTTACTTGAGTCATTTATTTATTATGATGCATTAAGTTTATAGGCGTTGGTTGGAACCGTTAATGCATTATGAGTACCTTGATCCACCTAAATACCTTTACCCTAATTAAGTTCAGGATCACGATTATGCTTAGCACTGCTTAATTAGATCGGTAGAAGACGGGTGATTGACCCTCATCCGCAAGGTAGGTGGTTACTACCCTATGGTTGATACTATGGAGATTTGGTTTAGGGAACATAACCATGTGGCCATGTTAAATCATGACTGGTCGGGGTTTGTGGTGTGTTAAACCATGGAAACTCCGGCTATGTCACTTAAGGAAATATGGCTTTGTACGTCCTCGGATCATGTTGAACAATGCCTCATAGATAGCTAGAAGGATGCGATCATCCGACCGCGAAGCCTTGAGGATGTTTGGGCCGGAATTTCAGTGGAGTTGAGTGTGTTGCCCACAGGCGCGGTATTAAAGCCAGTGGCCGGTCGCGCCGGAGGTACACGTAGCCGGGCATGCCCCGGTGCAACCGTATTCGTTGAAATCCGTGTTTCCACCCGAATAGACCAAGGTGACCGTCACTCGTTCTGGCCGGCGAGTGTGGTTTGTGTGAGGAATACCCGCCAGCTGGTTTGCAATCAATTATAATCGCCATCGTTCCTGGACAGTGAACACTTGACCGAGCAGCGGCACTGTCGCAAATTATTGTGCAAAGAAAGATGGTTATGTTTCTAAAGTGTTGATGCTGGTATGCTCAACCTGAAGGATATAATAGTGTTGATTGTTCATACCCTGGAGCTGGAGTAGTACAGGTGCTAATGTAGTAAGGACAGGTCCCAACTTAAAAGATGATAAGCTAGAAAGTCCTTTATCACTAAATGATTATTTAATAAGCTCACCTTTTGTTGCAAAGTTAAATGAGTCAGCTACCCCACTTATAAAGCCTTGCATACTCCTTGGTGTCACTTTATTTTCATTTATGACGGGTAAGTCTAGCTGAGTACCTTCTTGTACTCAGGGTTTTATTCCCTTGTTGTTGCAGATGGTGAGATGTTCTATGGCTATTGCCCGACTTGCTTCTTCCCTGCGTATGGGGATGAATAGATCGTGGGCATGATCAATCTATCTATCGTACCTCTATGCTGTTGTCGGATGTGATGTTGGACCAGGCACTATGTTTCAACTAAGTGTGCGTTTGTGAACCAAAACTTTATTTGCTTCCGCAATTTGGATTTGAACTTGGTATTGTAATAACTATTTCGTACTCCGATGCAATTTACTATTTGAGAACTTATGTATTACTATGAACTGGTGTATGTTGAACTCAATTCGTTCTGGGCTGTATTGTGGAAAGTTTGAAATCCTTCGAGATTTCATGGACTACCGGGTTGATATAAGCGTCTTGTGCTAATTAAGTTGCCTCGGTGACTCATTAGTGCATTATGTTTATATTAATTGGTCGGTTCTGTTACAGCCTCCCCGTCTCTGCCGCCGTCATCCGTCGCCCTCATCGCCACCTCCGCCGCCCCTCCCCGCCCTCGTCCTCGTCGCCTCCTCTGCCGTTGTCCACCGCCTCGGCCTCGCCACCTTTGGCCTCGGCTCTGGCCTCAGCCTCGCCCCTCCCTGTCTCCGGCCTCCCCGTCTCCGCCACCGTCGTCTGTCGCCCTCATCGCCACCTCCGCCGTCGTCCATCGTCCTCGTCGCCACCTCCGCCGCCGCCGCCGACAACAGGTATGCCGACCCCATCTCTTCCAATAGGGATGCTTTCATGTACATTAGTGGTCAAAATTTTGATGAAAGCATTACTAGATAAAGTTCATCTATATATTTTACAATATAGAAGATGAGAAATATAGAAGATTGCAAAGTGAGCAAACTTGACAAAGTTCATCTATATATTTTACAATATAGAAGATGAGAAATAGCTAGGTTGTTGTAGAGTGTTCTTGTTTTGAGGACTTCTCTATTTTACAAATAGCTAAAACATGGAATTTGGCTAGTAAGTTTAGATAATCTCTTAGAGTTGCTCTTATATGTTTCTCTGTGATTGTGTGGCACAATTTATCATTAGTAGCCAAATTCTATATTTTAGCTATTATGTAAAATAGATTATTCCTCAAACCCTAAAAATACACACACACATTTATCCACAACTTATGGAACCCAACTTCTGGAACCCAATTTTTTTAGTAAATTAGCCATAACTTGATACCTATCGTTTATTTCTTTATACTGCAAATTATTTCATTATGTTGTCTAGAGATTGGTGATTGGTGATTTTGTGCAGCAGTTATGTTCTTAGCTATTTATTAGAGATTGGTAGTTATGTATGTATGTATGTATGTATGTATGTATGTATGTATGTATGTATGTATGTATGTATGTATGTATGTATGTATGTATGTATGTATGTATGTATGTATGTATGTATGTATGTATGTATGTATGCATGCAATTTTGAGACTTATCATACTGACCATGATTGGTTTGAATGTCTCATTTCTCTCAACTTATTGATATATACATTTGATTGATTTGAATTTTATATTAACTTCAGTGAGAAGAGATGGCTGGACGTGGTCTCCCTCCGCCTGAAGAATTAGGTTTCAGCAGCTATGTAAGTTGGATGGGTTTTGATCCAGTGGTACCGAGGAATGTATCGAGGAATCATCCATGCATAGTAAGCAACTCTATATGTTTCTAGTAAATTATATATTTCTTATATGTGTAGTTCATATATGATTCTTATATGTACCGTAGGTAATCGACCCAATCATTTGGCTCAAAGAGACACTGTCCTTTTTCGGGGTTGAGGATGTTGATGCTCGGACCTATGTTGTAGATAATGGTCCACAACTCCAATGTCGAATTCGCTTTTCTATTTCTCGCAGTTGTGGTTGTGGTCGCAGTGTTGTACAAATCTCAGAGGTGGGAGTAAAGGCGCCCGAGTAGGCTATTGTAGAAAAATATATTGTCCAACCATGTACAACTAGGCTCGCGAATATTGGGATCACCCTGCCAACTCTATCCTCCGTGAAGATGCAAGCTATAGATCTCAACATGCATCATGATCTTGCACGCGCCCGCAGCAGCAGCGGCCCCCTGCTTGCACGTACGCCCACACGCCGGCGGTTGCTACTCGCCCGCGTGGCCGCGGCGACCGTGGCTCGCATATGCTCACCCCGCGTGGCCACGACGCCCTTCTACTGGCCCGTGTCGCAGTGGGGGTAGCTCCGATGGCTGTACAACGGGCGACACGCAGTGCAAGCGACGTCCTCAGGCGAGCGCACGATGACAGCGAGCGTGGGCAACCAGAGCGTGTAGCCGCGTCTTGTGTGGCCACAGCGCCACATCAGCTGCCCCGTAGGTAGCGAGAATCCTATGTGGCCTGCATTGGACGGTAGCTAAGGCATGGACATAGTTTATAGACCCAAACGAGAGGAAAAAAGTTCATGGACCTAAGTGGGAAGAGGAGAAAAGTTTAAGGACCCATGGCGCAATTTACTCCGATAATTATAAGTGATTTAATCCGGTAGTGGGAATCCGACAAAGAATGACGTCACTGTCGTTTTAGACTTTGTAGTGATAAGTGATAAAAAAATCAAAACATATGTGTTTCTAGGATTCAAACTCAAGATCCCAATGTTCATGTTCTCTCGAGTTTCCATACTAGCTGAGCTACACAACACTTGTGACTATATACTTATGATATTGTTAACTACATAATTATGAATCTTATGTTGTATATTTGACACCCTAAACGATCTCAAATGAAAAGGGGTTAAATGTAAAATTGTAGATATCGTTGAGTACAACAACTTTGTCGTTGACCTTATCTCCATACATTGTTCACCATCTCAAATTCAATCCAAGAACTTATATTAAATATTTGGATATGTGTCACACCCTATTTTTAAGGACAAAAATAGAGCGTATCCAAACCTTATATGCGCCCCAGGAACAGTCGCACATATAAGTAGACAAATTATAAATAGTAAACCATCTCATTGTTTATTACATAGCTAATAATATTTATCACAGAGTCTTAAACATCAGCTTAGCGGAAAATAAAAACACTCGCGGTAGGTCCAACATAGGGACATCGTTAACTGGTTGACTCCAAGCCTAGTACTCTTCATGATAATCAGCATACCAACCTTGATCTGTTACCCATCCGGGATTTTCCAAATAATGAAATAAAACAAGCGTAAGTACTTTTGGTACTTAACAAGTATAGCAAGGGGTTATGTGGCTCAAATAGCTGACACTGATTGAACTGCAAGTAGCTTTTAAATGTAGGACATGTTTAGCATTTATTAGCAACAAGATAGTAATATTCCCATTAACTCATGATCAGATAAACATGAATAAAGAATAGCATTAAAACAATAATGTAGCATAAAACAAGATGAACAACCATTCCAAATAGTTTACTATTCCGTGAGTTTTCCGGGCCACTCGTGACCGTGAGCACGGCTATCATGATAGTTTATTAAACTCGCGCGAGGTGTACCCGTTACTCCGTGAGTCATGATTTCCAAATGCGAAGGGTCATGACTGCCTAAACACCGAAAAACCATATAAAGCCATTTAAAAGTTCATCTAACAAGTTAGGGCCGCTAAGGTTTCGTGCTGCGAATGTAGAATTCTCCTTCTAGATGGCACAATGACGGGCAGCCTATACACATTAAGACGAGGAGCCATCTACACCCGACCCGAACACACCCTCTTGCGCCAAACAAGTAACCTCTAACAAGCTAGAGGAGGTCTTCTAAACAACTAGAGCCGAGCCATGTAGCCCTCACGGTGGTACTATAAGTCCCGGCTTTTGCCGACGATAAGTCCTTAGGGAGGGTCAAGAACATCCAGAACGCTAGAGCTCTTCTCACCCTTTAGTTCATGTTGCTAAAAAGCATCTTTTAACAATGGTTGCATATTCAATTATTCAGTTTACAAGATCATGGTTAAATGTTCAGCGATAGCAAAATACTAGCCACATGCAAACCTCCCAAGGTGACAAGGTGACCGATAGCAAATTACTAGGAATTCCTTATATAGGTAGCAAAGTACACATGCAAATGTTGTTTAGTGTAGAGTGAATAGGACATCAAGGTAGGTCCCAAGCTACACTTGCCTTGAGTTTCAAAGTCCTGCTGGTCCGGCTGATCATAGATCTCCTTATCGCCAACGAACTGCTCACCGTCTACTCGATCAACATCAACACACAATCATATCCACGCATTCATACACGAAGCAAACAAATAAATATAATTAGAACAGTACACCACCAAAAACAAAACAGAAGTAAAAGTTTATAAAATTAATCTATTCATCACCACGATCACATAGACGTAAAGATCACGAAAATCGGATTGATAACGAAAGAGATATGAATTTTCCAAGTTTTTCTATAGACTATTAATGCAAGAAATATGAACTCGAAAATTGAAAACTTCCAACTAATCTAACAGAGCTACTAACACGTAGATAACGAGATGACAAATCTAATGAAATTTTAATGGTTCAAATCGGAGTTGAAATAAAGATTTTATAAACATTTGAGTGCAATGGCAAATTACTGGAAAACCAAGGATGCCACAACACGTATAAGTGTATTTCTAGATTTTCTTTTGTAAAGGAAAACGGCAAGAAAATAGTATGATGTCATCAAAAGCAAAGATTGATGTCACCAAAAGCTAACAAGGAAATAATCACGATGCATCCATGGCTGGCAATACAGAACTTCAGCCATGGCCATCGATGAAACTCACTGGAGTTTTTGGTTCGACTCCGAAACTGCACAGGAAGGAAACATGAGAAGGCAGGGCCTCACCACGCAAGGATGGCAGCGGAGTCGATCTAAGGACAGCTATCTATGAAGAGGTGCGGACGACGATGACCTGCAATATGGCTGCGTCGATCGCAGTACAACCGAGACAGAAAAACAGAAAGGAAGTACTCGACGCGAAGCTCGCCAGGCAGCTTACGGTAACGACGAAACGGAGGGCAAGGTCGCACGAACTTGATAGCGGCGGCGCTACGAGATCGATAGGAGGCAACAGATGTGCGGCGTTTGGCTATATACAGCCAAAGATGTTCCCCAAATGGAAAGAAGAGACAGAGACAAGGATTAGGCTAGTTTGGAGAACGAAAGCGCCGGCGTTCTTTCCATCGAAGAAGATGATGACGACGCCGTTCAGCAGGACCTTTCGGTCAGCCAAACCGTGCATGCCTGCACAGGAGCATGCTGCATGGAAACACGTCCAGAATAAACAGGTCAAAGCCTTGAACGTGCTGAACCAAAGGGAAAGCCTTTCGACTGAAACAGAAGAGAGAAAAGACCATTTTCTTCAATCTTGAAACATTTTGAGTTTAGAGCAAAAACCATTCATCACAGAAGAACAAATGCAGCAGCATGTATGCTCAACATGGCTGAAACAGAAAGAGAGAAAAGGCCATTTTCTTCAATGTTGAAACATTTTGAGTTTAGAGCAAAAACCAATCATCACAGAAGAACAAATGCAGCAGCATGTATGCTCAACATGTATCTAACCTTATAGTTGATTTTATTTCACAAAATTTATTATTTTCTCTAGATTAAATGCTCACTGAAAATGCATAAATAAATCATTTTGACTATTTTAAAATGATGCAACGGTGTTACAATATGAAAATATGGTAGAACCGTCTAAAATAATACACTTTCGAGGTACTTGTCTTCCTCTAGACACTAAGTACCTCCAAAGTAGAATAAATCAAACGATTCCGTCGAGCGCACCCGAAGGAGAACTCGAAACAATCCACGTTTTGCAACCCAAATCATAAATGAGATAGTAAAGCTTACAACATTTTTAGGCATTTCTTACATCACTTTTATTACAACATCAAAATATTATATCGTTTGATTAAACAACAGAATATGACAAGTTAATATTAACATAATAGGATTTATATTCATGAAATGAAAGCTATATGTGATTCTTTCTTTTATAAAAACATTTTTGGTGAAGGTTACAAATAAACTCTATATCCGCATCGCAAAGGAAATCCTCGCTGAACCCACCAGGAGGTTTCCCCACACATAGTCAGCTTAAGCAGCACCTGTTACCTGCAATAGGGTAGAACAAACCTTAAGTACTCAATTGTACTCCGCAAGACTTACCCATCAGGAGGAAATAAAAGACTCCAAGGAATGTGCAAGGCTATTTGGCTTGTGGGTTGATTGCATATGTAGGAAGCAATACTAAATGTGCATCCTTATATTCAGGTTTTATTAGTAGCCATTTTAATTTATTATCCAACCATTCTATGTAAGCACCTATGCTACTTCCAAGCATGTGGTAAGCAATCAGACCATTTTAATCCATCTTCCATATTCCAATCCTTAACACGGTGCTAGACCATAGACAAGTCATACCGCATCGCGTGGTGATTCACGAATCAATGTAGCCTAGCTGGGTACCCTGAAACACACGCCTTGGTTGTACCCTAGGCACAAGCAAGACTAACCCCTTCCTTTCCTACCAAGGGTTCCAATTCCCCGTCCCAAACTTCGACTCCAAGCCCCCTTACTTGAGACCCGACCTCAATATGGTGCTTGGACCTCCAACCTATCCCCGCCTCCAATCAGTCGATGCGGAAAGAGCTGGAAACCAAGGCACGAAAGAAATGGGTCTTCTTGCTCCCATAAGCAAGTATATGATCAGGATAAAAAGTCTGTGACCTGACTACCATCAACAAGAACGGACGGTCCTTAACCGACATAGGCAGGACAAATGCAACCGAAGCCTCACTGGATTGCCCAAACCACGTCCGATCCAAATCCATGTGCACTCTCGCCCGGTCTCCAATTATCATTCGTATGTGATAGTATGAGAGAATAATAACAATAATATTTTTCTATCTCTCGCGAGTGACGATACAATCACTCGGGACCCTATAGCATAGAAATCTACACGATCCCGATATACTAGTAAGACTCATGGGATCAGGATATATATATACAAGTGGATTTTATTCAACTCCTTAAACTTAATACACAAGCATAAAATAGAGTGCGGAATAATATGGGTTATGCACCGAGGCTTGTCTCGGGTAAAATATAACCAAAGTTAGCATTCCATCACGACAAAGACGACCATCAAGGCACCATCCTTGTCCACTGCTCCGTATGACTTCACGATCCATCGTGCTCCTATTATGATATTCGTGGATGCATCACGAGACGTAAATAATCAATGGCAATCATGATTATTAGAATACAATTACGCCTCCCTTGCTAACGAGTCAGCTCTACGTACTAGGCTACGTACCACGTTATCGAATAAGACATTATTTTTCAACAAGTATCTTAGTTATACAAAACCAAGGTATACTGAAGCTTTGATACCATTTAATGGGGATGGGGTTCCCGATCTTTCGTCAGGTTCAAGATAACCCTCGATTTGGTCGAAAAGCGACACACCGATCAGGCTTCGATCACAAAGACCCAAACCCTACAACCTTAGCACCACGTCTTCTCGGTTATCAACCATGTCACAATCTGGTTGACCTCGCTAAGAAGGCTAAATCCCTGCTTGTGAATCAAAGAACACAAACAAGAACAAGATAAAATGCAACTCAATTGAAGTGACAATTGGCAAATGCATGATTAAGATCACAAGGTGGGGTTTCACAAACCGATAACGGCGACCGTTCAAAGATAGATTAATCTTAAGCAATACCCAAACCCTAACGAGGGCGACGATTGCTGAATATATAACCTAAGGGACATCCAAGGACCCCTATTCGCGTCCCTAAGGAGCGCTGACAAACGTTACAAGGCCCAAATGGCCCAAAAGACGACGACGCAGCGCCTTGGCAGATTTTGGATGTCAATTTGTTTTGACGATTCCTATTGATTCTGAAGGAAATTTGACCTGTGACTACTTCCATTGGTTCCTTTATCAAATTATCTTTCCATCCATATATGGATCGTCAAAAACGGAGTCCGGACGCATCCTGAACCTCCGTTTTATTGCAGACTAGTCCTAAAGGCCGAGGCAGACTCGAACTTAAGTTGGACTGGGCCTTCGGCTTGGCTTGGACGTCCTTGCTGGCCTCCTAAAGTGGTGGCTAAGGAGGAGGACGTCCTTGGGCATCTCTTAGGTGTTCTCCATCTTCTTGGGGTGTGCTGCAACATAGCCCAGGGTCCCAGGGCGAATAACAAGCCCATGACGACGATGCAACTCCCGGTAGAAACAACGACAACATGTCTTGATGATTTGGAGGCCTTCCAGACGTGATATAGAGATAGGATCAGATCTATTTGAAAGCCTATCAAATAAGCTTTCCAACAAGTGGTCATTGACCTCAATCTCACTCGGGACAGCTGAGTTATGGCCTTCCCAATAAAACACTATCGGGCTGTCGACGAGCCAAATGTTAGACATTTATGAGTTTGCACTTTGAGACACATTTGTACCTACAATCAAATAAAAACATGTACATGTGGAATCAAGTGAATTGTACAAAAAATCACTATACATATAGAGGAACGAACTCACCTTATAATCTATGGTCGTATCCGAAGGTGCCATGTCCTCATCAGCCATTATGCAAAAAAAAAATTGAAATATAAGCAGTTGAGTTCAAGAGTAAAGACAAAAATTAATCTAATGTCGGAGCCTGCACTAACGAACGGCAGCTCAGGGCATCCCAATGGTTATCAAATAGTTAGTCAAGAAACAATTCTATTGGCTATTAGGACGTCTTTAATACCAATTTGCAGATAACTAGATAGATGAGGCATAGAAATAATAAAAAAATTAACATTTTTATTGGCTATCAAGGAGAGAGATCAAATAGCTGGCGACTCCCAAATAGCTAGTCTAGCACGATCTCCTAGAAATATCTCTCTCCCGTAACTCTCCGCTATAATGTTTATTTTTTATTATTTTTATGTCGCATCTAGCTAGCTATTTACAAATTATCATTAAAAATATCTTGATAGTCAATAGAATTCCTCCTAGACTAGCTATTTGACAACGGGATGCCCTTAGCAGCTGCCTCTGCCTATGTTCGTGCGCGGCTCGCCCCTTGAGAGCTAGACGTTGATGGGCCTAGCAGCGATTATACCTGAGCAAATTGAGCCCGGCCTAAGCGCGAAGGGTTTGGCCCGCCCACGAACCTTACTGGACAGGGTCTGGGCATAGATCTTGTAGCTCAGTAAAAAATTTTTTGGCCCGAACACAACCCGAAATATTGCTTTTATTAATTTTACACTATAAAATGCGTGGGCGGCTTGCCCAAGCCAGGGCCCGGCCCGAAAATGAGGCCCGAGTAGGCCCGTGGGACGGTCATAGGCAGAATTTTTTCAACCCAAAATAACCAGAAATTTTTTCGGTCACAGCCTGGCCCGCAAAATGCTCACTTTTAGCAGCGATGGAGATCAAAGCTGCTGCAGCCTACAGAGGGTCCTGGTGCCATTTTTGTTGCCATTTTTTAGTCGTGTTCTCCGTACAAGCTATGTCAGGACAGGGACGGAGCAAAAGCCTTTTCAGCGTACTCGTACATGTTCTGAAGCGCGATGCAAATGTCAAAAGGCGATTCCTTCTCCGTTAAGCGTTGTGTAGTGACTTGTCACTCGTCGTACTACTCTTCGGTGATCTGCAGTTCTGCAGATGAACAGCCGGCCGGCAAAGGCGATTCCTTCTCTGTTAAGCGTTGTGTAGTGACTTGTCACACGTTGTACTACTCTTCGGTGATCTGCAGTTCTGCACAGGCACAGCCGGCCGGCGGATGCTTGTTATTCAAATTTCAAAACTGGCATCTGAGACCCAGAGAGCGCGAGTTGAGTGTGTGTCCATTTTGGATGCTCGTCGTGTAGGATTCTGCTGCTCCAATCCTGAGCCTCTAATCCCATGGATCTCTTCTCTTCCGCATTTTCTTAATGGATCATTATCGTTTCTTGGATTGATTATTGGGAGAAATTCCTTCCTTTAGGTTTCTTTTTTCTAGTCGTAGCGTTGTCCGATTCGGCGTCAATGGCAATAATGGCGTCGTCGTCGGCCCCTGATCTGACGGTGACGGACGAGGATGTCCTCGAGTGCGGTGTCTGCTTCCTCCCGCTGAAGCCACCCATCTTGCAGGTAGGTACACGCCGCCGTCGATTCGCTCATCCCCTAACTTTCCCCCTTTGCTTAAACTGTTACAGCTTCCATGTCGTCGACTCTGTACATGCAGTGCGCCCGGGGGCATGTGGTGTGCTCGCCGTGCTCCGACAAGCTGAGGGACGCCGGCAGCAAGTGCCACGTGTGCGGCGTCGCCACGCCCGGCGGCTACCAGCGGTGCCACGCCATGGAGCGCGTGGTGGACGCGGTCCGCAGCCCGTGCCCGCGCGCACCCTACGGCTGCGAGGCCAGGCCCGTATATCACGCACTCCAGGACCACGTCCTGGCGTGCGCGCATGCGCCGTGCCACTGCCCTGCCGGCGAGCCAGCGTGCGGCTTCAAGGGCTCCATACCTGCGCTGCTAGACCACGTCATCGGCAGTGCGCACGGCTGGCCCTGCACGACCGCGCGCTACGGCGCGCCGTCCAGCAACGTCCATCTCCGGGATGGGTTCAACTTCTTCGTGTCCCACAACGTCGACGAGCATGGCAGGAAGTACCTTTACCTGCTCAACGTCGTCCGCCATCCCTTCTGTCGTGCCGTGTCGGTGATCCGTATCTGTCCTCGCGTCCCCGCGGCGAAGGGAGTGAAGCTCGTGCTCTCTCATACCCAAAGAAGCGCAAACCGCAAACGCAAAGCAGCAGGGGATTGCCGCAAAGGGAATGAAACCCTTGTCAATGATCAATTGTTCAGCCATGAGCAGAAAATAGAGTTCAAAGTGGCGTGCTCAGATCTCTCCGATGGTTTGCCCGACCTTGACAAGAGCTATCAGCTCATTGTGTCCAAGTACGTCCTCAGAGACGATGACAACAATATGATAGTTGTCGTTAAGCAGATTTTCCCTAGCAGTGTTAGATATTATTATGAGAAGTTGACAAGCTAAATTCTGTCTTCAAATCGTCGTTGTATTCAGTTGTATGGGCAGTGGATTAATTCTCTAGAGTTTGTATTCATCTTTGAACTTGGCTTGCCTATAACTTTGGATTTCAAATGCCCTTGTGAAATATGGCTTTCATCGGCCACTCATGTATCTCTATGATTTTTGAGTTTTTTTTTCCTCGGCACTAAGGCGGCTCGAGGCGTTTCTCTAGGCGACTAGGGTTCCTTTCCCTCTCCTGCCTTCCTTCTCCCATCGATCTGCCCTTGCTCTGCTCTTTCTCTACTAGATCGGATTCCACATCCTAGTGCCCCCAGTGTCGAACATCACCCTGTATCGCAGCCCACAAACCAAGATCTGCTAACCAACCCTAGACGCCTGTTTCTAGTCACTAGTGCCGTAGTCACCAGATGCTGCCGATGGAGGGGGTGTCAAATTTGATGGGGAATCTCAAGTTATCCGCGGTGGAGAAGAAGGGTGTCTGCATTCACTACTGGAAAAGGGACCGTCACCGAGGGCCGCCTGGTTTGCCGAGGCGCCAAAGTCGGGCTCTCGGCAAAGAAACATTTGCCGAGAGCCGATCGACGGCAAAGCAAAACCATCGGCAAATGTGCTTTGCCGAGGGCCGACTGTCGGCAGAGAAGAGCCATCGGTACAATTCTATTTTTTGCCGACGGCCGGCTCTCGGCAAAGATATGGCCCTCGGCAAACACTGACGGCAGGCCAACAGCGTCAGTTACGATCTGCTTGCCGAGAGCCGCGCCAGGGCTCTCGGCAAAGTTAATTTTTTTTTGGCCCATGTACGCATTGGGCCTAGCGAGTTACATTACAGGCCTGATGCTCAGGCCAGCAAGCTAGCAGGCTGGGCCCTATCTTTCCATCAAAACTAAACTTTCCCAACTTGTGTAAACAAACAAAACCTAGCATGAAGTTTTCATATCAATTTCGAATCTGAAACGCTACCACCCGCTAGGGCGCTGAGTGGAGGCGCAGGCGGGCAGGAACGGCGGCGCGCTTGGGTTGAGGGCGCGAGCGGCGGGGTCGACCGCGGTGTACGAATTTGACATCAGAGGAAGATGAACCCACCGAGCAGTTTTGAAGAATGAAGAAAAGCAGGGCGGCCCCACACGTGATAGAGTCGATTAACCTCGCGCTTCATCCCGGCGTCGGACGCGGCAGTCGGGCGACGTCGGACGCGGATTCAGTCGCGGGACGCAGTCCAGTTGTTTGACGAGATTTTGTACAATATTTTTTCTCATTTATGTATGTATGCTCGTTGTGCAAAATTCACAAGCTGGCCGGAGGATAACATAAAGATGTACATGTACACTCGTGTTCATAATTAGCTCAGGCTGATAGCCAGCATGTGTATGGTCACGCAAGAACGGAGGCTAGCAAGCTCAAGCTAGCAGACCTCTTCACACAACGAGAAAGAGAGCATAGATGTGTATATGTGCCTCGACATGCAAGTGAATGAGCTAACAAGATAATGACAATCTCTTTCACATGGAGAAGCTAATGTGTTACAGGCCCATGCATACACGTACAGATGGACGAAGCTAACACGATTAGCTTTGTATGTATATACATGTATATGTGCATTTGTACGCAATTTAGACCGGCCATAGAGTTGGTCTATGTCACGTATTTTTGTGCGATTTTAAGTTAGCTGGGCCTGCGAGACAGTCGTTGTATCTGGTCTAGAATCTTCTAGAACCTTGGCAGACGAATCCGCGGCCGTCGGATTTACTCTTATTTGGCCGGCGAGCCTCGGCGAGCATTTGGGCTACCCACGTCGGATGCCAGGCTGGTTCCTGCGTGGCTGCTGCGTGTTCCAGCGTTCTCCACTGCTCGGCTGCCGCGTGTTTCTCCGCTATTGGCGTTGGCTTCGTGTGGACGTCGTCCCGCGTGCCCGCGTTTTACTGGGCCGTCTGCTTGGCTTCCATTCAATTCCCCTACCTACCTTCCAGGCCGTCCTCTCCTCCTCTGTTCTTTCGGCTTCCCAGAACTCGCCTCGCCGTCGTTCTTGCCGCCGTCCATCGTCGATCTGCTTGCGGGTGCTGTCCTCGTCGGTTTGACCATGCGCGTTTCCGGGTGAGGCTTCGTCTTCCTGCTGTGGTTTTGCGTCCTGGGCTTCCGGTCTCCTTCCTCCTCTCCCTCTTTCGTTCGGTCCTCTTTCCTTCGGCGGCCATGGCGCGCGCCTTCTTTTCTTTCTTGTGTTTTGTTGCCTTCTTTGTCTGTCTCTATCACCGCAGCCCTAGGCATTTTGGATTCCTCATCGCCCTTGTGTCGCATTTGGTCGTCGATTTGGGGGTTGTAGCCTTGTAGGGTTGGGTTGTTCTTCCCTTTGATGCACTGCGTTGGCCTATTGCTGCTGCCGGGCCGGTTGAGTTTGTCGGCTTCTTGCCGCCTGGATTTCGGTGTGGCCGATCTGCTTGCGTGTCCTCTAGGTGCTTCGATTAGGCCATCCTATCTGTCCGAGCTGCAGGCGTGCAGCGCGTTTTTTTTTTCGTCTGACCCGCCGGGCTTCGGTTCTGCTGGGTGGCCGTGCTTCTGTGGCTTTCCGATGTTCTGTGCGCTGTTTGCGCTGCTGGTTTTTCAGATTGGTTCTCCCTTCTCTTCGTTGTTTTGCTCTGATTCTACGATGCTTCTCTGTTTTTGCAGGTTGCTTCTGGTGCTGGACAGCTTGTGGGATTCAGCTCATTATGTAGGTATAAGCTATTCCTTTCTGTGTCCTTGCTTTGGAGAGTTCAGAGTAGTTCAAGATTAAGCGCCGAGGCACTTATCTACTATTCTGTTGCATGGCCACCTCAAAGTTTGATTTCCATTTCACAATATGATATGTTTGTATGTGCTGTGCTGACAAATCATAGGAGTAAAACACACAGACAAGCCTATACACTCAGCCTGATTGGTTGCGGCTGGAAACAGTGAAGGCTATCAGTCACACTGTACCTGCTGCTCTTAATGGTTAGTTTGCTTCGAATTGAAATAGGATCATTATTTGTGGCTCCGAGAGTGAATCCTTAAGAGAGTTCATTTAGGGTGACAAAAGTAGCTCCAGGTCATTTTAGATTTCTGCTTTTTCATTGTATTACATTCTGTAACTCATCTTGGTGCTTTACTTTAATTCGGTCCGGATCTGTTCAGTTTGGTTGCTTACGTGGTCAGCCCGCCAGATTTCCTGCCAAATTTTGGTTGCTCCCAGGAAAATTTGGCGTCCATTTGTTCCAGGTCAAAATTTGGTCATCAGTCATCACCCTTAAAATATGGCTCGTCAAAGTTTTTTTGAAGCTAAATTGTCCACAACTTGGGTGCCCAAAATGGAAGTCGTAATTATGGACAGTTAAATTTTGGTTGGTCATGAGGCAAAAACTTCTGCCAAATTTTGTTTGCTCCTACCAAAATTTAGCGTTCGTTCTAGAGTCACAGTTTTCCCATGGTCCTCAAAATATGGCTGCTCAAAGTTTTCCTGTACCTAGGTTGGGCAGAATTGGGGTGGCCAAAATGGAAGCCGTACGTCATTGCGAGCGGACGACTTTCAGATATAGTGACTATAGCAACCAACTCTTTCTTTCTAGTTTTGTAGTGGGGAAGATGGCTTCATTTAGTTTATTTTCTACCAGAGTATTAATCCAGTAGCTATCAACTTTAGTCTAACTGAGACATACCATTTCTTAGATTTTTCAAATCGCTCAGGGTACTAATTTGGCACAGGCAGATTGTGATTTTAACATTATGTGGTACCTGTACTATTTATGGCATTATCCAATCAGTATTAGTAATGCAGAGGCCCAACTACACCTTCCAGTATGGAGGCATGACCACTCATATTTTAATTTATGGATGAACATAGAGGGGAGAGGCCGAACAACATAGAAGTGCTTGTTGTACTCGATTTTTCTTGTACATGTTATTATGCTTGCTATCAGGATCTACCAGTCAAGCCTTTTGTTATTTGTTCAATATGTTGAGAGGTTGCATAAAATTGCCTTGAAATTTATTTTCACAGCTCACCTCTATTTAACCCTACATGATGGTTTCTGCCTTCAGTCTCATTAATCTTAATTTTGTTTATTTCTTTTTGTTAGCAGGTTATGTAGTTCAGCTATAAAGATGTCAAGCATGGAACTGCACCTTGAAATTTGATTGCTCATGTTCCAAAGGAAAAGATAGATGACTGAGAATGAAGTTTATGCCTGCTATTTTAAAATTTTATGGTTTTAGTTAGCTATGGTTGCACCATGTGCTCAATGGAGGTCAGTACCCTATCATTTCGCTAACCTGTATTTCATTTGCAAAGCTACATATTTTTTCAAGTCTAAACCCTAATTTCTCGATGATTTCATTTGCAGATCATCTTCTAGCTGTCGATGTATGCCAGACGATTGGTTTCAGGGACTGCAAATGATAAAAATGGAACGACTTTTTTATCTTCCTCCATGTACTGTTTTGGAAAGGTAATCATGATTGACTGAAGTTTCTAGGCATCTAATCTAACTTCGTCTAAAATGTCATGCGCATGGTGAGATTATTAATGGAATGAATCCTAGGCATGTTTGCTTGGTTGTGCAACTCTTTCATCTCTATGACTGCATTTGCATTTGAAGAGAATTGTATGGGATTGTATGGCTATTACATAGTAGTAGTTCAAGCAATAAACCACATCACTGTATATTGTTTATGGCCTCTTTGTCAACATTTTTTCTCCTCTTTCCATTATAAAACCATCTATTTTCTTGCTGCTACTGGATTTTCTTTGATTACGTTTTTGTCGAGGAAACAACCAAAATTGCATGTTTCTTTTGGAGCTATTCTCATAATTGTATAATTAACCTGGTTGTTATTTGAGATTGTTGGCATTTTGGTCTACCTTCTCGTTTTTATTCATCTGCCGATCAATCTGAGTTCTGATGCTCTATGCAGCTAAGTGGTTATCAATGGAGTCATTTGAGCAAGCACAATAGAGTGCAAAGTGGTTATCAATCAGTGGCCAGCAGAAGTGGTTGATCAGGCCAAGGTATGTGTTTTTTTCTTTGCCCTTCTCGGCACTGTTTGTTCTTCCCTTCCAACCTTTTTGTATACTTTTTCACCTCTCTATGTAGTTCATGTTTCCTCTTTTTTCAGTATAAGGAAAGTCTTTGGGGGTTTCCTCCATCCACTCTGCCTTAGCTGACGGATCTTGAGATTAAGCTTCTTTTCTTTGTTTTGGAATACATCAGAGCAGAAATTACTCCACGGATTTATCTTGTCAGACCTCTTCACCTCTCAGTAATATATTTTATCTCAAATTATTTTCTTACAGTGTTGTGGAAGGCTACCAGCATGAAGTTGCATGTACAGTCAACCAAAAGCAATACATGGCTTGGCAATTTTCTTGCAGTAAGGTATTATGATTTCCCTCTTTTTTGTTTGTTCAATTAATCTATTTGCTTCCATTCCCTTTCTCTCTTCGGCTCTGCTTTTGTTTTGGCTGGACCTATTGGTCCATGATAATATTGGTGTTGATATTTATTATACTGTACCACACCCAATGTTTATTGTACTCTACCAAACAGTCTGAATTAAAATCTGTCTATTTCATTCTTATAATAGGCCGTTTAGTTATAGAATATTTTATATTTAACCAACATATGTCACCTGGGTTAATATACTTGATGCTTTAAGAATAAAGGTGCCATTTTTTAAGCTCATTGGAATTAACATGCTTGATGCATGGATGAAAAACTTGGGAGCCAACTCTCCAAACATGAAAGCATTAAAAATTTTACTTTTATCATCGACCTGTGATTCCATTTATGTAGTTCTGCGCCATTCTTCTAACCACTCACTGTCCTATTTCCTTAGGTGTGGATGCAAATTATTATTGAGAGGATGGTGGATGCACAAGCATCACTTCTTGTGTATGATAAGCTGAACTTCCTCGGCTTATGCTTGAGATCATGTCTTGGTTAACTTTGAGAGGAAAGATTCAAGTGGGCTGGTTTCAGTTTTGGAAAACAGGATCCCGGTGAAAGATTTCACAGAAAAAATGTGGAAATACTCAATGGAAGGTGTGTGCTACTCTCCATTGATTTCCATTTACATATTAGTTCTCGGTTTACTTGACATAACACAAGGGTTCCACATAGAAAGGACAAAGGGCTTGCTATTTTTTTTGAAAAAGAACTTAGTTAGGTGCTTCCAATTAGTTTTTCCTATCTTTGTTCCCCTTTTCCAAATCCTTTGTTTAGGTGCTAAGTACCATGCTTATGTTAGTTACTGATGCTGGATATCTCAACTAAGATTGTTTCATAGTAACAGAATATGGTTTCAGCTATTTTTGTAATCTGAAAACCACACTATGCTTACATATATTATTAACTTTTAATATCCAAACCTGGACTACTTTACAAATTCTGGTTTGTATTATACAAAGCTTAATGTAACAGATCCCTTTTTGGTAGCCTGAACACTTCCCATAGAATTAGATTGGATGTGCGTCCATGTTGCCATCATTTTTTTTTATTGTAGTCATATTTTCCATACCGATTTCCAATTGGTGGCTGGTGTTTCTGCAACCACAATTAAGCCCTCTGGCTACAGCCAGATTATGACTGCTATCTGAAACCTTAGAGTTCCTAGCTAATTGGTGCTTTCTTCTCTGTTATTTTCAGTTTGTCAACAACTTCAGAAGCCTGAACAAGTTTCCTCCGAATCAGTTTGAGATTATGTTTAGGTATCCATTCTATGTCTCTACCGGCTCTAATTCTATTCTATGTAAGACCTTTGTTTCAATCTTCTTATGTGGGGGTTGCGCACCAGGGATAACCAGGGCTAAGAAGATTGAAATTTCAAATTCTCATTGCCACAACTCAGAAGTCATGAAAAGCAACTTTTCTTCTTGTGAGCGATGAATCATTACAGTTCGACAGGCTGCATCAGGTAGATTCCATCTAGGACCCATGAACCATATTAGAAAATCTATTAATAATAGTCAAAAAATGCAGTTTGCTTCTTGAATGAATGAAAATTTGCCATCAAAATTGTTTCAGCAGATTGCTGGCAATGTATGCTACTGCTATGCCTACTATATTTTAATTTTGTATCATCTAATCTACTTGGTTCAGTTTCTCCCTATTCATGTAGTTACAGACCCAACAATATATGTGACTGTATCTGCGTACCTATGATGGTTTCTAATAAGTACTTAGCCATGGTTCATCTTGCCACTACACTATTTTCTAATAAGTACTTCTCTGCAGGCAAGAGGAAAAAGGTGTGATATACAAAACTTAGCCTCAGTACAGTTCTATGGTTATGTGAGTTGTGTGCTTTTCATATGGCACGACACCAATGAGACCATATTTTTAATTCTTATAAAATATATAGAATTACCCCAAAACACTTCTCAAAATATCCCTACTTTCTGAATCAAAGGTGTGTGTCTATCTAGATTGCCTTTGGCAAACTTATGCCAACATTATCAGAGTGGCTTGTGAAAGGTATAGAAGTCCCACATGTGTTTGTTTAGTGGAAACACTTACTGCAGTGCAAATGTGAAATCTCCTTTAGCAAAAAAAGAACATGTGTACCTTGCAAAAGTTCTGAAAAGAAAAATCACATCTGTAATTGCACTTTTTTTTTCACAATTCTACCAAAGGCCGTTTGCACTGAATACTAATACTAAAGTGTATACATTTTCTCTGTTAATTATACTGTAAGTACGGAATTCTACCACTAAAATGAGCAATGACTATTTTTTTTCTGAGGAGGCATGGCAAATATAATCAGCTGATGCAGATCTACCTTATTTTCCTGTTGCCAGGTGATCAGCTAACAATTCAGAAGGAAACCGGCCGGCGACTCTCACCACACCTGTTTCCGACCAAGCCGCGAGACGACAGCCGAGCCACGCCGCCACGGCTTCTGGATCGACCTTGCACACCGGCGTCGTACAAGAGAGACCAGCTAGAGAAGACGGCGACGCAGCAGGACGACCGCGGGGACAACGCCGTACTAGCAAACCGGACAGGTTCTATTCTTCTACGGTTATTGATTTCCTCGAGCTTGAATACCTGCTCCGCCAGATCCACTATACTGCGCTTCTTCTAATGCTGTATCTTACGTTTTGAATACCTTAGATCTACTAATCAGTCCTATTCATAATCATGAAATACAACTTCCTGCGTATCTTATTACCATTGATTGTACTAACTACTGTATACATCATTCAGTTCTACTGTACAGCGATTTATTACCATTGACTCGGCTCACTGCTCTGATTGCGGTTTCATATTTCTAACAGCAATGAACTTTGCTCCTCTTAACAATATCCAGTCCTTATTTGACTGCACACCAAACTAACAACACTAACCGTATTATTTGCCATGCCGAAGGATGGGTAACTTCTATTGCCCGAATTTAACAATTGTCAAAGAATCCGGAAAAACCTCGCCCGCACTGTATTCTGGGGACGTGCCGTCGTTGCAAAGGTACCACCAGCAGCACGCCATGCCGTGAGCCACCAAATCATACAAGATGCCATTCACGAACAAGCTGGCATCTTCATCGATTTGCATAACATCCGTGAGTACGGTTCAGATTTCCTCATCATCGTTGAATCAATTGCTATGGCATCTCACCTTATGAACAAAATATCCCTTGTCGTTGAAACATACCTCATCCCTCTTATGCCATGGACAACGAGACTACGGGGCAACACCTCGCCTGTCCGTATGTTACCACCCAATAATCAACAACTTTTACTTCCGCCAGCCAGCGGAACATCTGCCTCAAAATCTTTATATCCAAATCCTCGGCCTCCCACCTCACCTCCGCTACCCGGAAATCATCCATGCTTGTTCGAAGAGATCGCTCCTGTCACGCATATCACATTCGACAGGTTGATCTCGCATGTAACTTGACCACAAAGGCATCACTGATTTATGTACCTAACATTGCACACATAGCAGTCAGGAAGAAAATAGGCACTGATGGCATTCTCAAAGTGTGGCCACTCGAGTATGAGACCGCCACAAGAGCCATGCTAAGTCCGGATCCGGACCACCCCAGCCCAGAGTCATCAATGGAAGACAACATCATCGACGGTAAAAAAAATAATACTGAAAATTTAGCCTAAACAACTGCAGCCCTTAGATATCTGATGATTATTACCAATGATGCAGAAGAAGAAAACCTTGACGACATCGATTAATACTGGCTGCAACGTGAACGCGACGAATTTGCAGGTGACAAACAAATAATTTCTATGGCCAATTCCTCTTCATTCAATAACAAGGTTCTATATACATTAACACAGATTGCTTGCCATGTCACAGCCAACCACTAAATTCGTGCATGACGCTCAGCATCACATCAAGTTCAGCTGAGGACAACTTCAACTGAAGACCACCAGCAGCCAACAACTGTCTCCAACGACTCTTGTCCGTTTGTTGCTTTATCCTAAATCGACACTATGCTATATTGTAATATAATGTAGACCAAGCTCGTATGTCGTGCTCTTCCCAACACACACTCCCCGTATATTGAATTTCCTTTTATATCTAGCTATACTATATCTGCTACTTACAAGTATCCACTTATATTGTATGTGCCACTTACAAGTGAGAACGACGCTTATATAACTATTTTATCTTGTGTTACTTCTTTGGCTGATCGACCACGCGTGCAATGGCGCGCGCAATGCACTAGTTATAATGATGCATGGTCGACGAGAAGGATAATCCCTCCATCGCCATCTCGATCGGGCCCATGCGTCAAGGCCTGCACGAGAGGATGCTAAATGGGTTCGGCGCCAAATAGAGGGATCAGTTGTATACGTATATACGCGGCTGAGAAATATCTCAAACTTTCAGAAACGTGATGGCAAAGGGATAATGACGGCGTGGATAAACATCACGCGCTTCAACTTGCCTACGAACCAAGCAGCTCCAGATATCTCGGCGCTTGCTAACAAACTCTGGCGGCGTCCGTATGGCGCAAGGCCCGCTGCTACCCTAACCCCTGCCTATATAAAGGACCCAAGAGCCCACGGTGAAAGGGATCACAATTCCACATCTCCACGCCGCCAGGCTGCTGCTTGGCATCATACGAACGCCGCCGGGCTCCTCGATCTCGACGAGAGAAGATCTCGACGAGAGGAGAGAAGCAGGCAGCACCCCACACCGACGTCCACCTCGCAAGCCCGCCGTCGGCCGGGCGTCTTCATCCGTGCAGCAGGAGGCCAGGAGCGGCAAGCCGTGAGTTCACGATCGAGAGGAGATGGCGTGCAAGTCATCTTCCATGGGTAAGATCATGAACTAGTATGTTATTATCTCACTCGATCTTGCATGTGTTCGTTGGCCGGCGCTTTAGTTCTGGCCAAACAGATTGAGATACGGCAGCCTGATGATTGAGACGGCGCCGGACTGCGAGAACGCTCGCGTCCCATGGAGATGGAGCACCGACAGCCAGCCTCAACCTGCCGGCGTCAGGTGTGCCCGTGCTGCAGATCGAACTGGAAGTCGAGATGCAAGACTCGATTACCAGGACATGAACATGCAGATGCATCTAAGTACAAGATGTGCCAAGATGCAAGCAAGCAAGGCTAATGTGCGTGTGTGTACGCATGCATGGGCTATGTTTGCATTCACGTACAAGCAAGGCTGCCATGTATATGGCGCCACGATGATTCTTCATCCACGACAGAACCACTACGATGCAAGTCTTCATCCACTACAACGACTACACCAAGTGATCAAGATCCACGGCGTACCACGACGACGACGCTGCCGAGAAGTCCAAGCCGATCCGACCTTCGCCAACCATGCAAGTGCGACTACGATGATACATGTGCCGTTCGACACCGACGAGGCGGACGACGCAGGCAGGCGTGACTCATACCAGTCACGTTTTCCGGGGGTGGACCGACGAGGCCCTCATGCCGACTGCCACACACACATCTACACCAACACCATGCATGGAGGAGTGAAGCGAAGACCGACGACGACGACTACAGCAACAGAATCGGAGGTACTCCGTGATTCAACTCACGGGGGTAATTAAGTGGGAGCCTTCCGAGGCCCCATGAACCATGGAGACCACATCGCCAGAGTTAGATAGCTGCCCATATGCCATGGCGCACATGTATTTTGGGAACTTGTATTTGTTATTCGTGATGATTAATAATATATGATGTTCCCACTTTTTATTTTGTGTACTTTAGTACACTGGCACGCCCGCATTTATTCCCACACGAGAAGCCGCTCGAGGCGGATTTTCGGTGTCCAAACAAATTGGCACGCCCAATGGGACATGGTTCTCCTCCCATCTCTCAAGCCGCGCGTGTCGTCGGATTCGTCTTCGCCTCTCCTCCAACAAGCACAACATGTTGCATGATGGTTCTCGTGGTGGAGCTGTCCTAATGACTGGTCCCCTTCTTGCAGGAGGACCATCTGACGCTGCAACCACCCAGGAGTCTAACATGATCCAGATCGGGCAGTTCATGTTGCCGATCTCGGGATCGACGAGAGCGCGACTTGTGACTGCTGACATCAAGCCGGCGTTCCCCATGGAGGTTGAGAAGGCTCGTCCCACGACGATCCACGCAGGAAGAGTCTACGGCACCACAGACATCGAGAGCCCGCTCTTGCTCTCTTTCGGCACATACCCTCCAGTGGCGGTCTTCGAATATCGCGAGAAGACCTACTTCCATCAAACGCAAGACCCGGCTCTCTTCCTGAAGGTCGAGTCCAAGAAGGCTCAGAAGCGTGCCTTCGCGAAGGCCAAGAAGGAGCGTCGCAACCTCATAGTAGAGGCTCGTGCGTTCTTGAAGAAGTCCGTCGTCGAGGAGGTCAAAGGCAACGTCCAGACGGCGCAACAGCTGCGCGTCAAGGCGAACAACAGGCGTGCTAGCCTCGCGGCTCTTCAACCACCCGCA